>JBAFSZ010000015.1:25293215-25327381 GCA_036919955.1 Melanotaenia pygmaea
TATAGATATAGCTATAGATATAGATATATGTACCTTGGTTTTAAGGTCACGGTTTGGTCACTTTTAGTACAATAAGGGAACAAATGCAAAACATAAAACAGCTTAACTTTGGTCTTTGGTCAGCTGACTGTAAAGCTACTATTTGCTAGTATTTTAGTGATCGAAGGAGTTTTTTATTACTTAGTTTTGGGAGTCAAATTATGTGTTAAAACAATGGTTAATCCAATTTTTACTGAAATTTTACAGACATTTTTATTGTCCCCTAAATGTCACTTTTGGTATTTTTACTGTAAATTGTCATTGAGACACAGTTTGTTAATCTCACAGTAAAAATAATGACCACTTACAACTAACTGACAAACACAGCTCTTTAAAATGCCACTGTGGGAATATATTCTTTGTGGTTTGGCCTCAAAATGTCGTGGTTGGACAAATCTTTAAATAATAGTGGTCTAATTCCCCCATCATTGATGTAATAACAGCCCCCTGGAGGAGAGTATAGCCAGAATGTCTCAAGGTAATGCTGGGAGAGTAAATGTTAACATGATAAGAGGTTACACAATATTTATGTTCATAACAATTATGGCCATTGCTTCATTTCCTCCTTGGTTTACTTTCTCTGAAACGACAGATCATATGTTTGTAGAAGCAATGCGGGTTTTAAACCAATACAAGAGAAGAAGAGTTAAAAATATTTAGAAGTGTATGATTATGGGATCATATATTTGTGGAAAGCATTAGTAAATTTGATTTATAGTACTGGAGCTTTCTAGGGTATCTTGTAAGTCTTCATCTCACGAAGACTGATGTAGGGAGTTTAAATCTACAGTCATATATTTTTGGTAGTATGTCATGATGTGCTGTGTTTTGTCCCTTTCCTTCTCCATAGATGAGCGTTTTCCATCTGATGCTACCGTGGAGTTTATCTTCTCCTCCGGACCAGAGAGGATCAAAGGTTGGTTTTCCAGACTCCGGGTTCTCATCTGATCAAGTGTTTAGTTTGCAATTACTAAGAGAAAAAAGACAAATCGATGAATGTTAAATAATACATCTTAGCTTCCTCAAAATCTTGTAAATCAAGGGAAGAAATGGAAATAAAAGATGTGTTTTCTCAGGCCGTGAATACCAGAAGAACGACCCTGCAGTCACAGTTGACTACAACACTGCTGACCCGGTGGTTCGCTGGGACTCCTATGAGAACTTTAATCAGCGATATCAGGACAGCCTGGAGGGTGAGTGTTGCCTTCATAATCTGTCTCTGTGGATATTAACTATATAAAACCATTCCCAGACAACTGTCTAAAATGAAAAAGTAATAACTGGTTCCATGAATACCCAGTGAGTGTCAACTTTAAAGATGAGCTCCTTTTATTTTGTCTCAGATATTGCCCACACCAGAGGTCCTCTAGATGGCAGCCTGTATGCTCAGATAAAGAAACGGCGAGGTCCCGGCTCCGGTTCTCTCACCTCAACCAATGGCAGCAGCCCAGGAGGAGCCCTCTCAGAAGATAGACCTGATCATCTTATCACTCAGGGTTCAGACTCTGCGCTCTCGGCCCATTCCCTTAATTTGAACCAATTATCTATCCATCCCGACCACCTGGAGGAGTCTATTCGTCCACCACCACCAACCAGGCAGGAAAGGGAGGAGCTTGAACGACTTCTTGGAGGCATTGAAGGAAACGTAGATGGAGAGCGAGAGACCGCCATTCTAGATGATGGAGATTCTTTGCCGTCAGAAAGAACCGGGACACTGAGGCTTAGTCGGTCATGTTCCTGCCGGGATGGTTACAGGTCCCAGCGCTGTGCTGAGCCAGGCTGTGACCGCACCCTCCTCATGCCTAATGGCTACTGCCTTGATCGGGCGCCTGGCACCAATGGGCACCATGGGGCGACTCCTTCTGCTAGCCCCAACCCAGCTTCTCCTCCATCACACATGGATCTGTGCCAACACTACAGCCCCCACTCCCACCAGTCCCTCCCACCTCCAGATCTTGTGTGGGACCGTCAGAGTGGCCCATCTCACTACCTTCACCGCTCTTGCTCAGAGACTCCGTCATCTCGACATATCTGTTCGTACCCCTCCCCAGATCTCACCCCGCACTCTCACAATCATTCGCATCACCACCCCATGTCTCCCCCGAATCGCATCTGCTGCAGAGAAGATGTCTATGCACCCTACCATCATCTTCCTCCACCTCACAGCCATCACCATACCCATCCGCACCACCCGAAACCCTCCACCAGCCCAACTTACCATGATATAATGCTAATGGATGGTCTGCCACCCCCTGGTTGTCCTTGTAGGGACTGCAGCATCAGAAGAGAAGATTCTGCGGCTTACCACAGCCTGAGGTTGGACCGCGGTGACAGCTTTCACTGGGACAGAGAGGCGGAGCTTCAGCAGAGGGAGGCGGGGCTTAGGAGGGCCAGGGATGCTGAGTTACCTAGAGGGTCAGAGCTTCACTGGGAGAGGGATCCTGGGTTGAGGCGAGGCAGAGAGCTGTCCCTCCAATGGGAACGAGACAGGGAGGCTGAGCTGCAGTGGGAGAGGGACAGAGAGGCTGATTATTGGCACAGAAGAGCCACCGTAGCCTCCTACGGCCCACAAGGGCATGATCTTCCAGCCTTCACCTTTGACCCATTGCCAGCAGGTCATCCAGCTTATCCAGAGGCATCAAGGTCCCACGCTCATTCCCACTTGGATCTGAAGTACAGCAGCAGCAGCAGTGGGTACCAAACCCCTCGTCAGGTGTGCCCCTGCTCACCTTACCAGCCTTCACCATCTGAAAGCAGAGGCTACGCCTCAGGCTACCAGTCCGAGTCCACGTCCCCACTGCCTCCCGCATCCTCAATGACAGGGCCCTGCAGCCACAGCAATGGGCCAGCAGACCATAACCACCACCACCATCCAGACTCACAGCAGTCATACAGCTCGGACTCTCATACCGGTGAGTCACGTTAAACAGACTTTCAGTTGTACATTTAGATTTAACTAGAATGTTGAGGGAATTAGTTTTCCATAATCAGCAACAGCACGCTCCATAAATTTGTGCTCAGACTCACAATCCTCACACTTTACTCACAAACTGCTCCTTGTTGCCTGCTGCCTTCTCTGGGTTTTTACACAGAGCTTACATAAGTATCACCCAGGGACATGTGAATTCAGCTGATAGAGTTTACGGAGGTAACTTTTTGTAAATGTTTTCTGTTGTTTCTCTCCTCCCTTAGATGGCCTTCGTAGCTCTGGTGAAAGTGTGGGCTGGAGGGATCACATAACTCATGGCTCCTTTAAGAGGGTCCACAGAGATGGTCACGTTGCTTGCTCCACGCCATCTGACATGTCTGGACCGTCCACTCCTGTCCACACCAGCAGTCCTCTATGCACACAGGAAAGGTACGCCATATTTACAAGTAGTTATTCTATACTATAAAACATCTGAACCACAGGATATTGTTGTGATTTAGGATTCATCTACACCTGATATTTACCAGGATACAAAGTCAAAGCTTTAGACTGTATGAAAAAGCATTCCGGTTGTTTCTGCTCTTCCTACATTGATTTATTCATCAGAAAGGAGCTGAGTCACCCCTGAGGTCAAGAAAAACAATTCAACAAATAAGTGTCTCTAATCTTTTTTTTTTTTTTCTTTTAGCAAAACCATTTTTTTAACCTGACATCGTTTGAGCATGAAATCTGATTATTACATAATCCTGACCACCTGATTTCATTCAGACTGTATTTGCACATGCAATCAGCATGTGTTTCTGTGTTTCTTATGGTAATGATGACATTGTGTGTCTGTTAAAGTCCCAGTCCAGGAGGAAGAGAGTATGAGATCCGTACCACAGACATCCTTGGCAATGACTATGACGCTTCCCAGCCTCAGGAAGGACACTATAGTGGTAATCATATCATTCAGGATCCTCCAGGAAGTCCAAAAAGCAGCACTGAGAAGTCATTAAATCCAGTCAAAGATACACCATCACACACAGCAACTCCTGTTCAGACAGAATCTTCCAACCACTGCACAGCACCACCAGACCCGTCCAACAACAGTACCCAACAGCGGCACCTCAGCCCAGAGCCACCCCTAGCTTCTTCTTCTGATTCTGCAACACCGGCTAAATCAAACCAGGAACAGTGCCAGACTCCTTCTTTGCCTGTCCATGCTTCGCCTGCAGTGGATATGCACCCCGAACTTGGCTCTCTCACTCTCCAGACCCTTGCTCCATCAGAAGCTGCTGCTCTGCCACCCTCCGTGGTGCAGGAGGTGTCCCATCCTCAGAGCCAGACCCAAACCCATGCTAATGGCTCTGCAGGACTGACTTCAACACAGGTCAGTGGATCTTCTTCAACAATGAAACCTCACCCAGAAGCCTCCAAACCAACCATCTCCAACACCACATTTTCTCCTCCACCATCCTCCCCGCAGCCTGCATCCAGCAGCATGGAAGGCTCCCCAGTCTCTGACACGCCAGTCCCTGGTTTCGCCACCCTGGGAAGGAGGTTGATGTTAAGTGGATCAGACCCCCACCACCCAAATCATATGCAGCACCACGTACCTCAACATCACCACTACCCATCCATGGAGCACAGTGTCGCTCTGGACACTAGCAAGAGGCACTACTATTCTGGTCACACCCCACAACACCACCCAGCCTCCTACGCCAACTATTCCACCATCTCCATCCCCCTCCCTCACCCACAGCCACCTCTGCCAGAGAAGAGACATCAGTCCACTCAGTTGGGATCTTCCAGCGATGGGGGGAGGCCAGCAGTGGGTCATGTGCCTCCCTCCAACACCAGTACCACCCAGCATCAACATCATGTCACATTTTCTCCCACTGTAGGGGAAATTGCACCCCCTGCAAGCCAAAATGATGAAGTAGCACCTGTGGTGCCTGAGACTGCCAACAGGGTCAGTGTTAAGTTTGTCCAGGACAGTTCGAGGTTCTGGTACAAGCCTGGCATCTCTAGAGAGCAAGGTAAGCTCTTTATTGCCTCATGTACACTTTTTTCCAAACAGAAACAATCAATTTTGTTTTAAATGACCACATTTTTACAGCGTTAAAGTAGGCAGATATAAAGTTCCTAACATTTAGGTGTGTCCACCTGTAGCAATTGCAGCTCTAAAGGAAAGAGAGCCTGGAACCTTCCTGATCAGGGACAGTAACTCTTTCCAGGGGGCCTATGGCTTGGCCCTGAAGGTGGCCACGCCTCCTCCCAATGTCAACAACCACAACGGCAAAGGTGCAAAATAATAGTTTACATTATTTTTTGCATGCATATTCCCTCTGCCTGTCACATATCACTCACTCAGATGTTGTTTCCATTTATATGTTTTACTTAAATCCACTATTATAGTGAGTGATCCTCTGGAACAGCTGGTGAGACATTTCCTAATAGAAACAAGCCCTCGGGGAGTGAAGATTAAAGGATGTCAGAATGAGCACCACTTTGGTATGTTTCCCTTTCCAAATGTAGAAAATGTTCACATCTATGTGTCACTGAAAAAATATATCGACACCTGGGGTCTTATTTGTCTTCAGATCATTATGAACAGTTTACATATCCCTCACGGATACGTTCTAAGAACCTGTTCATCTAAAATGAACTTGAACCGATGGCAACTAACTTGTGATTCCCCTCAGAAAATCCCAACACAAATGAAGATTAAATTAGGAGCAACTAGAAGCCAAAAGAGAGAAGCGACTGATTACTCTGGAATAAAAAGATTTACAAGCAAAGCCAAACACAGATTGCTGATGGGGAGGAGACAGAAATGTGTCTGATGTTACAAAGAAATCCTCTGAGTTTAAATGAAAAGGTGTAACTGCTCGTACCACTTCGCATCTGGCAATTGATTCCTTACAACTTTATTTGAAAATTACTGACGTTGTAAAACCTTGTTCAAAGTTCACCAGAGGCTGTGACGCAAATGAAACACTATGATTTTGCTTCAAGATAAGATTGTTTTCTAAGATCAAAGTAACATTTTACAACTTAGACATAGTTTTCTGCAGTTGTCTTCTAACTTGAAAGTCAGTGGGTCGATTCCAGGCTTCGACTGAATGTGTGGGATAGCACAAAGCACGTAGTAACAACAGAAGTGTTGGGTTCTTGCTTCACACACAGAATTGTTTGTCCATTCAGAGACACCATAGTAAAAAGGGTGGCACAAATATGGCAGCTTCCATGTAAGTGGACCCACAACATATAAATGCCTCATTCTATGAGAAAAAAAAAACGTCTCTTTAAGTAAATGATTTAATACCAATAGAAACACACTTTGGTTTGTCATTGACCTTAGATTTAGTCACACACTGCACCTTTAAGGTTGTTAAATATGCGTTTGATCTCATCTACAGGGAGTCTGTCTGCGCTCGTCTACCAACACTCCATCACACCCATCTCTTTACCATGTGCTCTTAAAATCCCTGAGAAAGGTTGGTGCTGCTTGATAGGCCACAGCTGTCTAATGATCAACTAATACCATGACCTTTTTTTCAGCATGTTATCTATTAAGAAATGAGAAGTTAAATTTTTAGAGTCAGATTTTAATAATAACAACCAACTTTAACATATTTAACGAAGCGTGAAATGACTTTTTAAACCATATGTAGTGTTTTATCAGATATTACAGATCTGTTGTCTCCATGTTGTCAGATCTCATAGGTGAGCTGCAGGAGGTTCAACCGGTAACCAGTAACATCAGCACAGCTGCAGACCTGCTGAAACAAGGAGCAGGTGAGCTCTTCATCCTGTCATCTTTTTCTTCTAAATCACACTTACCTCTTTTCAACCAGGGGCCTGTTTGTGACTAAAAAAAGAGAGCCATCAGAGCTGGTTTACATTAGAACCTTTAAAGAACTGGTTTATATTCACCACTAAAAAGCCACAACATGGCAAACGATCCATTGTAAACATCTTCTTGATCACAGAGCAGGGAATCAGTTTATCTTTACAGACCAGTTTGTCCCATTTACCCTCAAACTATGTCAGCAATCCTGTTTATATGCTGTTTTAAATAAGTGTGTTTGTATTTTTTATTCATTTGGTGGGAAATAAAAAAACTATTACAGGGTTGTGAAGTCCATTTGAATTACATCATTTCAGTGCATTTTATATGTTTACCATTAGTCAAGACAACCAGACAACCCCTGAACTCAGGTTCCAGAGCCGAGGCCTATTTTGTATCCTTCCGATAATCATCAAGCTGAATTGGGGCCTATTTGTACCAGCTGTATCCGACTTGTAGGGCCTTTTGCACAACAGAGAAAAAGGCTATTATTGTGCTAACACTTTTTAGAGTAAATATATGAAATGATAGTTAAATATTTCCCAGCAGACATACATTTATCAATATTACTAACAATGGAAATATTAGTGAAGATGGAAGTATTTCTGTAATAAACATAAAAATTGAATGTTTACATAAATTGGTTTCATATAGGTGACAGAATGCTTCAAACTCTATTTGCCATCTCATTAGTTAAAATGCCTACATGTCTGTCTTTTTGCCTTCAGCCTGTAATGTCCTCTATCTAAACTCTGTGGAAACTGAGTCACTGACTGGCCCACAGGCCATCGCTAAGGCATCAGATGCCACCCTGGGTCGTAACCCGCGCCCTGCAGCAACTGTAGTCCAGTTTAAGGTGACATCACAAGGTATCACACTGACAGACAGCCAGCGCAGGTATGGCATTTTTTGCGTCTTCTCTGATGTGGCACTTTGTCTTAAAAGGAAAACTCAAGTTCTTTGCACATCTGCATATTTTTTCTAGGGTTTTCTTTCGGCGACATTACCCAGTGAGCAGCGTAACCTTCAGCAGCATCGACCCAAAAGACAGAAGGTGGGAAATTATTTTAAAAAAACTGATCTTCTCCAAGTCTTGACCTTGTAGCTGGATCCATAACTAGCATACAGTAAAATAATCAGCTTCAACTGATTTTTCACTGCATCCATGATCATTCACTGCATTCATAGTCTTTGCATGGGAATCTGTTTGGTCTGAGAATGTGGGCATTTTGTCTGTGAGCATGCTGGCTGTAGCTGAGGCTGCAGCTGCATCGGCTTGTTTGGCCGCTCTGCCTGTGCGTGTGTTTGTCTGAGTACAGTTTGTGTCTCTTTCTTTCTTTCTTTCTTTCGGCTTTAGGTGGACTAACTCCGACAACACAACTGTTAAGTAAGTGTTCTGATTGCGTGTAATAAAGTAGTTTTAATAAAATAGGTGTATGGATGCATAGTTTCCCCCGTGGCTGAGAAATTAATGACGAGCCTCTGCATGGCATCATAGTGCGTGAGAGCCTTGGCAAAAGTCATTCCAGCAAAGAAGATTCAATTATGAAATCAAGTCCTAAATGACCCCATGTTACATAATACTAATTCTGTCATTGGTTATCCATGCAAGCTGTTAAAAACTGAGCCTGTCTTACTAGACTTCTGCTACTACTTCTCCACAAGTAGCCTCTTACCTTCACTCACCTCCTCTTTCCTTTTCACGACTCTTCCTCCCTCGCAGAGTGTTTGGATTTGTTGCCAAGAAGCCAGGCAGCTTAGCAGAGAACGTCTGCCATCTATTTGCCGAGTTGGACCCCGAACAGCCAGCTACGGCCATCGTCAACTTTATCAACAAGGTCATGCTGTCCCCGCGCAGATAGACGCAGACAGCAGCAGTACCGACCAGGCATTCACTGCTCTTTAATGACTCTGTACTAGGTTGTGACAGTTGTGTCATCATTGTCCATCATTCCTACAGGTTGTTTTCATCTTTCATTTTCAGTCATGTTGTACAGTCTCACAACTCCTCCCCGGATGAGGGAGCCTTAGAAGAAACTGCCTTCCAAGAACAAGAACAAACATTGATCAGGGGCTGCTATCATGAGGCTGAGTCACAGCTTTGTTCATCTCTGGGTCTGAGGTATCACTGAGTGAGGTCACCATGGTAACCGGTGCTACAGGTTCATCTCAGCCAGCAGTATTAAAATTCATCCGGAGTTGAAGGCTCAAAACCATGTCCTGTTGCCTACAGGAACTTCCCTACCACATCTACAAAAACAGTTTCTAATAAAGATTAAAATAGGAACAAGAGAGTTTTCCAACAATGAGTAGAATCACTTTCCCAGACAGTAATCGTATAGACGGTAATTAAATTACATAAATCTATGACATGAAATAAGACTTGTGTAAAGCCAGCAGCCCTGCCCTGTTGGCTGAGATTTTCACATATTTTAGATAGGTTTTCACTGTGGCTCTGATTTCTAGACTTTTTGATAGCTTTTTTTCTACAAATATGATCAGTTTTTAAAACCAGTTTTATTTCCAGCCGGAACATTGTAGAGTTTTGTTTCAGATTTACAGTCCCATTAGTGGAAAAGAAACAGCCTGGTTTGATGGTCATATTTTTATGCTTTTAATAAACCTCCTGAGGATGTGATCCGATTGTATTCCAACAAAAACCAAGCTTTCTCCGAAAGTTTGCTCATTCCTCAAAATCACCTGAACTGTGGCCGACCGGAGTAATGAGGTCGGCCACAGTCACCTGAAGTCGAACCTGTCGCTGGTAGGGAATCCCAGAATGAACAGAGCCGGCTGAAACACCTCAGTGAAGCCAGAGGTGGGCTTGTTTCATGATACAAGCCTCTGGTTAAATAATAGTGTAGTAGCGCTTGAATCACCATGTTCGCGCTGCTGTCCAGAGGCACTTGAAGCAGCTTTACGGTAGTGGTAACAAAGAGGATTTTTCCTTGCACTGTTTTGTACGAACAAAAGGCCCCCAGAGGTTCATCATTTAGATTTTATAACTAGCTTTTAAAACAGTTGTTTATATTTTTTTATTGTTTCCACACAAAGAAATTCCTTAGTATTCTAATAAAAAGCAACCAAAGGCCTGTGATTAACTTTCTGTATGTAGATGTTGAGGTGTATTCTCATGTATGTAAAGCGTATCAACAGCACCTTTGCCAGTTAAACACTTTTAATCATAATCGACAATCATGTCTGTGTTCCACTCACGTACACTTTGACTCGGAGCAAGCCAGAGACCTAACCGAACGAAAGCAAACACGAACGTGAGGTTTTTAACTGTTGACAGGTGCGTGCGTGCAGGTGGGCGGGGGGTGTGTGTGTGTGTCAGGGTAAACGTGTGGTGAAGTAGGTAAACAGAAGAGTCAAATAAGGGTTTCGTCACGTCCACTGTTAAAAGTCATGTATGTGAAATGGGGAAAAAGCCAAACAGAGAAGGACGAGTGTGAAATGTTTGCTGTTGATTCACCACTTCACAACTTTTAAGACAACGCACACACACACACACACACACACACACAAAAAAGCAAGCCAGTTGTCTAAAGACAGATATTTTTAACCAAAGATGAAGCACTCTTTTATTAATAAGCTTTTTATTCACCTATATTTTTGTACTCATTGCTTCCTGTATTTGTATTATGCATTTATTTAGTGTTGTTTTATTTGGTAGAAAAAAACACTACTTGTATTACAACAATAATATATTGTGGTATATTTTCTGTGACTGTATCATGTAGTAATATATTTTCACATGCAGCTATGGGGCGGCGTACGAGACAAAAAGGAGACATTTGTGTGTATGGAAAGGTTGTTACGCCATTTTGTATGCAAAATATAAAAGAAATAAAGTGAAAAGTTGTTACCGGAAAGCATATTTGGGTCTGGGGTCATTTTCAGTTTATGGCTGCAAAGTTGCAACTAACTAATTTTCAGTTTGGAGTCGTCCAAACATTTCCTCTGAGAATTGTTTTAAAGGCATAAGAAGCAGAAGCCAAGGTTGTGTTGTGGCCTTGGGAAGGATGAAATGTTTTTCCAGGTCAAGGGTTCATATATATATAATCTCCCCAGCAGGTACTGCATCTGTCCTGGTGTTGAACACCTGTATAACACCAGCCACCTACCAAAGAAAGCTCATTTCAGCCAGTTGTATTTACGATCTCATCCTGACCATAGCAGAGGAATGAAGATGGACCAATAAATCCGAGAACTTAGCCTTTCAGCTCAGCTCTCGCTTTACCACCACGGACAAGATCATTTATAATAAAATTTAGAAAAAAAAAGTCAAAATCAGCAGCTCTAAACAAAACAGCAAATACCACGATTGATCATTTATTTATTCACAATTCCCTTTAATATTTCATAAAATTAGAACAAAGCCGGAAAACATTTTCTGCTTATAAAAACTCTGATTTAAATCAGACATTTATCAAAACATTCCCATTAAAATACGTCAAATCATAATGATAATCTGTTTCCTTGTGTCCCGAAAAGTTTCAGTGTCCAAACTCTGAAATGATGAAATACTTTCTCACTGTCTGCGGTGAGATCAGCAACGTAAAGATGCTCAGTCACGACTAAAATTTGAAAGATCTCTTCTTCCTTCTTTCTGCAGGTTAACCAGGAATGTGAATGTGTAAGAACCAAAGTTTCATGTGGAAACTCACGTCTGACATCATTCCTCTGAACCTAAAAGCACTGCATGAACTTGCTGTTGTGAAAAAAGAAAAAAAACATCTTAAAATAAAATTATTGTGCAAATTTGCAGGCTACCAACTTCTAAACAGCCTCAAGGTGCAAGAAATGGTCCAAACCAGAAGAAGTAATCCCATTTTGACCAAGTCAGCCAACAGTGTGTAACGACCATTCAAGCTCAGCTGATAACGCCTCAAACAGCAGCAGAGAAAAACAGAGTTATGCAATACTCAAGCTTTTGTGGAAATGTCATCTTTTTCCCCCCTTTTTTTTAAACAAACGAGCTGTCTAGAATCTCTGCCTAACAGAGGGCACTCACTCATCCAGCTTAACCATCTCAACAACACAACCTGTGAGCCTAAAATTAACAAAACTGCTTGCTTGTGAAAACCACAAATGTTAGTTGGCTAAGCTGATTCAGCTCAACGAATGAGATATACTTCAGAAAAGCAATGCTGAACCCAGGTCACGCTCCTATGAAGCAATAGTTTCACCTCACAACCACATCAAAACCACTTACTGGCTGCCTCCAGGCGGTGAAAGTAATAAACTGGATGTCACAACGTCCCCTCCACCACACCTTTGTTTTCCAGCCAACAGTCAGTTACCTCAACTTCCCTTGTCTGTGAGCTCAGAAACAAACAAACAAAAAAAAAAAGAAACGAAACACTTTTTGGCATATTGATGCTGGCTGGTGGTTGTCTTCACTATAGTCCATGTTTCCTCCGCAGAAATGGTCTGGAACCACGGCCCTCACAGCAGTGGTGGGTTGAGGGAGAAGCGCTCATTGCCTGTCTGGTGGTACGTGGTGTTGGAACCGCAGTCTATGTAGCGATAAGCTTCCAGGCTGTTCTGGGATGTTCGCACCATGTAAGAGGTTTTCACTGTAGTTCTGGAAACAGGCGAGAGGATAAAGATTGAAAAGAAAGAAAGAAAAAAAAAACAAGCTGCTGCACAACCCTGCACTGTCACCACCAGTTAGCTGCAGACAAAATGCAGGATGTGGCTGCAGAAATGATTTCAACATGAGCTTTCCCACAGCTCTTCACTGTCACGCATGCAAGAAAAAACATTCTAGGCATTTTCAACACAGTGTTTGTTAGCATGTCAAGTAAACAAGGTCAATGAATAAACGTTCTTTAATGCTGAACAGTAACCAATTAGGCAACTAATCATCTTGCTTATTTCATTTCAGGCATACTCCCAGCAGATTAATCTGAAGTCCATTATAAAACTATACACTCACTGGCCACTTTATTAGGTTCACCTTGCTAGTACTAGGTAGGATCCGCTTTTGTCTTTGGAAAGGCCTTAATTCTTCACGGCATTGATTCAACAAGGTGTTGGAAACATTCCTCAGAGATTTTGCTCCACATTGACATGACAGCATCACATAGTTGCTGCAGATTTGTTGGCTGCATCCATGATGAGAATTTGAGAAAACTGCTCAACTGAATTAAGATCTGGTGACTGGAGGCCGCTGAAGTACAGCTGGAGATGATTTGAGCTTTGTGACATGGTGCATTATCCTGCTGGAAGTAGCCATCAGAAGATGCTACACTGTGGTCATAAAGGGATGGACATGGTCAGCAACAATACTCAGGTTGTGGTGTTTACACCATGCTCTGTTGATAATGAGCCATGCAAATATCCCCCACACTATTACACCAGCAGCATCAGCCCAATGCAAAGCAGGATGGGCCCATGCTTTCATGTTTTTCCAACCAAATTCTGACACTACCATCTGAACGTTGCAGCTGAAATGGAGACTTATCAGACCAATCTTTTATTTTCAATTTTTGGTGAGTCTGTGTGAATTGTAGCCTCAATTTTAGCTGACAGGAGCGGCACTGGGTGTGTCCGCCTGCTGCTGTAGCCCATCTGCTTCAAGGTTTGACGTGTTTTGTGTTCAGAGATTCAATCCTGCATATTTTAGTTGCAAAAAGTGGTTATTTAAAGGCTGAATAACTGGGATTTTTTTCCTTAAAAATAACTTAAAATGTTCTCATTTGCTGCGAGGGATAGAAGGAAGCTTCCCTATAAACAAACAATCTGTCTCCTACATCAACAATGTCTTTGTCAAGTTTTTCTCCTTCAACTTGGGTGCACCACGTCGCTCTTTTCAACTTCCTGGTTCCTTAACCGGTTGCCTAACAACAACAAGGCAGCGTTTGGTATTTTATGTCGGCAAAAGAGCAGCAGCGTGCAGGTATGGAAGCTAGTAAAAGAAGCGGAACAGAAATAAATTCAGAAAAACCTAAAAAGCCTCGGCATCCTGCTAAAAAAAGTAAACGACTAAAAACGGAATAAAACGAGGATCAATGTTGGAGAATCTTTTTCAAGGTGAAGTCTGAGCTGGCAAAGTTGCTCCTCGACAGGTAAACACAGGAATTTTGCTTAAATTAACCAAAAAGTTTATCTTGATTTACAAAGATTTTAGTCTCATTTATTTCTCGGCACTCATTAAATTAATTTGTGTGACTGTATGGATGTATTAGAGGAGTACATTGGTGGCCTGTTAGTTTACAACAACAAATGTAATGATGTTTGGGCCAAGTGAATAGTTTGTCCTTATAAACTTATTAAATTACTATCAAATTCATTTTTTGAGTGAGACTAAGGGAAAACTGCCGCTGCATGGCATTAGTTGATTAACGTAGGTTTTGTTTATACTCTATTTTATACTAATGTAAATTAGCGCGTGAAAATAGCGCTAGCGTTGCAAAGCATAGCAACTTACTGTGTGTGTGAATCATCTTCGCTCCTCATCATGATGTTTGTTGGTGCCATGTTCTGCAGTTCTGATTTGAAACACTAGGTGTCAATGCTACTTATTTTCCCTTTAATTTACTGTTGCCTTTCATTGTCTCTACCTAGTCTGCCCATTCTCTGACTTCAGCAAAGCATTTTAACATTCAACATTCACTGGATATTTTCTCTTTTTCAGATCATTGTTTGTAAACTCTAGAGATGGTCTATGTGGAAAAACTTGTAGATCATCAGTTTCTGAAATACTCAGACCAGCTTGTCTGACACCAACAACCACATCAAAGTTACTTTAATCCCCTTTTATCCTCATTCTGATGCTCAGTTTGTCAGACACATGTCTCAGGTGTACCTAATAAAGTAGCCAGTGAGTGTATATCACCACTACTAAGCAAACAAGCTTCCTGCAAGCCAGTATCAGATGATATATGTGCTCTAATAAATATTGTTCTAGGGTTTGTTTGGTTGTGCAAAATGTCAAATGACAGAGTCATAAAAACATAAGTTACATGGGCTGATCATGTGGAATTTACACTGCCTGGCCACAATAAAAGTTGCCACCTGGATTTAACTAAGCAAATAGGTCCGAGATTCCTATGGCTAATTGCGGCATAGATCTTTCAGCTGGAAACAAGTAATTTAATCTCAACTGATAAATGAGTAGCGTCTCATTTCTTAAACAACTATGTACGGAAAAGATGTTAGTCTGTTTAAGAAGGGTCCTCACTGGCATGCATCAGAGAAACATCTAAGGAGACTGCAGGAACTTCTAAAACTGGGTTAAGAACTGTCCAACACATTATTAAAAACTGGAAGAACAGTGGGAACTATCATCTTCCAGGAAGCCGATGGTTCTCCAGTCTGAAAAGCTGAACAGCTGCATAGCCATAAATAAAACAGTAATCATTGAGGCTAACCTGAAAAAAAGGCTTTAATTTGCTACGGAGCATAAAGATTAAAGCAATGGACGAAGGTCCAGATTTACCCTGTTCCAGAGTGATGGGTGCATCAGGGTAAGAAGAGGTAGAGGTAGCCATCATGCCTAGTGCCTACTTTACAAGCCTGTGGGGGAAGTCTATGATCTGGCGGTGCTGCAGTTGGCCAGGTCTAGGTTCAGCATCGTTATGTGCTCAAAGAATGAGGTCAGCTGATATCCACCGTGAGGATGACTGCATCATTTATTGTAAGTTTGTATTTGGGGAACCTATTTAGACAAACAGCACTGCAAACATGCAAACACTCATCTGCCTCGGCTGAGGAATAACATTGAGGAAGTGGTTATGTGGAAACACTACTGCTCATTGTAACCCAACATACCACACAGCTTCCTTCTGTCCCTACATCTGTCAGTCATTCTGCAAACACTGACTTTCTGTCTTTCTGTCTGAAACAGCCATACTTTTCTAAAAGGTTAAACATGTGAAAAGCAGGGGCGTTTAAACCTGTTCACCAAACAAACTGGAGCTCCCAAAGCACTTCAGGAACATTTGAATGCAGGAACACTCCCCTTAAGAGTCCCCTTCTTTTAACTTATGGTTCACCAGGAAAATATTCCTTGAATTAATAAATTCTTCTTTATTTTTAATTGCAAGTTTTGGTGAACAAAACCTTATCTTGACAACTATAGCGTGGGAACTTTTGCAGAAGGCTTTTGTCTGGTTAGCTGCACTAACGTTATCCAATTCTTCACTTCATAACGTTGCAGTCAAGAATTTAATGTTGCAATCACATGCTGCACAGTCAGACCAACTTATTTTACAGGAGGTTATATCTTTAAATTTAAAGATCAGGGCACTTGTTCAGGTCATATGTTCATTACTCAAAGACAATAAGTAATCCACTTTTTCAAAGAAATACTTACTGCATAAATACGACAATGTTGTGGACCTTGATGCTGGGCATGGTGCAGAAGGCACTGAAGAGATACGAAACAGAAAAAGGTTTGAATAATTTATACAGAGCTCGCCCCTTTTCTCTCTTACTGTGTTATTTTTAGGTTTGAGGTGTTTGGACAAAGTTTAGGTGCCAATACTTACTAGACATAGGGTGCACTAACGCCGATCTCCACACCGACTGTGTAGTTCACCTGTAAAAGAGTGACTTTGATAAATTTCTGATTTACTCTAAAACAATGGGACTAGACGAGGTTTAAATGGTTTGTACGAGATGTTGTCGCTTTATAAAAGAAGACCTTTTATTTAAGTTTTGGTGAGACTTCCAAAGTCTTCAAGTAGAAGTCTTCGTCCATCAGACCATATGATCCTATTAACACTGCTGTACCATGTGCATTTTTCACACGTGCACTGTGGCTGTTCAGGAACGCTGCACAGGAGAACACACATACACAACAACAGCCGCTCTGTACTTCTTGAAGCAACTACCAGCCCAGCAAAAATGTATGCTGCTGATTTACTTTTCTGCCCACCCGTACCTTACTTTTCACTTGTTCCACAATACTGTAGAAATGCGCCAAGATATACCAAACTCATGTAAAAACAGAGTCAGTCATCAATGATGGAGAAGGAGACTCATCTAAATATCTTGGCATGTTATAATCAATGATTTCCTCTGCATGTTTACTGGCATCTTGTCCCATCTTCTGTGCCTGAGACGCCACACAAGCACTTCCAGGTTGGAGATCAGTAACTGTGCTCAGAGTATTTTACAGACATCTTGCAGCTCTTGTGTTACTGCAGGCTGATGAAAATCAAGTTGCAACGCAAAAAGAAAAATGATTTAACCTCAAGAGCTGGAGAGTTTGCACTTTAGAGCCAGGAGCCCGACTTTAAACCTGGAACACACTGAGCACATGTTTTGTTTTCTCTCTCTCTCTCTGTACCGCTTGGTCCATTATGGGTCGCAAGTAAGCTGGAGCCTATCCCAGCATGAACAGGTGTGAGGCAGGGTGACCCTGGGCAGGTCACCAGTCCATCGCAGGGCCAACACATAGGAGACAAACAACCATTCACACACACACACACACACACACACTCCTAGGGAGAATTTAGAGTAATCAATTAAACTAACATGCATGTCTTTGAACAGGGTGGGAAGACTACACGGGAAGAACATGCAAACTCCATACCTCAAGGTTCGAACCTCCCCCCCAGCCGAGATTCGAACCAGCGACCACCACACCACTGTGCAGCCACATGTTTTGTTTTCATAATCTTGAAAACAAAACATGTGCTATATTACAAGCACATTTGACTGTGGAACCTTTCAAGAGTGGGCATCTGAGTAATTTCACTTCAAGGCCAGACCCAGCAATGCTGAGAAAAACAGACCCAAGCTGCATGTCAGACTCTACAGGTCTCCGTTAGCATGTTAGATGTTAAAGTTCACAACAGAGAAATTCTGCACTAAAAAACAACAACAGACTTTTACCAAGCGGTTGACACGGCGGTAGAGGAATGATTTGGGTTTGGTTTGCAGCCTCACGGGCTCAACACTCGAGAGGTGACGTCGACCTTCTACATTCATTTCCTATGGAACCTGCACAATGAGGTGAAAATCGCTGCCGTCCTCCAACCAAGCAACAGGCGACATTCGTGCATGTGAAATGTTGCGCTCGTTCACGTAGACGTGCACACGGGGTTTGCGACGCAATACAAGAAAATAGAATAATGTTCAACTTTTGTCACCGTCGCATGACACTACAACCAATCAGCGAGGGGCTTCATGGACTGACCAATGAGAGCAGGCTAGACGGTGCAGTCTGCAAACACTTTCAACATGGAGGAACAGATCAGCTTAGCTGTGTCTGACTTTCCTATACTTTACAATACTCACACAAAGATTATAGAGATGTAAATAAAAGGCCAGAGTTGACCATGAACTCCTCTGCATGCTACAGTAATTGCTGGAGTAGGGTCAGGGTTATCTGTCTACAAACTGCAGCTGGGACAAGCAACAGGACAAGATCTCAAGCAGCAGTATATCAACAACAGAAGGGCTAAAATTAATATGTCGCAATGGTCCAGTCACATCAACTAGAATGAAATGATGTGGTGAGACCATAAGAGAACTGGGCATAAACAAATACCACAAACCCCTGAACTAAGGCATCGTTAGTTTCCAGAACGTTGCTTCTGCATTTTGGTGTAGGTTTTTGTTTAAAATCTGAAGTTTTATTTCACTAATAAGCTTAGAATTGAAAGCGAGTGTCCCTTATTTCTCACACAACTGTGTATTGTGTACATTTGGACATTCACACAGAAATAAAATAGATGCTCTGTCGTACCTGACTCTTGCTGAGAGGCAGTATGGTAGTGGCATTGTTCAGCTGCTGATTCCCGATCACCGTCTTCATATAAAGGACCTGGGAGCTCACACTCTGCACCAGCACCGAGAAGAAGTTTGGGTTGCTGAAGTTCAGCGTGCTCTGTGGAAAAACAAATTAACCATATAAAAAGTGCACTGCCTGATAAAAACACTAAAATACTAGCCAACATGTTTTCGTAGGTTTCGCTTAAATGAAATTGGGATGTCATGAGTGTTTGGAAATATGTTTTAAACATAAACAGGAAGAGGTACAAGACTTTCATAACCAAGAACTTCACCAGACTAATGCTCTGAAGTAATTCTCACACAAAGAACCATCCCAGTGCAATTTCCTCTCAGTGCTGAACTTTTTGTACTTATTTAGCAGGAACCACCACGCTCAGCTGGAAACACTGACTCTTAGTTTATGAACACACAACAGAGTCGCTCTGTGTGGAGAACCCAAACAGGCAAGATAGGTCAAGGTCAACAAGTCTGAGACACTAAAGAAATTTCTGCTCTGAACAACGAACAAAGATGAAGTTTATCATTTCACACCAATATTTAAAATTCGTTTCAAAAGACAAAAACACACAAATAGTCAAATTTGACATGAAAGAAAAACAATTCTGAGTGTGTATATATATATAAATATATAAAAGACGTACCGTCATGTTCATCAGGACCCTCATGTTTGTGTGGTCAAAGCGCACGGTTACAGAGCGTATCCCAGCATCCACCACGACCACCGTCCGGGGAAAGAGGAAGAAAGCAACCAGGGAAGAGGCCAGAAGGCAGAGCACAACCGACAGGACTACATACAGCTTCCTATAACAGAAAATATAGTTTCAAACCAACTCTCTTATTAAATCAAAGCATGCAGATGTCATGATGTAGAAAGGGGTCATTTGTCTTTTCAGCATGATGGTCACTCACGTCCGTTGGGGCCGCAGCCTTTGGTCACTGTACGGGATCAATGCAACCAACTCATTCACTTGCTCTGTACAACACAAAATTAAGTAAACTAAACAAAATATATTCACAAAATTGATACTGCAGTCAGGGCTTTGATTTTTGCTTTCTCTTTGTTACGGCTTTATCCCTGGAAATAACAACATACACTCCATCAGTTCTAAGGTTTTATCAGGAGATAAGAACGGTTATCTGTTCCTCGTCAGTAGGTAAATAAACACCACATATTAAAGTGTGTCTTTATCTATTTCACAAAAAAATAAGACAAAATATACTGTATTCACACCCTTACTGCTCCCATAAAAAAAAGAAAAGTAATGAGTTAATTGAAAAGAAAATTATTTTCTGTGAGGATTTTGTACATAAAACCTCAACGACAGAGGCTTTTCTTTACACACATGATAAATATAGCTCCTGAGGGCTTTTACGGCTAAATTTTGGCTTATGCAAACAAGTTAAAATGCTGATGAGCAGCAACATTGTTTTGAGGTGAAAGCAAACTGTGCTGTATCATAGTGTAATTAAATATTTTCAGAGCTACTCTCGTTTATTGATTTCTACTCACCTGACGGTATTCGTCCGGTGCCTTGACAGGTTGGACACGTTATGCTGTCCCTGCCGGTGAACTCCACGTACGGAAACTGAGCGATGTCTTCCCGCCTGTCGAGCCCATCCAGAGAGTCATCATCGGAGTGTTTGTGTTCTTCTACCCGATCCGCGTTCGGTCTTTCCCGGAGGAGCGACGTGCTGAAGCCGCACCGAGACCAACGCATCCCCATGGCGGCGGTCGCGTTTCCCCCACGACTACTGACTGTTTATGGGTGGCAAGAATGAGCCATTAGGCCCCGAAAGTTAAGGGAATGACTCGGGAACGGCACAGCAACCGAGAGTTACAAAACGAAACAAAACTCCTTGAGTATGTCAGTATATTACAAAACTGTATAAATCAACCAAATTACAGCGGAAGTCAGTCTCGTTCGGAGCGGCGTCCTTCAGCTGGTTACTTTGCTAAGGTGCACTTCAATTTGCCAGCAGCCGTTGGTGCCTGGAAAGTATAACTTTACCAAACTAAATTCGCCTAATTTTAATTACGTCTTAAACAAAGCTGCCACCACACAGTCATATTTCTTCCCCGTCTTCCGCATTGCCCACCGCAATAACCTAAATCTACGCCGACATTGTGTTCCCTTTACGTGCCCAGTTTATCGTTGCCATCGGAGTAAAGCAACGTGACTGATGGTGCGTTCAGGGAGTTGGTGCGTTCTCGGATTTAGGGTTTCTCAAGCCAGACTAGAAAGCCACGTGTGAACTATTTATTATCCACACGCTCTAATCAAGCTCAATGCAATTCTACCCTTGGATGACATATTTTTTAATTATTTAAATCTCACACTAATTAATCTGCAATTTTATTAAACGTAAACTTAATTTATTTTTTTTTAAAACATAACCTATATGTTATTCTTTCTACTGACATACACTGAGCCATTTGATCCAAGCTCCTATTGTAGGTGCCACGACTTTGTACAGTTCACAGCTATTAAGCACTTTGCCTATAATATAGATAAATTTATAAATAAATACTCTGTAGATCTGAGGTTATTGTCCGGCGAATATAACAAAATCCTTCTGGGTCAAGTGGAACATTTACAAACAGAATATTCTGAAGTATATCAGCTCATTCCAATTTTTTAATCTTGTCACATTCAGTATACAGTTTAAAAATATACCTTTTGCTTCATTGCATCAAAAGCATGTATCAGGTATTTATTTGTATCTACTGAGCTTGACAAGGGTTATATAGGTCTGCATTAACCACTAATATTAGAGCAATTTTAAGCTAGTGTTTGCCGTTTACGATTCAGACTCTTTACAGGCTATGACCCAGTCATCATTAGAAATATCTTTTTTAAATTCTGTCCTCCATGTGTCTAGTGTAGTCACTGATGTCTCCTCCAAGCCAGATAGTTGTAAATTGATTAAATCCAACCTCCATTTTTGTGTTTTTTAATAAGGATGTCTTCCAAAGATGTAACTACAGGAATTTGTTTCTTTTTAAATGAGACATTGAGCCAAATTTAAATAAACTGTGGGAGTGGGTTTAATATTTTCATATATTTCTTTACAGTATGCCATACATTGATCATTTTCTTTTTCTAGCTGCCATTCATCATCACTGCCTCAAGCATCATTCTCACTTGACTCAGATAGTAGTGCCTGCCCTGTCCAGTTGGCCTTTCTATCTCACTCTACACTTGAGTTCTGGAAAATTAAGAGATACTAACTGGCAATGTCATAATGGAATAATCTGAATTCATATAATGTAAAAGAAAGAAAGTTATTCTTGATAAAAGAGCTTAGGAGAGAGAGAGAGATGTTACTGAAATACAGCTAACAATGCATGATCTCTAGTAGAGTGGACAGATGAATAATCCTCATTTCTGTCCAAATCTGTCAACATCTCTCTGGAGCTTTTTCCAAGTTGCAACAGTTTGTTGCAGCTACTACACATGTAAGCCTTGCTAGTTCATCTGAGCTGCGAGCCTCCTTTTCAACTCAGCATTCTCCTTCTGCAGCATTTTATTCTGAAAAAGAAAAAGAACCAAAGAAAAGAGAAAGCTGCTTAAAAATGCACAAGTGAACTTGTTAAACATGAAGACCTGATTAAAACAAATTCAATTCTGCTATATGATCAAATTAATCAACAAAATTAACTGTGTGAGTAGCATAAAAACGCAGGACTAACCTTATGTCTGAGAGCCTCCACTAACAGATCTCGCCCTCTTCTGTCACTTTCCTCGTTATTTGAGGCTCGGAAGGTATCCCCAATAATAGACACCAGCACATGACCCTGGAAATTGTTTTGGAAATTCACGTTTGGAACATTAGATGCATGAATATCCCGCTGGGACCTGGTTTACTGTAATTCGAAGGGCACTGTTTGTGTTAATGCTACGGTGGAAATACTCACAAACTTCTTGCTTTGGAACAGGTAGCAGTGGTAAGTGTCCGCCACAGGATGTTTGGCCACAAAGCCAAATACTTTGGGGGAAGATGACAGGACAGCACAGAAGGAGACCGTAGAGAGAGGACACGTGTACAACAGAAACTGCAGCAGACATAAGGATGGGATTTAAACTGATAATCCAAGCCACAAGTGTACAACTGATACAGGAAATACAACATACCTTGGTTTTGTTTTCCAAAATGTCAATCCCACTCACTGAAAGGAAGATATGGACTTTGCTCTTCTTTGCTGCCTTTTCTGAGGAGTATTTATCAGTCGTCTTGGACTGAAAGGATAAAAAACATGTCAGCTACTGTCAGGAAGAACTAATGGGAAATAATCATTATGTAAATGGAAAAATTAAAAATAATGATGCACAAAAACCTTCCTGTAGGTGTCTTTGTCTTTGCTATTTAAAAAAAAAAACTTCATTTTAATACAACAAATGTTTCCCTCTCAGCTGAAACATATTTAATCTGAGACATTGAAATATGGAAAAGTGTACAAAGCAGGACTAGATGAAAAGTTCAGGGATCAGGTAAAAACTGGATTGATCCTGCAGGGATTGAGCTTATGATTTCCCCTCCCTGAAACTTTCCCCCTCTTTATCTGCTTTACAACCTAGAATTTAAATGAAGGAGGAGAGGGGAAGAGAACAGAAATGTCTTCCTGTACACAAGTGAAACACCAGTTTCACTACACTAGTTTAGAGTAAATTTTAAAGTAGTTTCCTCATTAGTCATCCTTCAAAAACACTGACATTTAGCCCTGTGCAAGTTCAACTACTAATGTTATTAAATCAAATCAATTCCTGCCAACGGCAGTGCTTGGTTAAAAAATTCATGTATATTAAAGTAAAAACAAGTCTTCAAACACCAAAGTTAAAACAAAAAAAAATCATTATTTTTTCCACACTCCCCATGTTAACCCAACATGTTTCTACACAAACACGAACTCCCTAATTTCTATCTCTTTAGAATAAAAATATTAAACGAAATAAATATCTATCTGGTGTGACTCTGCTATGAGGAAACGATATATTGGGGATTCGATCACAGCAGGAGCCACCCATGTCCACAGACACCGCAACCAGCCAGGCAAGGGCAGGCCAGAGTCCACCCCACAGCTGTAGGGCTGCAGTGCAAAACCCCCTGTCACCCAGTCAAAGGCAATCACCATGGCAACAATCCCCAGACTGAGCAGACAAAGCTCCCAGCGCAAAAGATCCCCATGAGGAAAACACTGGAGTTAAATAAATAAGTTATTAATCATGATTAAAGGCTATTAATCTAATGTTAGCCTGAAGTTACATAGCAGTGCCAATCTAGTTAGATGACAGTTCTGGTTTTAAATAATGTGGTGAAGCTTTGACATACCTATTTACAGTGAGGGTATTTAAGTATTACATATGAACTCCATTAATCAAGATTTTCATATTGGAGCTAAAAGTGTGGCATATTTAGCTTGACAGATTTGCTCTACCAAGGGAGACATGCGGGGATTTCTCAAAAAAAACAAACTCCTCAATAATGCCATGTAAACTCACACCCTTCTGGAACAATCCTGATATTCTACTAAACAAAAATATGCCAAATTTTAACCAATGGATTGACAAAGGAATTAAATACTTTCAACATTTTATCTTTTAATACACTCTCATCACCGTATGGGATTAACAGATTCTTAGAATATCAGCAACTCAGAACCATAACACACACAAAATTCCCCCTTCACCGAACAGACCTGCAAACCTCCAAAGCAGGATTTACAATCAGCTTTAAAAAGTGTCAGTAATGCACGAAGTACTGACCTTCAGGCTCTGAAGAGCTTCATCCAGAACCTGTTGTCCATCAGGACGGACCACCTCCACTCGACCAAGAAACTGCAGGTCACAGACAAGGTAATGGTGGCGTTTATTTACCGCTACACAACACAAGGAGGAGGAAAAATAAAAGATCTCACATTTCATGCATTAGATTAGATTTCTAAATAAAAGTAATACCTTTACAGAAAACGTGATCTCAATGCTGTCCTCTGAAGTGTCGCTCATATTTAATGTTTGATATCAAACTGAACACTGTTGGCAGCAACAGAAAATGTAAGATTATACACAAATGTCTGTGTCAACAAAGAAAAAAGAACCTTGGATTTAATCTTACCTTTAGTGAATTTACCAGCGTGAACTGTGGTCCAAACAGAGAAGTGTAAAGTCTGCCAGAGTTAATCAATAACAGATGTATCTTCCTTATTGCTCTTTATCAGATGTCAAGTTCCCTCTGCTTTTTTTATGGCGTTAACCTATTTTTAACATGGGGATTTAAAAGAAGCTTCAGAAAAGATTTAAAAAAATCTCTTTTCAGTCCCTTTGCAATTAATAATACTTAAGAAATAATTAAATAGTAGTAATCATAATTTGACTTTTTATTGGAAAAATGCAGGCGGAATAAATAATAGATGTGGGACAGAAAACGCTGACATCTATCCACATTCACCAGGAGTAAACAGGAAACTACACACTAAAAATCTGTTTTTAAAAAGGAAGGTCATGCTTTTTACCTCCCTTGATTTTCCCCCTTTAAAAAGTCTTATATATTTTCCGTCTCTAGCGAGCTGAAACATGTGTTTTTGTTGGTTTTTCTTTTACTTAAGACTGAATTTGTTTAAATCAGTATATTTTTACTAGGTTTTATTCATTTTTAATCTATAGTTTTTAAATTCCTTTGGTGATAATTTGTGCAGCTAAATGTACAATTAAATGAAAATGAAATTTAAAAAAATCCCAAAGAGAAATTATTACTAAAATTATGCAATATATCATTTAAGTAAATAAATTGTATTTTATTGTAATAGATAAATTATTTATGTTCATGCAAATAAAAGTGTAAAATGAAAATTTGTGCAATTATAAATTATTTTTCTTATCTTTAATTTATCAGTATAATTTATTACTGTTTAAAAAGCATTTCTTTTAATGTATTGATGTTCTTGAGTTTATTTACTTAGACTTAACTTCATTGTCATTGTACAAGCGCGGTACACAAGTACAACGAAATGTCTTCCAGTACAACCCGTCCAAGACAGGATCAGGCCGACCGAGGCAGCAGCGGCGGCACACCTATTATTTATTTTTATATGTCATCCTGCCCCTGCAATAAAGATATTAATGCACATTGTACAATTGTGATTTTCCTATAAGAGCCGAGAACCATCGACATCAGTATCAGTATCAATAAAAAAGTACCAAAAGGAATATTGTATCGAAAGGAAAAATGACCTGAATACAAACCATATCAAATATTTAAATAAAGAGAAAATAATTTTCAAAACGATAAATTATACAATCTTTTAAATAAGTATATTTACATGTAATTTAGCACGAAATGACGATCTGATTTTAGTTTATTGTAATGTTTTAAAATCTTGTCTTTCATATGCTTTTCAGTTTAAAAGTTTTGATGTTATGTACAACTTTGTTCTATTTTGATTTTAGTGCGCTATAAAATTGCAGTATAAATTACACCTATGCATATGTAAAAAAATGTAAAATATGTTAAAATTATAATCTATTGTTGAAAATAAATTACATACGTATATGAATATATTTTATTTATACAAGTTAAAATAAAATGTAAAATTATATATTATACCATTCTTGTTATTTATTTTTTTTTACTACATAAATTATATTCATATAAATAAAACGTCAAATTTGTAAAATATTGTGTTCATGTGAATTAATTCTATACACATGTACAACACATTTTAATTATAAATTATATTACATTAATTTATAAACATTTGTGTAAAATAATAGGAAAAATACTGAATTACATATATTTTAAATCTATATAAGTAAATGGTTAATAAAATTATATTAATATAAGATAAATAAAATCACAATTGGATGACTTATGTTTTATCTAAATAAATATTTTATATAACTTACCTAAAAAAAAAAAAAAATCAAAAACACAACTAACTTGCCCTCTCAACGCAGACCTGCCTGATTATTGCAGGGCTGTTTCGTCTTCTTGCCAGACCTTTCTTTGTGAAACTTTTTACGAAGGGGTTTTCATTAAAAAGTTTATCTTAGCATTTATTCACCACAACATTCTCTCTAAACGACACATTTCTATTCCTCACAAAAACTCATTAAAATGCAGTCAAGTCCCGTATCAACTGTATTTATTTTTGTACAGCGAGTGCCACGTCATTAATGCGCATTCATATATATATATATTTCATATTAGCATGTTCATACAGAGGATGTCTCGGTCATGAGTGACTCCAAGCAACAATGGTGAATGATGATGGTGAAGAAACACGAGAAGCCTAAAACAGACTTTAAACACACCTAAATGCTCCCAAAGTGGTTTTTCTACATTTTCGTAAAGATGTCAGAACCATTTCAGACGGGAAGTAATCAAACAGCAGATGCAGGTTGGTGTAATCAAACCAAACATACTTAAACTGCACTGGAAAAATAAACATCTACATGACATTTGATTGGCTTCTTTCCCTTGAACCAGTAACAAAAACTACTGACCAGTAAGAAAGTGAAGCTTGAGGTTTACTGAAGATTATCTGAATATATCGACAGGCTGCAGAAGAAATCTTTACCTGCTGGTTTTAGACTCGCCGTTGCTGAAATGTGAGGAAGTGAGACGTAGTGGACAGAGGGGCGAGCGCATCCCTTTTTCAGTGTGCTTTATGCGAATGAGGGGATGAGATGAATAAAACCATCCGCTCAGATGTATTTCGATGTAACAGAGCCAATCCTTCATTATAAGATGAATATCGCCTTTAAAAGGAGATAGAGCCGTTTTTCTAACTTGTATCATTTTCAGTCTGAGAGAAGCAGATTCAGCATTAGGCTCTGTTCCATCAGTTTGTATCTGGGGAGGCTGTGACGTGTTACTAGAGTCTATGAGTCGTTGACAGACATGGTCTCCATGGCGTTGGGGAGGTTCTGATCTCCTTCTTGCTTCTTCTTCTTCTTCCCTCCGTCCTGCTGTTTCTTTGCCTTTTTAGACATCTCCTGATCGATGGGGGCCGGCTTAACAAACTTAATGATCTCTGTCAGCCCTGTGAGAAGAAAAACACAAATGTGAACTTCTTTTGGACCTTTAAAGAAAATCAACCCCCTTTTTGTTTTGCTTTCCCTAAATAGGATAACCTGTTGCATAACCATCAGTAACATCAATAAACCTAGTGGGAGGCATAAGACGTGTAAAACTGTATGAAGCAGGATTTAAGAAACCTTTATTTATGTGTCAAGCAGAGGTTTCAGAAACTTGTGAGTCAAATATGATACAACTGGTGTTACAGGGGTCAAAGTCACAATTTCACATTACAGACAGATGGTCTGGACCTGAGGCAAATAAGCAGACTGACTGGTGGTAAAGAGCAACGTTAATCCTTTAAAACTTCAGTCATTTTACTGACTCGTGACTCTTAATTCTTTGTCTCTATGAATTCGTTAACTGTGTTGTCACATTTACTGCTAACTAGGTAACTGCAAAGAAGAGACCAGACAACATGTCATTACTGTGCAACAGCAATTCAGCTACAGGGTGCAAAACTACCGCTGGAGTCAGTGACTCAAATATGTGATTTTCTTTGGAGAGTGACTCGTATAAATTTTAAAAGAATTGAGTTTTCCCTGTAGCTAGTCTACAGCTCTCATGGTCAACATTTCAAGGATGTTAGTTGAGAAGCTTGTGTCCTGTTAGGAGCTAAACATCTAGTGTGCTACATGGGGAGCATGGTGAGGAAACTACATTATGTTCAAGAACCCGAGGCTCAGTTCTCTAATGAAAATGTTTTATAGAAAACAGTATACCAGTAAGTGTCTTGAAAATGCTGATGTGACCTGAACATTTCAGGTTTAAAAGATAAAAGAAAGCAAAAGCTGCATCAGGGTGATACGTGTTCAAACACGTCCGGATCGCTTCAGGGTCCTCGGGGCCCAGGCAACTCTAAGCAGCTTGAAATCCACTAATTTTCCAAGCCTTTCCCAACGATACAGCTCGTTTCACCTCATCGCACAGTTCAAAAACTCTTGGTTTCACTTGCAAACAAGTCCTCAGGAAAAACGTAGGTTTCCTGTGCATAGCGTCATTAAAATGTTTTACAATCAACATGTTTTGAAAACAGTTTTTAGTCTTTAATTCTAATTACAATTTGTAATATGGAGAAAAAATATTTACGGATTTAAGTGCAGGGCTTCTTCTCTGTGAGATCAGTATCCATAGTTAGTAACTTCAACTGCTTTAGAAGTTAAAAGCTTTTTTTTTTAATTTCCAGAAATGACTTTCTAGTCATCGTCCGCCTACAGCTCCTCCAGAACGCAGACGAACAGGTTCTGACCCGAACCAGAAAGAGAGTACATATAACACCGATTTTAAAGTCTCTGCATAGGTTTCCAGCTTCAGAATAAATTTAAAGATTCTTTTACTGGTTTTTAAGGCTCTTAAAGGCCCTTGTCTGGAGTATTTAACTTGAGCTGCTTTTACGTTATGATCCTGTTACAACCTTTCTGTAACACTTAGTACATCTTACCAGGAGGCATGAACTCCCTGAGCTTCTCTGGCACAATGATGCCTTCTTCTGTCTGGTAGTTCTCCAGGATAGCACACATCACACGTGTGGTGGCGCACATAGTTGCATTCAACATGTGTACAAACTCTGCCTGCAGGAAGCAAAGAGAAAAAGGGAAGGAGGTGAGTTCAGAGCTTGGTTAAAGAGATGATAAATTGAGTACCAGTGCGGTGGAGTGAAGCTTCTCTGCCTCCAAGCAAAACATGAAAACTACACGACTAGCTCTGAAACTCTTGTTATGGTGTTATTATAACCTGCACAGAGATCTTGATTTTCTACTCGTACAGTCTGATTTGAAAGATATCCAACCCTGAGTGAGCAGCAGTGAAGCAAAAATTAAGATGGAAAGAGAGACCTGATCTACGTTCCAGCCTTCACCTACAGTCATAAAATTTGAGCGGTGACCGAAAAAAAAGAGATTGTTGATTTAAATGGCTGAAATTAGCATCTTTAAGGAGTGGCTGGGCTCAGCCTTAGAGATCAGGTGAAGGAGCTGATGCACCTAGAGAGAGCTTGGCACTGCTCCCCTGTACTGAAAAGTCAGCTGAGGTCATTCATGCATCCAGATCACCCCCGTTGAGGTTTTCTGGGCATGTCCTACTGAGAGAAGATCTGATATAATAGTCTTTACAGGGTCACAATTTTCTTGCAACAGTATGCCAAATCAACAGAAAGAAAAATCATAGAAAATTGATAGAAGTGTGCCAAGAGCAGTTGTTTGTTTTTTTTTAAGAAAACAGCCATACAACTTTTATACTTGTTTGATCGTATTGAGGAGAAAGTATGAATGTTATCAGTTTGAAAAATGACCTGACATGATCTCTACTGTCACTGTTGCAGGTTCCCAAAGTTAGTTTTCTCCTAGCGTTATCTCACTCTACCATAAAAATTTGTACCAAGCAAACAGCCACACAGCGTTAAAAACGAGTTTCTGACTTGTTTTCATGGTCTAAGTATATTTATTATGCACATTCCTGGCGCTGTCACTGCCTTGCAAGGTTCTGAGCATAAGAAACAGTACTACATACCATCACACCAGCAAATGGAAATCAACACACTGGCTGATTCATCAATGAAACGTACTATTGGAGGACTTTTACTGTCTGGAGAGAGCTCAGAGAAAAGATAGGATGCACAGTGGATGCTGAATTAGTTGCCGTATGGGACACCTCACTGAGAAAATCTGAAAAAGTTCAGTAGTGTGGCTTTAAAGAAAATAGTGGGAGACAGGAGCAGTTGGGAATATTAAAGCTCAGAATCAGACAAACTGTTTTATCTCACTCATTTACCTCAGGCTATTCCAAAATAATGAGTTAGCGTTGCAGGGAATATCATAAGCAAAAGCTTAGAGGAGGAATGTTTGGACTGCACTGTTTTTTTATTTAAGAAGATCTGTGAATGCTTTAGATACTTCAAGGTTACTTTAGGTTAGTTTTCTCAAGTGTGGGTTCATAAAGACAAAAAATATTCTACTGCACAATCTCAGAAAACAATCTCAGGATCAGTCTGGTTTGTTTGCCCAACACACGGCTGGGCTATAATAGCATCACAAGCTAACTGGTAACCAAGATCACCTTGTCCATCATCTTTTTGGTCTGTCCGTAGCGGATGCGGAGACGTCTGGCCTGGTAGTCTGTGCAGTTTGAGCAGGAGACAAGCTCTCTGAAGGCACCAGAGCCTGGGAACCAGGCTTCCAGATCCAGCTTCTTACTGGCTGCATGATTTAGGGCGCCTGCAATGATGATGACGATAAGGAAGCACAAAGTTTGCAAACATCATGCTTATGTTGTTTATAATTATATTAAATGACATGGTTGTATACATTTTCCCTTAATTCCTGCAAAGTAGAGCTAATTTGACAAAACATTGCAAGACAAAGTTTCGAATCATATGTACAAAAGAAATGAGAGAGAATAACAAAGGTCCTGCAGCATCATTATGCATATTTTAAATACAAAGTTATCCCATGATATCTACTCCTGGAAGGTATCCACTGCAGCCTAATTACAAACCCCTTAAAGACGCTGACAGAGCTTTTTGTTTATTAGGCACATTCTAACAACCCTGCATTATGTGGTCTGAGGATTGTGTGTTGGTCCTACCGGAGACGATGTTGACGATACGATAAGGAATTCCTAGTGACTGGTAGAACTCTTCTGCTGTTCCAATCATCTCATCAAACATCTCCCAGGATTTGCCATCATGTGGAGATGCGTAGATAAACTGCTCGATCTACAAGGAGAAATATCTGGGTGTAACTCCAACAGCAAAAGTTAAAGCAAAATTACTAGTAAGTTTAAAGGAAGAGTCATGATGTTTAAAATCACTGTGTGGCTTTAGTCTCAAACAAAGTTACTTGCTTACTCATCACTAGTCTCTCAAAACTACTTTAGTGGGAGTTTGACAAGCAGTTTCTGAATAATTATAAAAATTGTTTCACTGACCTTTTCAAACTGGTGCACCCTGAAGATCCCCCGGGTGTCTCGTCCATGGGAGCCCACTTCCTGTCTGAAGCAGGTGGAGAAACCAGCGTAGCGGATAGGCAGGTCCTCGGGTTTCAGCCACTCCTCTCTCAAGAAGGCTGCGATGGGCTGCTCAGAGGTGGCGATGAGGTATTTCTCATCGATGGAGCTGTCGTCTGACTTCTCACTGCCCTTACCGATGACCTGAAGGAAACGTGAGGAGTTTAAGAGTTTACAAAATCTCAGGAGCAGTAGGAAAACATCAAAACGTTGATTTGGATCCTGCCAGAATTCAGCTAGATGATTGTTTATTAGATATATGTCTGGGACCAATGAATGAAGTGACAAGTTCTCCTAGCATGGGAGGTCTGATATGAGTGTTAACAGAAACAGAACACACAACAGAAACTCTTTACATACTTACAGTTTTACTCCAGGCATGTTTCTTTGGCTTTTATATTTATTTACTCTTCTATTTAACAACTATCCTCCCAAAACTAACTCAGCTCATTTCTGCAAAACCGTGTGTCATAAACATCCTCTCTGCTTTATCGAGGCCATAGAAGACTAATATTTCTGATCTTTTCAGACAGATATTTAACTTTCTTGTCACTTGTTGGTCTTTGGCTGCTCCTGATTCAATGTTACCGTCAATTTAAGCTGTCAAATTGGTCAAAAGTTGGACAGGAAGTGACTTTATAATTTTTGGGTCAAAATAGAGGTCTTAGCAACATGGTGGTGAAAGGCACCTGTTATTAAATCGTGAAAATGTTATAAATAATGGTGTTATCATGGATAAGTTATTGTGGATTTACCATTTAAAGTCTCAGAATAAACACTACATATGTAGTATGTGAAAACCTCCTGGACGGGATATAAATGCTATTCTACTTAATCATGTTGGTTTAATAACTGACATGGACTGCATCGTCCTCAGCAGCTCATATAAACACAATATTTAAAAGTCTTAACGTTCCTCTCTACAACATGCCTTGTTTTGTACCTCCAGAGGGCGGCACTGCAGCTACAGAACAGGACAAAATACTGTACAGACCTGAATCTTTCACTCCAGGCTCATTCTTGTAATATAACTGGTATTTAGTTTCTTTAAATAATACAAACCTCATTCTTCTACGGCTCCTTATTGCAACACTCAGCAGGACAGAAAACCCATTACCACCTAAGTTCTTGTACAAAAACAAAAGTCAAGGAATGAAGTAAAGCTTTGAATACCTTGTAAAGCTCTTCATCAAACTGACTGAGCTGGGCCACCTCCTGCATCACCTCCTTCCTCATGAAGAAGGGTGTGTACAACATAGTGTAGTTCTTGCTGTGCAGAACCCTGAGGGCAAAGTTGATCAAAGCCTGCTCCAGGAACACCAGTGGACCCTGACAAGGCAGGAGAGGACACCACTCACAAAACCAGTTTCCAACTTTACAGACCAGGACATACAGGTGTTCATCATTCCTATTTGCGGTGTGTGTCTGTGTAGATGCAGTAAGCTATTTTTACATGCAGGAAGAAGAGCAGAGGAATTTTGGCCTGTTTGTGCTTGCTTGCAACAGTTAACCTGTTTGTGTGTTTGAACAAACCTTCAGAAAATAACCTCTGCTCCCAGCAACAATGGCACCCCTCTCTCCATCAAAACCGTCAATCATAACCACCAGGTCAACGTGGGAGTACTTCTTCTGCACGCTGCAGTCACCCCAGGTACGCTCCACCTTGTTGTCTGCATCCTGACAGAAGCAAAAGCAAACACAGTCAGAAGTAGCTGAACATTAAGATTTAATCTGCATCTTGTTGGCCAAATTCGTTCCTGAAAGATGACTTGTGTCAAACAAAATGGCAAAATATATGTAAATATACTCGAAGGAGACATTATCTGAGTGACCAAAATTTTCCTGAATTCTGGATGTGGCGAGAATAAATAACTGATTTCAAGTGCTATGTAACTAATCTATTATCATTATTATTACTATTATGGACGATATATACAGTATCTCACAAAAGTGAGTACACCCCTCACATTTTACCAAATATTTAGTTTTATCTTTTCATAGGTCAACAATGAAGACATTACACTTTGATATAATGTACAGGAGTCAGTGCACAGCTTGTTCAGCAGTGTAATTTTATTTTCCCCTCAAAACAACTCAGCACACAGCCATTCATGTATAAACCACTGGCAACAAAAATGAGTACACCCCAAGTGAAAATGTCCAAATTCAGTCAATATTTTGTGTGTCCACCATTATTTTTCAGCACAGCCTTAATCCTGTTGGGCATTGAGTTCACCAGAGCTTTACAGGTTGCCACTGGAATCCTCTTCCACTCCTCCATGACAACATCACGGAGCTGGTGGATGTTAGAGACCTTACGCACTTCCACCTTCCGCTTGAGGTGGCCCCACAGATGCTCAATAGGGTTAAGGTCTGGAGACATGCTTGGCCACTCCATTACCTTGACCCTCAGCTTCTTTAGCAGGGCAGTGGTCATCTTGGAGGTGTGTTTGGGGTCGTTGTCATGTTGGAATTCTGCCCTGCGGCCCAGTTTCCTCAGGGATGGGATCATGCTCTGCTTTAATATGTCACAGT
>JBAFSZ010000015.1:25343977-25354430 GCA_036919955.1 Melanotaenia pygmaea
AGGTAAAAAGAAGTACGAGCTAACAGTATAGAAGCTACCGGTAGCAAAACCCTCGTTTCCCACGGTGGAGTAGTCAAAAGCCATTAGCGGCGGTAGTTAACTTCCGGTAAATCCTTAAGCGGAGTATTAAACAGTTTCCGGTTATTGTCAAAATAAGAGTTGCGGTTCTGAAATGTATAATTGCTGTTTAAATTCTTGTTAATGTTGTTTTAATAGCAATAAGAAGTTATAAAGGAGTGTTAACTGTTGTTTATCCATGACAGTATTAGCTGTAATTGTACAAATGTTATACAGTAGTTTGAGTACTCAGAGATTGAACACAGGTTTCTGTATCTCGTATATAAGATGTTATTTTCTGATTCTTTCACTGTGATGGAAGTGATATGTGTAAGTTGACAACGTCACCAGTAGAGTGAGTTGTCAGGCAGATGCGTGTAACGCAGCAGCACATGAGACACAGCCACTAAGTGCCTTTCTTTATTATGTTCCAACAGGAATAAAATTTAAATTGTGCTACACCAGAATTGTCAACGGAGCATTCTTAAAAGTGTAACATGTGCCCAGTTATGTATATCCGACATCAGTCTTTTTAGCACTGTCAAAAGTTAATGTATGCAAAAAATTTTGAGGACAATATTCAAAGAAGATGGGCCAGTTTCTGAGCCTCGTACATATGATGCTTGGTTACAAATGTGTTGGAGCTCAGTTTTTGAGTGGGAACGATGACTGCGGCACAATGTTGAAATTTTGGCAGTTACCCTCCAGAATGTGTAAATGGAGCTTTATACAAGGGACACTTCTGAATCTTTGACAGATATTTATTTGCAGAAAATACTTTATGCCAAACAGACACATTGCAGCTCAGTGGAATAAGCACAATATAAGGTTGTTTTTATTTGTATTGAAGAGAAATTAAACTTTTTTGTGAGATCTATGACATAATGTAACATATAATCAGATGGAGGAGCTTTTGTATAAGCTGCTTTATCAGGCATACTTGAGAAGTGGGACAACAGAGGTTTTTGAAATTCATTTTTAAATAATTTTCACATTCATGGAGAGAGAAGTGTTTGCTATTTAACCATGTAAATGAACAGGTTCCAAATATTAATATATATTTTTTAAATTTTCCCATTTGAACCTGATTTTTTTCAACTCTGTCAGACACAGTTAGAAGAAACTAATTTTAATTTTTTTTATCCCAACAATAACCCAAAGGTCTTAAGTGTGTTGTAACAGATTTTTATTATTATTCTGATATATAATAAGTACAATATGCAAAATTATGTTCTGTTCTCACTGTGTTCTGAAAACCCAGTTTTATAATATTTTCATTTCTAAATTCTGGTTTTAATTTTAATATGCTGAAAACTATTTCATGGAATAACAAAGACTGTGGAATGGAAGTTCCTTTATTATGTAAACAACGATTTTAAGAAAAAGGAAGAAAAAAATCACATCTGACTCCTGAAAAACAGCTGACGGAGTTAACAAAAGACCTGATGGTGCTGACAAGAAGTGTGTTTGTATTTCTGATTAATGAACCAATTTATTTTTAGACGAGTTACAAAAGTTGAACTAAATGCTTCTATTTAAATGGTATTGAATAAAACATAAGGACAAACTAACATAGATGAAGACATGAAGACAGGCCCTTCTCCTTTCTTTGCCCTTCTCTCTCCATGTATTCATCTTTCTCCTCGCCTCTGCTAACAGGTTACTGTTACAGGACCCTCAGGACTTTTCAAAGGCACTCATCCCGATCTCCAGTCTCCATCTCCCCTTCTATCTCCTCCTTCATAAACATGGCCAAAGGTCTTTTCTTCCTTGTCCTCCTTGTATTACTTTTCTGTTCCTCTGGGTCGTCATGGAAAGAGAATGCAGCTGGGTTGAAACACTGGCAGACCAGCATTTTGTTGCAAAGTAGGACAGCTATCTGTAGTGGATCATGTTCTCATGTGCAGCTACCTGATGTATTTGTCTTGTGGGAACTTTTTTGCAAGGTTATGTGAGAAGTGTGTCGCTTCTTTGCATGTCTTCTTCTTCAATGTAGTGCAGCTAAACACCATTTAAGGGGGTGTTGACATCATTGTCTGCCATAATGAATGCCAAATATGTACATTTAAACCCTCAGATATCAGTTTAATTCTTTATTGGGTTTTACAAAAATTATTATTTTTGCACATTATGAAATTGTAAGTGGATTTGTAAACTCTATCAGACACAGAATCTGATGGAGTTTACATAAGAGCAATTTTTTTCTCTCCAAAAACAGCTAGCTACACTGCAGCTTGCTGGTTTTAAAAGTTGCTAGCCGTTTCAAAAACTCACTTAAATGCTTAAATAAACTCACCATGGATTAAAACCATTCATCATAACAGACGGTGTTGACATGACCCAGCTGTGACTGTGGGAATATTGACACTGATTGTCTAAAATTTTAAAGTTTTAAACTCACCACATGTGTGGTAGTGCTGCATTCAGCACAGCCAGGGAGACAAAATGGGCCCTATTTTTATTTAAATTTATATATTTACAACACTTTTTAATTTGATGTATAACTATACTATTATTGAGTTTCTAAAGTTTTTTTTTTAAAATGATCAATACTTGGAAATAAAATAAAATAACATGGGCTTTGTAACCACAGACCATACATTTAAGCAACATTTTTTACAAAAAAATTTAAAATGTGGGAAACAGTAACAACGGTATACACAGTTCCTTCCAATTTAACTTTTTTTTTTTTTATTTTAATTATGACTGATTCTTTTGTTTTTTTTTTTTGTTTTATATAAATGAGTTTATAATGTAGGACATATTTTGTCCCAAGTCTCAAGAATGAGTGTTGTACCAACATCTCTTTTCATGCCAGTTTCACAAAATACTATCAGACTACGTTCCTGTATTTATTCACCTTGTTTCTAACTGTATGAAAAATCTACAAAAAGAAAGTTAAGCAGAAGTTTAACAAACTACTGTGGGTAATTTTTCAAAGACTAGAAGAAAATCTTTATAACACAGATGCTGCACTGATTTATCATCTAATAAAGTTACATAAAACATTACAGTAATCACAGTAAATCTTACCAACTTTATATCCACGTGAAAAGAACACAGCTTGTCAATAACTTGGATAAACATTTTCTTTCGTGGTAAGCGTTCATGTCCACAACATTTCAGTCAGGTTGCAGTCTGGTATTACTGCGACATTGTGATCTTTCTTCTTTGTTTTTACTCATTCTGCTGTAGATCTACTGCTGTGCTGGCAGAGAGATGCCTCACATTTTACTCTAGAAAACATGCTGTGCTACCATGTTCTTACTAGAGACAAGAGTCTCCTTCACCTTTCAAAACAGGATTTACTTGTTTGGTCTTTTTTTACCTGTTAAGTGTCGTAATTAATTTCACATTCAACATGTTGTTTTTAGAGTCAGAGATGTCGCTCTGCACAGTCTGACCTTATATCAGATCTGCAGATGATCAGATGATCTATTAAGTTCTGATGAAGATGAAAGATGTACTTTTCATTGCTCAGCATTTTTACTTGTTATTTGGTTTTCCTTACTTTAATTTGACTTCAGCCGTATTCATTTATTAAAGGGGTGTGAGGGGTCTACAGCACTGCTCCTGCTACGCCTGTGTCACAACGGTGGAAAGTAAATGATTCAGAGCCAGACTCACCGTGCAAGATTAATAGATAGTAAAAGTACAATAAGAAGAATTTCAGTTTCTCCCTCAGGCATAAATGTTTAACCAAACATTTGCACGCAAGCCGGTGAGTGATTAATACTCATGTTGTAATCATAGCTCATGGGATGACAACCAACAAACATGAGACCAAGAGAATAAAAAGAAAAGAAAATGTTAATGTCCAGATGGCTATAATACATTCTTCATTTGTTATATATGATGCTGGGATTGACACAGTGTGTAGCTAATTCACATCAACATATTTTTGTTCCTTTTTTTTATAACTTTTATTTAACTTCTATGAATAAAAGATAATCTAGGACCAGAATCAGATACAGAATGTTTTGATTAGCCTTCTTCAATTAAAAACTTTTCTCTCAAAACACACAGCCCCTCAATTTTTATATACAGGGGTTTATTCATAAATTCAAGACTATTTTCTGTCATTTTTTAAAGTTCTGATGATTTCTTTTTTGCTTGTGAACTTTTAGAGCAGTGTCTTCTGTGTGATTTCTCCGGCTCAGATTGAGTCAAACCTTCTGATTTATTAAAAAGAAAAACAAGACTAAAAACTAAGTACCATTCAGTATGATGGACTGGATATAACTAACTTCTCTAACATTTTCAGCTGTTTCTCTGCACAACAGTAAGAAAGATAAATAAATAAACGTGGTAGGAGAAAAAGCATCTAGTAGCAAGGCAGCCCTACTTACTGGTTACATGTAATATCTTGTTGGCAGGAATTTTACACCATGAAAAGTGAGCCTCAGATATAAAGGTATGTATCAAACCCCATAAAAAAATCTTACCTGTCGGATACACTCCAGACTGCAGTTCCGAGGAGAGATGGCTACGGCCGATTCATCAGCCTGAGCAAGTGCCGATAGCAGGTACAAAACTAGAGCTGTCCCCCACATGCTGCTACAGTCAGCATGAAACTATCCAGAAAACACGCATGCACACAGAAGCCAGAGCTGGGTATGAAGCCTAATGTTGGAATACTTTCAGTTATGTGTGTGACAGTCAGATAAATCCGGGAGGAGGGAGAAAGACAAGGAGGGGAGTGGTGTCCTGAGGCTACAGGTGGAAGCACAGCCAGCAGTGCATGTTTGACAGCAAGTTTGCAAGATGAATTCACCTCTTGTTGTCTTCCAAGTTAAAATGACCTGAAACTGTGTTTAAATGTAGAAAAAACTATTTAAATGTTTTCCAGACTTGAAATTTTATTACTTTTCCTAAAGTGACCTCAACATTAGATAAAGGGAAACGTTGCATTTATTATTTCCATGGGAGCTGTGTCTGGCTACAAAGATTGTAGGGGTACCATCACCTTTCGACCACCCTATATAACTTTCAAAGATCAAAGCTTAATATCAGTAACCATGAAGGCATTTTTTTGTTTTTTATTACATTCACTCAGCACATTTCTGCTAGTATATGCCCAGCAAGTGGTAGAAGTTGTACCTCGGTCCCTGGGGCGCCTGACCGGGGCACTGGGTTGGAAGTTGGGCTGGAGGGGGTGGCTCTCGGGTTACCATCCCTGGCCCCCTGGGACCTGTGTGCTATGGCCGCAGGGCGCTCTTTCTTCTACTCTCCAGGAACTGGCCTGCCTCTGATCTTTGCAGGTTCTGGGTCACATTTGCACGATTACTCATGATCACTGATCACTATTCACTCTTGATATTTTGCCCCACCTTTACTAGCCTTTTTAACATCATCATCACCTTTTTCTTCTCTTTACTCTTTTTTTGCTGTCTACTCTCTCCTCTCTTTTGCACCAACCCCTGTCGTCAGGTCCAGAATTAATATGTAAATTTAGAAGTAGACTAATTTAAAAATAAAGACTACTTATTAAGTATCAAGTGGAGTCTTTTCTTGGCAAAGCAAATTTGTTGGACAACACAGCAGCCAGACCATCATTCTGCTTGCTATGATACTGGACAGGAAAGTTTAAATAAAAGATAGAAAAACTTTCCCATAAAAGTTTGCCTTCACCACCAGCACCCAAGTTTTTTACATTTCAAATAGAGACTCCATAAATGCAGAAAAGGGAGGATCTCTTTCGGATGCGTTTACAGTAAATTGAATTCAGAAAACAGGGATCACCAACCCTGGTCCTCGAGATCTAGTGTCCTGCAAGATTTAGATGTTTCCCAATCTCCAGGTGTTTGTTGTCCAGTTATGCAAAAGCCTGTTAACCCATTAACTGGAGTCAGGTGTGGTAATCCAACAACATAAGAACAATCTCTTAATAAAAATATCGTTTGTCACCTTTGAAGTACCTTAAGAAATATTAATTAGAATAATAAAAATCTACTTTAGTCAAGAAAACTTATGAAAACTAAGAAAACTTAACAGCTGTGCTGCAAAAACAAGGAATGAATGCAGTCTTTCTGCTCTGTAAAGAGAAACTCTAACATTCAAACAGTTTCTGATGAATGACACGTTGTTTCTTCATGCAAAATAGTGTTAGCATTTAATGACATAAACGGCTTTATTTTAGATTTTAAGAGCGGTTGGGTCCTTTTTGACCTGGAAGATGAGGGGTGTCTGCAGAATGTGAAAACAAGAACTACAAGAGCAGGAAAATGCATGAAACAGTTGTACTTGACAATTTGTAAGCAGAAGCAAAGACAACTAAATATGTAATTCATCACACCATCAGACATCAACATCTGATTAATAATCGTTTCAAGATGATCAACACTGTGAAACAAATCCAGCTTTTATTACGCACAGATGTTTAGTATTTACATGGTAATGTGAGACTGTGTACATGGGAGGCAAATCATGAACATGTGGGAAGAATCAGCACAAAAGACATCAAGTAAAATCCTCCAACTCTTTTTCCAATCCTGGAACAAAGAAAAACTAACTAAACATAAAAGTAAACTAAAGGAGAAATAATTGACAACGTTTCCATGAAGGATTCCAGACCTTGAATGAGACCATCACCGAATCTGGAAAACAAAGAAAATATAAAGTTACATAAACCGATCAAAGCTCATTTAGTTCCACTTTGTTATCAAACTGAGTGCAAACAGCTAAAGTCTCTCCTTTTCCTTGTTAAGTAATTTAATTTCCTCTAGAAATAAAAACTGTACCTTGATGCTAACCTGCACATATAAACCCTGTGCAACACCACCTTCGATATGCCTTGGAGGGCAGGCTTTGGTATCTCCAGTAAATCCTGCCCTCAACTGTGTGAACAGATAGACCTCTTGAGAAAAACAGTTTTTATAAGATGTTTTTAAGGACTTAATGTGAGAGCTGGAGGTGTTTTGGAAATTAGTGCTCCACTAATAAGATTAAAAGCTTTCTCTTAAAAGTTTTATAGGAAGTAATGTTATCTGCTGTGAAGACTTTAACTGGCTGAGGAATGGTGGGAGAGACAAAAAAAAAATACATTTATGCATACAATTACACCCAGAAATATTTGGAAAATTAGGTTCTTCTGTATCCCACCACACTGGATTTGAAATGAAACTATTTTTATACAAAAATATCTCATTTCAGAGGTTCAAAAGTCAATGGACAATTCACATTACAATAAATAAAACATTTTAATGTTTCATTGGCCTTCGGTAAGGTACCTACTTATTTATAAACTTCTGTCATCCACCCACTTTAACAAAAGACAGTTTAGATTATTCTCTCCTTGGCAGGTACAGACACATGTCCAAGCTTCCTTTTATTTTTATTAATGCTAAGATCTTGGCAAAGGTTGTGGTCAATCATTTAACTGCAGCTCTGGATCAGCACAGCATTCTTGACCTCTTTCAGTCAGGGTCAACTGAAACAGCTCTTCTAAGAGTATCATATGACATTTTGATGCAGTGACAAGGGTAATTGTTCTGTACAGTTGACCATCACATTCTGCTCGAGAGGCTGTACTGGGTTAGTCTATCAGGGTCTGTCTTGGACCGGTTCTCTTTGCACCTATCTGCCAGTTTTACAACTAACCAAAATATTTTTTCTTCTGTTTTGCAAATCTCAAATTTTTTAAATCTCCTCTCTTTGTAGTGTTTTAGCACCTGCAGGAGAACATCTGTCTCTACAGCTGCTAAACATTTTGTCGTGTTAAGTTTTTGTTCCCAATCAGGCGATTATGTCACTGACTTTTTAAAAACTAAAATAGCTGCTTGAGCTCGGTTACAAAGTTGTGAAAACAGTAAACTTTTCTAAAGAATTTCAGATTGCACACAATGATAGATTTGTTAGGAACTGGTTACTCCTTGAAACTTATTAAATGTCTAACACTGCCTGATTAAGCATTAAATGCAGCTAGTTGTTCTTACTGTATATTTATCCCATTTCTTCTCAGGATCATATGGCTCCCAGCGACTTGCAGGAAAGATGTGCTTGTTCTTCTCGTACCAACTCCTCAGCACTACTTTACCTGCATGAGACTTAAGCAAAAACAATTCAACATCATTAAAACCGATTTGGTTTTAAAATCAGGATGCAACCACAGAACATTTGTTATTATGGAAAGAGGACCTATGTACATGTGTTAAACAAATCCAGACAATCCATCTTTAAATAAAAAAATAAAAAAACAACAAACAAACAAAAACAACACATCTTTTGACAACTGAGAAAACTGCCTGTGCAGATGTGCGTTTGCTAATCTACTGCACATGTACAAACACCAAGAAAAACAACAAAAAAAAACAGCTGAAATGGGAACTGAATCCATCCCACACAGCGGTTCAAAGTACAAACATCTGACAGATCCCATCTGAATCAATCTTAAGACTTCACAAAAAAATCAGACCAAACACACAATTACGCTTAAACTTTGGGTTATTTAGTAGAATCCTCACCTCATCTTTCTCCACAGTGGCGTCGTTCACCAGTCGGATATCATCATGGACATCAAAGCTAAACAGAGGGCCTGTGGGAAAAGACCAGCTGAGCAACATAACAAGAAACCACAGCAGTACATTGAAGCAATAACAAACTGAAGATCTAAATTCTTCTTTAAGTATGGAATAGAATGAAAATAAAATCGATTTCATGTAAGTAAGACATTATTAGAATAATCAGGATAGTTTGTGGCACACTTAGATATTTCTTCATATTCAGGGAAAAATATGTAAAAAAAGAAATAGGTGCAGCTATCTCGGCATACTTATTTTCCTCAAACATGGCTCTTGTTACGTTCCAGCCACATACTCAACTCTGTCCAATATCAAACTTTTCTTCCTTTCCTTGTTCAGAGTTCAAATCTGTTTACACAGTCGAAGACTTTCCAAAAACACTGGAGGACGTGGTAGACATTGAAGTTTGAAACTTGTTTACCAAAATAAAAAACAAATAGGAGCAAAACATCAGAGTATTTTTTTTTAAATGCACCACAATCATTTCAGTCTTTAAAAAGCTCCTTTCAGACATGCGGTCTTGTCCATTGATCTAAACCGGTCAGCGTCGGGTCTGAGGTCTGCACAACTTCTACCCATAACACGGTACCATAATACCACTATTACCATTGAAGAAATGTGGTATTTAACTTTACTCAACATCTAACTAGGACTAAATTATTATTATTATTATATTAGTAAAATATGTTTTTTTAGTTGCCTTTTAAAGATAACAGTCTTCTTTTTTTCCAATTAACCCATAAGCGCCCAACTTGACATATTTGTCACATAGGCATACAGTTTCTGAGACATTTTGCTTTGATTTATGGCATAAACTTTGCTTAAAATCCTGTTGAACACAATCTGATACTTGTCTTCTGTCCCCTAATAGATACCCAAAAGCAGAAAACTACACCATAATATTTTTAATATATCACCTGGTAATAAATGGTATATATCCCCCCAAATGTTATTTTTTAATGTTACATTTTGTTAAAGGGCCAAATAAAGAACTCATAATTAATTTTTTTTTTTTTTTTGTTTTACCATTTTTTCATGGGTTGGGCCTTTATGGGTTTAATTTTTTTTCAAATGTATGCCTGTAGTTATAAAAGGGCATTCATTAAAATACATAAACAAAAAAAAATATCTGAATTAGAATATTAACATAAAAATATTTGTTTCCTCCTCCCTGAGACGCCACCTTATCATGGTGGTAGTTTGTGCGTCCTGACGATCCTAGCGGCTATGTTGTCGGGGGCTCATGCCCCTGGTAGGTTCACCCATGGCAAACAGGTATCACTGGGGCCCCCCCTCTGGAGCCAGGCCTGGAGGTGGGGCACGGAGGTGAGTGCTTGGTGGCCGGGCCTTTGCACATGGGCCTCCCCTCCCGTGGGTTCACCACCTGCAGGAGGGGCCGTAGGGGTTGGGTGCAGTGTGAGCTGGGCGGCTGCCAGAGGCGGGGACCCTGGAGGTCTGCTCCACGGCTGCAAAAGCTAGCTCTAGGGACTAGAAAAGCTAGCTCTGTCACCTCTCTGGCGGGGAAGGAGTCTGAGCTGTTACGCGTGGTTGAGCGGTTCCGGCTAGATATAGTTGGACTCACCTCAACGCACAGCTTGGGCTCTGGAACCACTGTCCTTGGGAGGGGCTGGACCCTCTTCCATTCTGGAGTTGCTCCCGGTGAGAGGCGGCGAGCAGCTGTGGGCATGATTTTTGCCCCCCTGACTTGCGCCTGTTCGTTGGGGTTTACCCTGGTGAACGAAAGGGTAGCCTCCCTCCGTCTTCAGGTAGGGGGACAGGTCCTGACTGTTGTTTGTGCTAATGCACCAAATAGCAGTTCAGAGTACCCACCCTTTTTGGAGTCCTTGGAGGGGGTGTTGGAGAGCACTCCTTCTGGG
>JBAFSZ010000015.1:25356434-25366823 GCA_036919955.1 Melanotaenia pygmaea
TTTGCTGATGACGTAAGGCTTTGTTACTTCCTCGGTTGTTAGCTATCAGCTTAGTTTCCTCAATACTGCCACCTAGTCTTATAGCACTGACATTACCAAACGTGCCCTAGCCTGGTTGAAGCAATGGCATGTGAACACAACTGATCTCGGGCCCGGCACGGGCCCGGCGCGGGCCCAAGCACGCCATGTGAAAAGGCCCTTAATTTCCTCTAGGTGGTTTAACAGGGAACAGGAGGAGGTCAAAAGTGAGTCAAAGTATTAACAGGACATTACTGATTAATCAAACACAGATGGGAAGGCTACAATTTCATTATATTTCAACTTAGTTAAAAACCAAGTATTTTTGCTTTTACCGAACAAACATTGTAAAAAAAACAAAAAAACAAAAACTAAATTTTTATTATGAACACTTTTCCACAGCTGTAGAATTCCAATTCTTTTTTTGACTGATTAAAAGTGAAAGTTTAAAGTTTAATCAATTGCTAATTTTTAAATACATACAATTGAATAGTCCCTCAACAAACAATGAAATAATCATAATTTGACACCATCCGAGTAGTGAAGCTGAGCCAAGTCGAGCTGGAGTTATTCAGCATGGGATTGAATGCCAGCTGAACATGTTGCACTCAAAAGCTAGACGTTAGAGCAGGGGTGCCCAGACTTTTAGCCTCCAAAGGCCAAAGTGAAAATGTACTGCGGGTCAAACACAGCTAATTTAAAGGTACAGTGTGTACCTTTAAAGTAAAGATCAAGTATTGCTATCATAAATACGTATTTTACCAAAGTCACAATTGCATTCAAATGAAAGCGTTCTCAAAGCTTAGAATGAGTTTATCCTCCAACTGGAGGCTGCCATGTTGCATCCCCATCTATGAACACGGTAGCCGAAAGGGGACAAACTTGTTGCCTTACGCGTTTTACCGGCAAATCCCTGTGTGTTTTGTTAGCTAACCTACAGTAGAAAAGCTCCAATGTAACAGTTTTCAGTTGTAATTACTCTTCACAGAAGTCATACCAGTGTGCTGTGCACTTCTTTCAGACGTATTTTCCCAGAGCTTTCCCTCGTGTTTCATAATTTATTTCAGCTGATTTGTCAGTGGGGGTGGGGATAGTTGTCCTCCTTCTAGTCAGACAGAATGGACCAGAGTAATATCAGTTTGTCGTCGTGTTTTAATCACTAGAACCGCAAGCATTCTAACACAAAAATATCTCTCAGATAATAATTATTTTGAATCAATACGTCACCCTCCTCCCTTGATAAATCAGCTAAAATGCAGGTTATTAAACACAGAGTAATATTACAGCACGGGATCTTCCTTTTGCAGCACCGACAGAACCACTGCCCCTTCTTTGACTCCCTCTTTCGCTTCCTCTCCCTTCATTCTCCCTTCTCCCTTAACAATAGTCCCAAAACCACCATCATTCCCTCATCCTATATATCCCCTTCCATGCTGTGTGTTGTGTTTTCCGATTGCTATAGTGCTTCTTCTTCTTCGTTTTTTGCCGGTTGTTGCTATGGTTCTTCTACGTTTCAACGTTTGTCCGGCTCGGAGGACTAGGTTGTAGATGAGTTGCTGGACAGCATCGTCATGTGTGTGTTGTTCTGTGATTAGATTATCAGCACACATCTAACACATTACGGTCAAAATTGATTTTTTATCTTCACGTGTGAGGTTTCGAACCGAATTTCGAAAAATCATTATGTGTGGACCAGGCTTTAGTACCCGACCTTAAATGAATGTATTACAAGCGGAAGATGACCCATCATTATTAAAACATGTCTGAACTGACCTGAGCTCACTGAAGTCCTTCCTGAGCACTTCCAGGGCCCTTTGCAGAAAGTTCTGGATGGTGTTACCCTTCTTCATCTGCATCAAAAAGATGAAACCAACTTTACAACTCCGTCAAAACACAAAGAGAGAACACAGTGTGTTCAATGCTGCTTCATGGCGTTACTGTGCAATGTGTGTGCTGGACCAGTTTACCTTGACCGTTTTCCGATGTCCAGAGCCATCCCAGTAACTGAACGTAATCTCAATCTCCTCATCTACAAACAAAAATAAATTATTCCAAAGAAACTGTTATCATACAGTGTTCTGCTGCATAAAGTATGCCACTCTTAACTGCAGTGCAATTTTGGAAACAACAGGATCCCAAGGCAATATTCTAGGCATAAATAGCATTTCAAAATTTCACAGTGTGCATGAGCACAACCCTCTGAACATCAGCTGTCTGGCTGATAGGGTCAAGGAAAATGTGGCAAAATCCCAGGAAGAAAATTATTGTATTAGCAATCAATGACAGAATCAAATAGTTCCTTCCATTCATGACAGAAAAAGCACTGATTCAAATACAAAATGGTTTGTAATCTGGTGACTCACTCTTTATTTTCTCCTGTTTCAGCTCCCACTCCTGCCTGAGCTCCTCCCTGAGACGGTTTTCCTCCTCCTGAGCATGAAAACAAGCATCATCAATGTTGCCACAATGTGTTTACTCTCAGTTTCATATAAATGCCATGGGAGACTAGGCAACGTCTTCACAGCCAGCATGGCAGCAACTGTTTCAGCAGTCTTGACTACTCATCTTTAGCCCATAAGGTTCAAACATACAGCTGACAGAGAAATTCAAGTTAACGAGTAAATGTGTAAGTGATAAACGTCTTAGTCCTGCACAAACTGCTGCTTGCATTAGTGTTGTTCTGCAGCTTGCCATCTGAATCAGTCCTCACAGTTAAATTGGCAAAATGAGGACAAAGCTGAACACACACTCAACTGCAGCAAGTATAATGAACACTGATCTTACCTCTCGGTCTCGATCAGGAAGGAAACTGGTGTCCACGTCTGGATTCTTGCCCAACTTTTTCTTCTTAACTGGAGAAACTATGTGAAACATTAAGACATAAAAAAAAACAAGTTGTAACGTGTAAGTTTAATTAACAAATGTAAAACAAAAAGGGACCAGCGTTCATTAGTTATATTTAATGAGGTTTATGTCATGTGCAAAAAAATAAATAAATAAACAATTAAACACCCTCTTCATTTCTGTACCTCGTAAAAATAATTTCTCTGCACTGGTAAACTGTTTTTTATTTGGACATTCCCTGAACGTCCTGTCCAAAGTGTTCCACAATTTAACTCAACAAACTGAAATACAAAGAAATACTGGAAGAAATACTAAACAGTATAGCATGTAGAGTGGCTGTTTTGTTTTAATATTGCGATACATCTAAAAATTTTGTTTGTAGATGTTTAATTTGTGATTTCCAACTGTTTTTTTTCTATCTACACCTAAAAACTCTTCCAATAGCAACCCCATCCAACTGTGCCTGTAATTGTAAATTAGTTTAGTGATTATAGTATTATTCTTGTTCAGGTTTAATGATAAGTTATTTCTGTCCAATCAAGCTTTTAATTTATTTAATTAACTATTAATCACTTGTATTAGAATTTCAAGTTACTGGCAGAACAAAAAAATGTTTGTGTCATTAACAAATAAAACCATCTTCGATACGTTTGAAACCCTGCATATTGTATTATTTATTTATTATAAGAGTGAAGGGACCAACACTGACCCCTGATGGACGCCACAGGTAATGTCCAAACATGCTGAACACACATTACCCAACCCAGTTCCTTCCTTTTAGATTAATAACTTCTGATCCAGTCTAATTATGTCCCCCTGATGCCATACCAGTCTAGTGTCGTGAATAATGGCTTATTGTATCAAAAGCTTTTTTCTCTCTCTTTTTTTTTTCTTTTTTAAGATCTATGAACATCCCCATTGAATTTGTGATTTCAACTGAATCGATTAATGCCACTGATGTTTCTCTGTTAGATTTAACATAGTCTTGCTTTTCAGATATTCATAAAAATAAATTTACGTAAACAGCCAATTCAAATAAATGAATATAATTGAATTATTTTCCAGCCTGAGAAATGGTGATGATGAAGTTTAGTATGTGGACCTGGGTGTTGTCAAAGCTGTAAACGTAATCCACCAAAAAGCACTTTATCCTCCTTATTTATGAAGATTCTGATAGTTTTCAAGCCTACATGTACAGGACGGCTGCAGGATGACATCACACATTTAACCACTTAAGGCCCATTTATGCTCCCTTACGTACAAAACAGGTATGTCCCTTTCAAGCGTTGCCATAAGTCGCTGCCCTTCTTACTTCCATGCATCTTTTGTGTTGCCATTGTTAAGTCAATTCACCCACCAGTGGGCAGTGCTGAGTTCAGAGTTCTCTTCTGCGTTTGGACGTCAGATTCAGACATTAATTGGTAGTTACAATGCACAGCTATAAAGTTGTTTGGCCAACATACTCACAAAGCCTTTCTTTAAAAGCTCCCGACATCTCTACAGTTGCCCTCATTTTCCTCTTTCACATCCTGTTGTTCCTCTTCTTCTTCTCTGGTTTGTTTCTTTCGCTGGTTGCATGCCCCTGTGGTTTCTGGTGGTTTTGCTCCTTTTGATGCGTCGAGTGATGGAGCAACGAGCCCCCCAAAAACAGACCAAATACGTGCATACCAATGCAGGAGACGTGTCCATCCATATCCCTTTTCTTTGTCGAACATAAATGGGCCCATAGTGGTCTCTTCCAGCGTTCTGGTCCACATTCCTTACCAGTGAACTTGTACTCAGTTTTTTAAAAAGTAATATTGGTGCATCCCTGGTAAAAACTAATCTTTTTATCTGGCTTATCACGAAATCAAATGAGCAAGTTTTTTCAAAATTTTAAACGGATACACAAAAAGGAAAAAATATTCACAGGAAGCCACGGCAGACCAATCACATCATCAATACAGAACATAATCAGAAAAACGTACAAATAGATTTGATGCAAAGAAAACCCGCCAACTTGACACTAAGTCTTGGTGTCCATAAAATGTACGCGAGATGACAAATGCTGGAAACGTCTGTGATTCTATATTTTCAATTTTAACCTGTTTTTTCATAATTTACCAAGAAAGCTTCGACCAAATCTGTATGCCTGAGTCACTATAAACACATGTAAAAAAAGATTTATGGATGGGCATGCAGCTTAAAATTATTAAGGTTTTGACTTTAGGAACCAGAACATCAAACACTCACAGTCCAGCTCTTCCTCTGGAGAATCCTCTTCATCCTCTTCATCCTCATCCTCAGGATTGAATGACAAACTAGCTATTTTTCTCTTCTGTTCCTCCTTTCTCTTCTTCTCTTTCTGCTTCTCAAGCTTGCTTTAAAGACAAACAAGGAGATGTAGCCAGTGATGTCAAATGTTTCAAACAGCAGTGGCAAAGCTGAACTACAAAAAAAAAAAAAAAAAAAAAAATTGGTATCATTGGCAAGATCTGATGACAAACAGCTGCAACGCTTCAGGCTTTAAAATGTTTCACAGGACAAGTCAAGGCTGGCATGACTTAGCCACTCATTTTGAAGTTTGCTGACACATTTTCAGAAGTACAACCACATCAGGTATTTACTTCCTTGCTCCCCAGCCAGCTAGATCTCTGATTGGCTACATTCCGTACCACGTCACCACCCACGCAGTCACAATGCACGACTCATCGCGTTCTTCAGCACTGAAATATTAAACATGTTCAATGTTCCCAATTGTCAGCTACGACCCGTTTTGCAGCGGATTATTGGGACAAATCGGCTTGTAACACACCACAGACCAAATGATAACTGGTAAAGAAAAATCTCACGATGATCGGGTGTTTGCCATCTGAGGTTGGGAAGAAGCAAAATCGGGACAAAAACAGCTCGAGAATCGTTATGTGTACCAGGCTTTAGGCTACGTTCACACTGCTAAATTCTGATTTTTCTGTGAAATCGAATCTGTGTTGTTCAGACTGTTATGAAAAGATCAGATTCAGGTCGCATAGGGGGACAAAAAAAAAAAACAAAAAAAATCCGATTTGGGTTACTTCAGCCTGCAGTGTGAACATAGTCTTAGTACTTCAAAGTCTCTGAAATTATATATTATTATTCAGAAAGACACTTGCGTTGCAAATTCTAACATATATGACACTTTATCCTACCAAAAGTGTATGAAATAGGAAAAATCACAACATATAATGCTGTTTGAACATCTTATATCAAAGCAAACTACATGCAGAACCTGGCTTTAGGGATTTAACCATAAAAACATTAGTAGAACTAAAGCAAGAAGCTGGTCTGGTTCACACTTAGCTTTTAGGTTTGTTATTAATGACTATAGGTTAAAAAATATGGTTAATATAAATTCCTTTTAACAGCACTATATAACATGGTTCTGAAGCAGAATGGATCTTTTTACACAGCAAGTTTAGCTATAAAGCTCTGCAAGATCGTTCTCTGAACAAGACTGAGGCCACTTTTATCTACTGTTATTGTGAAATGAGTTATCACCGTAGTACGTTACATCTCAAATATCCATCATCCTCTACAGACAGCCGTGCTGGATAGCTTCTAGCGGTGACGTCTGAAAAAATTTTACATGAAGGAACTTTTCAACACCTGATCTGGATAAACTGGAGATGAAAACTGGGCTAGCACTGCAGGCACTTTAGTAATTTTATAGTTTGTTTATTTCTAGGTGATGATGAAGCAAAAGGAACAGAGAGCAACAACTGCTCATTTGATTGTAAAGAGTAAGAATCAGCACTTCTCTGTGTGATTAAAGCACAAATGTAGAGAGGCACCAGTCCAAGCATAGCCTTGTAAATAAATGTGTACCAATGACCTTGCCTCCTAGTGGCCAGAGAGAGCCATCCCACTCATGAGTATAAGTCACAGTGATACGTCATAGCGCTACAGTTAGTAATAAACCGCAGAGAGGCATGTTAAACCATATCCACCATTTAAATACAAGAAGACGAAGCATTCATATGGAAGAGGTCACCATAATCTAGCACAGACAAAAAAGTTGCACTGACAAGATACTTTTTTACTTCAAAAGAAAAACAACTTATTACGGAAGAAAAAACCCAGTTTGAGTTTTAGTTTCTTAACAAGTTTTTCTATGTGTGGTTCACAATGAGGGCGTCGTCAATCAACACTCAGAGGTATTTGTATTCATGAACCACTTCTATGACATTCCCTCCAAGAGTGGACACTCAGTGTTGAGGTGCATTTTACTAAAGGTATACAGAGCTTAGACGCAATGGGTTTTTTGTCCAAGAAGCTAAAAGGTTTTTCTGAGTCCTGCTGAAAAAAGGTTAGGATACAGAGTAGCTTAGTGGTAGATTAGGCAGTTAAAGCCTGCTGTAGTGTCTCTCTTCTCAGTTTTGTCAGTTTCCAGCGCTGACCACATTAAGCTGGATTTATACTATTTGTGTTGTAACCGCCATTTTTAAAAACACCCAATTGATCAAGTTCGTGAGAGGCTGATTGAATTATTTCTCCGTTTACTTCCACGAGCTCATAAAGACACTGCACCATGTTGGACGCCATTGTTGTTTTAAAAGAGGGAATACCTACCGGAACTGAAGTGAACCATCAAAGAACGCCAACCTGGTGAGTTTACCAGCCGATACCACCCCTGCTGCCACTTTCAGATTAGGAAGAGAAACTGCAACACAACACGCTCAAGTGTGAGAGCACACTTCACCAGCGTAAGCTACACCGTAACCAACTTTACGCAGACGATGCGTGAGTATATATCCAGCTTTACACAGATGCCCAGTCAAAGAGCGATTCAGCTGCATTTACTAAAAATGTGTTATTGTTACGAATTTCAACGAGTAGCATGTGTTTCATTGCTGAAATAACGTGAAATTATTCAATCATTCAGAAATATTCAAGCAAGAATACCCGAAGGTTTGGGAAGGATAAAAAGTACTAAATATCTACCCCCAGAAACAGAAGAACAGGGTGTACTAGAACCTCCCAAACAACAGCAACCTGTTTCTTGTTTGAAATACAGCTCAATGTTTAGACTGAAGTGGTAAAAGCCAAACTATTAAACAGAATACAAAAGAGGAGCATTCTTCTGGTAAGTCAACATGGGGCTAACTGATGCATTTAAAAGGTCCAAAGTGGGTCAAATTAAAATGTGTTATCTCACAGCTGGAGTTCTTTGGACTGCTCCTTCTTGGCCAGCTGTTTCTCTCTCTCCTTTACAAGCGCTTCCTGCTTGGCCTTCATGTCATTTAGGGTCACCAGACCTAATTGAGACATTTAAAAGCAAACAATAAAAGTGATAAAACATAAATAAATAAAGATTTGTATTAAAGTTTCCACTTTAAAGTTCCATGAATACTTACCAACAGTGCTGGACTTCAGTTCGGCCTCCACAGCATCGTAATGAGCCGAGAATTTCTTATCAATGTTGGACTTGACCATGTTGTCCTGCAAGGTCACAAACAAACAGTTAATTTGTCATTTATAAAAGGTACTTCTAATGGACACCTGGAAGCATGAAGGTGTGTTATAATCAATATTCTTACATATTATGAATGAAATAAAAAGTAGATTTTTAATAATTTACATAACATTTCATTTAGGGATGCACCGATATGAAAATTTTGGCCGATACCGATGTCCGATATTAATATTGTTGTTATGGCCGATAACCGATATTTACCGATGTCGATATATGTATTTTGTTTTAAAAGGTTTAAGATTATCAGATTCTGTACAAAGTGAAAATAAGGCAAACATTAGGGGCGTTAGCTTCCCACCATTGTTTGTGAAGTTTTGGATGACAGTTTTTTAGATGACATATTAAATTTTTGGTGCTATATGAGTTGACACGGCATCCTCCTCGCATTACCTTGACTTTACAGATATTGCATACTGCTTTTTGAGTACCTTATTTTTACACCGTGAAAAATTACCACACAGCTGAAATTGCTTCTTGCTTCAGTTACATCCCACAATGTAGTGCTACATCGTTGTCACATGTCCAAACATGACAGCATGGCCAAACCTTCCGACACACAAACACAATCAACAATTATATGAAAATAAATATCGGCTGTTAATATCGGTCCAGTTTTGCTTATCGGACAGATACCGATATGTTAAAAAATGACTAACATCGGCTGATACCGATATTAATGCCGATATATCGTGCATCCCTAATTTCATTTCAGATTATAAATCAATTCTCTGGTCCTTATTAGCTCTTAAAATGAAGTAAATACGGTTTCAGATGAACCGCAACACATAGCATCTTACTATTATTTTAATTTGCCCTTCAAAACTAAGCTCAACATGCTTTTATCAGTATTTAAAAGAAACAATGGAATTAAGATGTAAGCAATAGCTAGCTACTGCTATCAAAATGTACTTTATAAATGTAGCATCCACAACCCTGAGCACCTCTATAGAAGCAGTTTTGGCAGCTTCACATTCACATGTGACTAAAAGAAAATCAGCAAAGAATTTAACAGTATACAGTCATCAGATAAATGACACTGATCTGTGTGGGTTTTTAAATGGTTTATGCTACTTAGCTGGAGAGCAGGATGGATATTGATAGTTCATAAAATTGATGTTGTTTTCGATCTAATACAATGCAGCATTTATTACAATGAGAGGCACAATATTTCAGAACATTCAAACTTATGTTCTTGCCTTGTGTCTCAGATTGCTTTATCAAACATAAAGATAAATCAAAAGTCACAAAGGTGCCAATCCAAGTGTCCTTCCACAGCCATAATGACTGATTCCTGGAAGCTGTAATTATTGTAGCTGCTGATAACTAACATATCCAGATGCGGAGACATAAAAATGTGAATTTCTGTCAGATCAGTTATATATATATATATAATTATTATTATTATTATTATTTATTTTACAAATGTATGTGAGAATAAAATTTAAAGTACAAAAGTTAAAATTAATTAACCTCATTAACGTGTAATTAATAAACACGATAATCTTTATGGTAAAAAGTTACAAACCTCTGCTATCTTCTGCTTCAGTTGCTCAAGCTGCTCCCTTTCTTTCTCTCGTTTCTTCATCAGCTGCATCGCTCTGCCGGCTTCGCTCGCGGCTCCTTTGTACTGCGCCATGTTGACTCTTAGTTTTCAACGTTTCCTCGAAAAAAAATGTTGAAATACACACTGCAAAAATAAATATTAGATTCTTAAACCAGCTAAAGATTTTTCCAGAACTGTGAAGACAGCTTCCCACTCCACCATAACAATAAAAATGGCAGCGGCGAAATGCATTCTGGGTATATACGTAATAAGCGTGATGCCTTCAATGCTTTAGAATATGTCGGACTCATGAGTACTACTTGATATTAGTATTGTAGTAGATATTAAATGAGAAATATTGTAATGCTATTTTTAAAAATCACTATCATATCTCACACAGTAATCCCCATAAGCCCCCATGTGTGTGTGTGTGTGTGTGTGTGTGTGTGTGTGTGTGTGTGTGTGTGTGTGTGTGTGTGTGTGTGTGTGTGTG
>JBAFSZ010000015.1:25366923-25377279 GCA_036919955.1 Melanotaenia pygmaea
GTGTGTGTGTGTGTGTGTGTGTGTGTGTGTGTGTGTGTGTGTGTGTGTGTGTGTGTGTGTGTGTGTGTGTGAATGTGACATGCAGTGTAAAGCACTCTAAGTGGTCAAGCTGACTGAAAAAAATTTATGTTAAAGAGTGCTACAAGTAAAAGTCAATTTACTTTATAGAAACATGTCCTCTACCTCCTGCAACACAAACCTCCATTGGTACAATCAGATGGGCCACATTCAACAACAAAATTGGGTCCACTTTTATGGTATAGTTCAAGATGTTGTAGATATATCTTTGTGATGTGATTTTAACAGTACAAGAGGGACATTGGAAATTCATGACATCTCAACCCAAAAGGAACTTGCAAAGTCACCACAACCCTGTTTTTTTTAGCCAGTGGCACACATCATGTTTTTTCCAAAGTCTATAACTCATCTGCAAGACAATACATACAGTAAAAGAAACTAATGTTGATATTAAAAATAATAAGATAATACATTTCCCTGTGAAAGTCCTTGTCATGCTTGGTAAAAGCCCTAGTCATGCTTCGTAAAATAAGATAGTAAATTCAACTTATCTTGATTCTCTGGGGTTTCAGATGTTCTAACAAATAACCCAGCTTCTAATCCAAATTCCTATACAGGTGATCACATGGGTGAATATTAATCACCATTGACATGTCACACCTGTTTTGTCTAGAAGGTGTAATCCATATGGTAACCAACAAGTTTATATCAACCAACCAGGAAGCCATCTCATAGGCCCAACATGCCAAAAATCATATCAAAATAAATTCCCAGTACAAAAATGCCACTTAACCTAATCCCATACCATCTTTATTTATAAAGCACATTACAAACAACTATGTGGCTGAGCAAAGTGCTGTACAACAAATAGAAATACAAAATACAAACTCAATTTTACATTAGACAGACTAACCTATGAATATAGTTTTGGCTTGTAGCAAAGATACCACATATTTGACTTTTTGACCGAATGAAATGGTTCTTTAATGACCCCTACTAGTTGAAATTGATCATTTCTTTCAATAACATATTCCTTTGGGTGTGAGAGGTGCCAATGGTATACCTGTCTTATCATGACTTGATTGAACTGGGTAGCTGTATGTTGAAAGTTCAGTGGATTGGCGCTTAGATCCCATTGAAATAACTAGTAAGGCGTATTGTCTTTAATTGTTAATTACATGATTTTGTTTGTTGGCACATGAATTAGTTTATTCAGTTTGCTTTGATAAAAATGTCTTGATGAATGGAAAAAAAATGAGTGTGTTACATTGAAAACTGGATGGATTCTTTGTTTAAATGGAGAATTGAACAAAAGTAAAAGTGAGGTGTAAGGAACGCTTGATGTCCAGTGACATCAGGACCACATGACTGCCGCAGCCTAATTGTTTCTGCGCCATTTAATTTTCAGTCCAGTTCTTGCGCCATTTTGTAGATCTCAGACTTTTCTCCATACATCCCTTCCTTAAGAAGGGTGTTGTGTTATCCACACTTATCCAACCCATTTCTGATGAGGCTTTGGTCAACAGTAGATGGATTAACTAAAAGTCCAGATGTATCTCTCAGGTTTTCTATCAGGTCTTTGCTGGATTTCTTTATGTTGTTGGTGCAAATGTCAACAAGTGTCATTTCTATCCTCCACAGTTAATTTTTTCAAATTATTTAAGAACGTATTGCACACGATGCTGACATATGCCAAGTTTTCAAATCAACAAATTATGTTTTTTTTTGCAAAAGGCTGCTTGTGCTGCTGGTAACAAAGTGCCGGAAGATTTATTTATTTGACTTTACTAGTTGTGTTCTTACTAGGTTTGTTACATTGTTAACCCTCTGGTGCATGAGTTATTACCAACCAGTACCACATTGTTTTCAAATAAAATATTTTACTTCTACAGACATGCACAGGGATACTTTTCTGTATTTTAATCTTGTTTTAACTTTTACTCAGCATGTTGATTTTTCTATTTGATCTATGAAAATATTTATAGAATAATAGATAATATAAATTTTCTAATTGAGCACCTGGATCATTTTCTCGTCCTGTTTATCACGGAGGCAAACTTGGTAAAAACAATGTATGTATATATACTATATCAAATGTATTTACTCTTCATGTGTGTAGTATTGGTGACTCACCAATGTCCAGTGAAGTTGATAATGTACCATCCACACCCATGCATACATTTAAAAACAGTCTTTAAATATGTGTCCACTGTAGTGGACACAATGAATCAAAGGGTTAAATGTCAACACTTACACTGGTTCATCCCTTGAGTTAGGTGCTTTTTCTATACATGAGTGATTCATAGTGGCTCAAAAACACTCAGAAAATGGTCCAACATAAATACTATAATGGAAAAGACAAAATAAAAAAACAAACAAACAAACAAAAACAACTATTAAAGACCATCACAAAAGCTTGCTAAAAACATTCTGAAAGTCTCTCTGATTGGAACCAAAATGTCAAGTACTGAGGGAGTTTATGCACAGCATTGCATATACACAATATAAAATATTTTTTGAGTAGTTTATCATGCATCAGTTTCTGCAAAAGTAGTTACTTATTTTTTAGATAAGTTTAAGTTGAGTCAAGTTAAAACCTTTTACACAATTACTCAACAACTTACCATGTGTGTTTAATGTAATGGAAGCAAGTATGAAAAAAAAATCAGGATATTTTACATTTATATTTGATTAAACAAAACAAAAGCAAAATTGCTTAAAGAATTTTCACACACACACACACACACACACACACACACACACACACACACACACACACACACACACACACACACACACACATATAAATATATATATATATATATTGTTTTAATATCAATACAGTTTTCTTACAAATGCATCTGAAGTCAATCTAATCTGAACAAATAAAAATAATAATAAAGAACATTCATACATTCATACAGTGTCTTTGTCTCTTCTTTGATCCAAGCCTTTGTTTGACAGAGAAATTGCAATTTGGCTGCAACAGAGTGCAAAAGACATACAGAAAGGAGCAATGAAAACGTTCAAAGCACATGTACACAAAGACTGCAAGCAAGGAAGGAAGGTGTGGCTTAGCTGTATGCAAGGAACCAGGAACCTGGAAAAAGAAAGACATGAGAGAATCATAGAGAAACCAACTAAAGACTTGCATCCAGATCAATTGAAGGTGTCAATTTGTTTTTAGGGAAAACAAACTATTACCGAGCTACATAGGCAAAATGTAACCCTGAAGAAGCTGCAAGCACCACAGCAAAGGCTGTTGTACCCGTCTGGAGCAGTGATCCTTAACCCTGGTCATGAAGGCCTACTATCCTGTAGATTTTATATGTTTCCCTACTGCAACATAGCTAATTCAAATTATCTCATGATGATGACATGTGTTGCAGCCGGGAAACACTGAAAGTCTGCAGAACAGTGGGCCTTGAGAACCAGAGATTGGGATCTCTAGTCTGGTTTATTGGGCCACTATAAGCTATAAACAGGTTGTAACAGGTTTAAATTATGAAATGGGCCTAAACAAACCATTTAATACTTTTGAAAGTCATTTTGCCAGGTCTTGATTAAAAAAATAAATAGAAAAAGAGCAGACAATGCCTAAAGAAACACTTTGAAAGACCTTCGAAAGCCAGATGAACTATTGTTCAAGTCCCCTTTAAAACATTACAAGAAAACTTGTCTGATTCAGATCCAAATACAAAGAAATGGGGGGTGGTTTAAGACTTTTGCACAGTATTGTCAATAATGAAATAAATATATAATATGGAAGTTATGAGTGGGCAAAATGCAGCTATATGCAAAAGAGTGACAAACAACTGAGCAATGCTGCAATTTTGTTGTTTATTTTCTGTGGTGATTTATAGACAGAGTGTGGAAATGGTGCAGATATGGCTTTGCCAAGGTAAGGCCACAACATACCAGACACGTATGCAGGCAAGAACAGCCAGTAAAATGCCACACAGGAGAGCAAAGGGCACAGCAAACAGCAAGGAGAGGCAGCGGTATGTCCAAATACGAGTTTTCTCAAAGCCGACGATGCTATACACCCACACTCCATCCATGGTATGAGGTGTGGCGGGTTCTGCCAGCACATTACTGACTTCCACCTACAGAGAGGAAACAGGGGAGAGGGCAGCGGATAATAAAACAGTATACAAACAGAGTTTACCTTTCTCTGTCGATGCTATCTCCTCTTTTTTAAACTTCCAATTCTGGAAAATATTTCTGTTAGTATTGCTTGTCCTGCAATTCAAACTGCTAAAGACCTCTGCATTAAGACTACTCAAGCCATTTTTATGCATTTACTGCACTCTAGAGATTTTGCAGAAATGTTCCAGCCTTGTAATATCTCCAGAAGATTGCTGTGTGAGACAAAACAAATGTAACTTTTAACCTTGCAAAGCATTCTGCTTTCAATTTCCTTTAAAACTGGAAAGCAGATAAGTACTAGCACAAAAAAGTAAAAAAAAAAACAAAAACAAAACAAACCTGTACAACTTTGCACGATAACATCACCTAGTTTGGAATAAATTGTTTAAACATTCTACAGAAATACCCCAGTGCTGGTGCATAGAAATGGCTATAGAGGAAGACTGAAGATCAAATACTTCAACCAATACAGTGGCATGTCATCAGCTTACACATGGTTTAGGAGGGAATGTTTTTTTCTTTTTTTAAAAAATCTAAAACAGATCCCAGTGAAAATATGTCTGATTCAAATCATACTGGACCCAGTACAGAGCTTTGGGGTTCAGCATATAAGAAACACAGAAAAGGATGAACATCCTGTTTGCAAAAACTGGGTCTATGTCACAAGTAAGACTGGAGCAACACTTCTGAAATGAGACAATGAACTGAAATTAACAAAATAAAGCTACCATGATTTTTATAGTCAGCTTGGGTTGTACATCATAAAAGTGATCACATATTCATTTGATGGATACCGATTCAATGTTTACCATTATTGCAAATTCTAAAAAAAAAAAAAAAAAAAAAAAAAAAAAAAAACAAAAAAAAAAAAAAAAAAAAAAAAAAACCAACATTTTTGTTAGAATAGTTTCTATTTAGAGTATTTTAGAACGTAGTTACCAAGGTCAGACAGTCTGCTTTATTAATAGTTAAACATCACACTTTTGGAAATTCATTAAATTATTTTTTTTTTAACAAAGCAAATGTAAACAATTCAACATGTTCGTTTTAAAGTGCATCTTACTGTATTGATGTTGATCAATATTTTCAATTTGGATTGATGCCATTGGATAACTGATCATTGAATGAATGTAATGATTTATATTATTAATTATAGCATGGTTCATTTTAAACTATTAGCGGTCTTGAAAGTCCCATGTTCAAGTGCTAACAATGTCATGACAGAATGAATGGAGTCACAATGAAAGAAAAGGGGAAATAGGACCTTTAGATGCTGGTTGATGCTGTTGGGGTCTCTGTTGACAGGAGGGGAGGGAGCTGGTGTGGTGGGGACAGTGGGAGGAGTTGGAGGTTTGGGAGCTGGAGTCGAAGCTTTAGATGCAAATTCTGGAGGAGGAGGAGGAGTGTTTATTTGTTCTTCATCGCTGTCATCAATCTTACACTCCACAAAACTGTCATCGTTCACCATCATCATCCTTGTTAAAGGAAAAGGTACACTGTATGTTTGTTATAGGAATACCTGCATTCAGTAAGTCATCCCACAGATGCACATGCACAGACACACTCCTCCAGCAGACTGCAGGGGTGTTGAGTGTAACAGCAAGCTGAGCTCTGCCCCACCACCTGTTCTTTAGCCCCAAAAAAGACGCCACACCAAAATCTGTAAATAGCTGCTGGTGGGTTTAAGATTTATTTTGATACACATTTATTTATGATACACATACACTGCTTAACATTTTCTTATGAGTGAAATGGAAAAATCTTCTTTTAAATAAAGTTTTGACAACCAGTGTTAACAATTAATTGCTGATAAACTTGCTTGTATTACCCGCTGTATGTTTACAATACACACATCAGGTGGTGCAAGGTAAGATTTAACTCCTGTGTATAAATAAAAATCCTCATAGCAGATATGCAATACACTTTATGAAAGAAAGATATGTCACAAGTAATATGTCACACTTACCTTCCTTGGAGTGCTCAATTAATCCTGTATCAGTAACCAAGGCTTGCAAAGCAATAGAGCAGGATGCAGTGCTAATCTAAAATGTCAGTGAGAATAGTTCAGCAGCTTCCTCACAGTGTCTCTCAGAGTCAGAATGGCATATACAGCACGCAGTGAGATGAGCACACGACATCTGCAGGGTTTGACACTGACTTAGAACGACAGAAGTGCTAATGTGGTCCAGTGCTTCTTATGCTGTGTGTGTGTGAGGGTCTTGGTTGGCTATGGGATTGGGTTATTTTAAGATGAGGAGCGGATGGGTCCAAAAGATCACATTACAGCACTGGGGTGCTGTCTTGACACAGAAACTGAAACAATGTTACACCCACCCACACACCTAAATATAATGGAAGGAGAATGTGCAAATCAGTAAAAACTGTTAAAGTAGAAATGTGTTTAATTTATTGAAATTTGGGGGAAAACCTGCAGGTTCCAACAAACTGTATGTAGTTTCCTTGTTTATATAAAAAAGGGTAATTGCTAAGGAAAATGCAATAAGCAGCAAAGGCCCTTTACACAGACAGTTTCTGGGGCAGAGTGGAAACATGGTGGTACAGTATCAGACCACATGGAAGAAGACCTGTGGCATCTGAAGATAGGAAGCAATGTAAAAAAGGAAAATATTATCTTTTAACTCTCTTTCAAGGGCTTTACATATCAGAAACCATTTGGTCCTCATTAGGTCTTGATAGTAGTGAATAAATAACATGGAAAACTGAGCCAATAGCTAAAACAGTGTGGAAGAACAAGTTACACACATGCTAATCATGCTTTCAATAATCTGATGTAAGTATGTACAGACGTGGACAGAATTGTTGGTACCCTTCGGTTAATGAAAGAAAAACTCACAATGGTCACAGAAATAACTTGTATCTGACAAAAGTAATAATAAATAAAAATTCTATGAAATTTAACCAATGAAAGTCAGATATTGGTTTTCAACCATGCGTCAACAGAATTATTTAAAAAAATAAACTCATGAAACAGGTCTGGACAAAAATGATGGTATCCCCTAGAAAAGACTGAAAATAATTTGACCAAAGGGACATGTTAATCCAAGGTGTGTCCACTAATTAGCATCACGTCTGTATGAGTTTCAATCTATATATAAAGCAGGAATTTAGTCTATTTACTGGTCTGCAGCATGCATGTTTGTTTTTACACAATGCCTGGGTGGAAACACATGAGCAATGATCTTAGCGAAGCAGTTGCTGCTGCCTATTAATTTGGGAGAGGTGTAAGGCCATATACCAAACAAGTTGGCATCCATCATTCACTAATAATAATCAGTAAGATTATTCACAGATAGAAAACAGTCAAAACTCAAAGCTCAGAACTCAGATGCAATGGTGGGATCTTTAGAGAGATGCATAGATAAATGCATCAGTGGATTGATTTACCCAGACATGTGCAATCATGTTAAGCAGTACTACAAAGCTGGTTATCATCTTCGTAATAGAATCCAGAGTTTTCCATCTTGATCAATGCACACTCACATGAAAGGGGTCGTGTTTGCAATGTTTGACCAACCACAAACAGAACCCTGCAGAGCAACCTACTTTATCGTGGAGGAGCAGACAATTATTTTTTAAAAATACTATGGATTCAAACACATCCAGGCCAAAAGCAACACTGTTGCCATAGCAACAACCAAAAAGGAATGCTGGCAAACAAATTGCAGACTATGCGCATTTTTATTATGACACAGATGTTTTAGGTTTTTTTTTTAACGTGTCCTGTCGGGCATCTTAGCAAACAGAATGATGGTGTAGCTGCTGTGTTGTGCCAAACAAATTTGCTTTGTAAAGGGGAACAATATGGGTATAAGGTTCCTCTTGATCATCTGATTTATTTTATTTTATCTTATTTATTTATTTAATTATATTATATTATATGTAATTTATGTAATCTTGTTGGACCTGACTGCAAAGGACTGACAAAAGGGAAAATAGTGGAGAGAAGTAAAAAGGAAAGTATATATATATATATATATATATAAAAAAATATCCCTTGCATGACTGCTTTTCTGCTTCCCAAAGAACACACACTGAAGTTTCTGGCAAGCCACTGTTTTCTAAGTAATAACATATTAAATCTCCAGTTTCTAGTTGTTGGTTTAGTAAAGTTAAGTGTTTTTGTATAGCACATTTAATGTACGAGAAAATTCAAAATACTTTATAAAAACATTGAAAGCATTGCAGCGGGGTGCGGGAAGCAATAACAAGTGCATTAAAAGTTTATTGTTCCTATTTCTTAGGGTGAGTGATACTGGTGGTTGATCGCTGATGGTAATGGGATGGATTTTGATTTCTTTCATGTCACTCATCAGCAAGCTACTACTTAAGAAATAATCTAATCTAGAAAAGGAATGGCGGACTGACGAGAAGAATCGCCAAGCATCACAAAGACCAAAATTGTTCATGTACTGTTTTACAGTTTCTGAGGATTTCCAAACTCAGTGACTTCCTGTGGTACTGTGTTAGTCCAAAATATTGTTAAAGTCACCTCCTATAATTAGTTTGTTCTCTAAGTGACCATAGAGAGATATAAAGAGGGAGTGAAAAAAGAAGAAGTCACCAACATTTAGACCATATATATTTGCAATAGATAACGTAACATTTTGAATAGATAATATAACTATTGTATATCTGCCTTCTGGATCTGAGATTATATTCTCAATGTCAAAGTTTAACCTTCTATTAATAAGAGTTGCTACACCTCTTTGCCCAGAATTATAAAAAGCTGAGTATACACATGAAAACCGGACTGTTAAAAGTCTCCTGTAAGAGGATGATGTCTGCCTTCATTTCCTGTGGCCAACTGAAAATTTTTGACCTCTTAACCTCTTTTTCCTTTGTACTAGCTCCTCGCATATTATAAGTGACAAACATCTGTGTATTCATGATCCAACAACACAGATGAGTGCCACATGGGTACTGTTGAAGCGTGTGTCTCACTCCTTCTTCTCGTACATGTGTGCCTGCCAGCTGAGTGCGCAACATAGATGTTTATTAAATGTTTGCATGTGTGCTTGTGCTGTTCCCTCATACATCGAACGCGTTTGTGTGAATCATGCAAAATGCTGTGCAAGTTGAGTCTGATACTCAAATGTCTGCATGCGCCGCAGTTCGTATTAATATAATGGCAGGTGGGATTAACGTTAACTGTGAAAGGGTCGGAAAGAAGAGTGAAAAGTGAAAAAAGTGTCAGTGCCAAAGGAAATGAATAATTCACCATTGTGACGGCTAAGGATTAGCAGTTGTGAGTTATATAAATTCATGGTTCTGCCATGTGTAACAGTTATTATTAACCTCATTATTTCTTGGTTACTGCTTCAAAGCTGTGGAACAGCTTGCTTCTTCACATCAGAGCTGCTCAGTCTATTTCTGGTTTTAAGTCTCTATTCAAGACCCACTTCTTTGCACTGGCGTTTAAACAAAACTGAGCTTGACATTTGTGTGTTTTTACTTTTTATTCCTCTTTTATCATTTTATTTTTATTGATTTGATTTTTATTGATTTCAGTTTAATTGATTTTTATTGTTTTATTGTGTAGTATTTTATTTTCACCTGTGGAGTGTTCTATTTGTTGTTCAGTTGTTCAGCACTTTGCCCAACTGCTGCTGCAGAAAATGTGCTTTATAAATAAACTTGAACTTGGACTAAAACTATGGGAGCTAAATAAACTTTGGAACAAGTAAAGAAAAAGTACAAAATCATACTTTAAAGCAGTCAGTGACAAGGCTTTATTTCTGTCGTGATTATGGGATATGTGCGGGTCCTGACATGTTAATGGGTCTTATGTTTAAATTAGTTAAGACCTTGTTTTGGGATCATGGGGTGTATTGTGTTTTTGCTTATATTATTTCTTTAGGGTTCTTGGTTTATAATTTCATGTTGGGGTTCTTGTGTTATAATCAGGTTTTGTTATGTTATTGTTATGATCATATTTTAGGTTCTGGTTCCTGACTGAAGTTAAGAATTTGTGTTACTTAGGTTAATTTATTTTCAATCAGTATGCAGGTCATGGGTTTCTATTAAGGCTCCAGGGCAAGCCCGGACTTTGGGAGGGGCTTACCAGGGCTCCAGCCCGTGGCCCCGGTGCTTCGAGGGCCCCAAATGCTGTTTTGTATTTTTGTGAATGAATGGTGTGAGGATTCCTTAATTTTATCAGAGAGGAATTTG
>JBAFSZ010000015.1:25387338-25406867 GCA_036919955.1 Melanotaenia pygmaea
ATAATTGTAATTATTTAATATATAACTAATTCTAATACAATTATAATATAAAAATTACCGTGAGATCATGTTGTTACTGGAAAATGTCATAAAATAATGGGCATTTGAAATGAATTCAGACTCAAATAAAAGTTTTTGTCTTGAAATAAAACTGATATTTATTTTGACCATGAGAAAACACATGTAATTGTGTGCCACAATGAACTGATTTTTAAAAACTTTCCAGTTATTTCACAAATAGTTGATTCACTTAGATATTTGACAAAGTTTTAAACACAAATATATACTAATTTTGTCTTTAATACTGAACACTTTTGGGTCCATAGATATCTTCCTGGTTCACATTTTATATAAAATGCAGAGTTGAAACATGACTGATCTTTTAAAATCAAATAATTGTTAGAAGAAAAAGATGTAAAGGCACTCCTAGACACAGGCCCTAGATCAGTGTTCTGTTTAGAATGATGTAAACATCAGGGTCAGCTGATCTCAGACCTGCCACTAGGGGGCAGCTTAAGTATTTTGGAGTTGATGTAGAGTTAGTACCATGTCAACCACAGTCTGGTGATCTCACTTGTGAAGTCACAGCCCTGACTCTTCAAAAGTTGTAAAGGCCTGAAGAACAAAAGAGATCAGAACATAAAACAGACCAAACCCAGCTGGAAAACAGACACACTTGACGTACAGTTACACGTCACTGAGACTAGTGGCACTATGAAATGGCAAACGCAATTATTATACACGTGTCAATGTCAAAAAAATATATCAAGATCTTCACCAAATGCCTCATTGGCATCCGCTTAATAATTATCATCATCAAACAATGAATCAAAAATTCCCCTGTTGTCCTCTCTTCATTTTAGTCCACTGGTCTGAAAATAGCTCGTCCTCTGAGACCAAATCCTTTTTTGGCAGAGGGGGCAGCTTGAGGAAGAGGGGAAGAGGACGATGGAGCAGGGGCAGCAGGGTTGGTGAGGGTGGACGATTGCACTGGAGGCTGGCGAGACAAGAGCTCCTTGAACACAGAGTTCATCTGACGGCTGATCACCTCCTGAGAGATAAGAAGGGAAGAGACGAACAACAAAAGAAGCAAAGAGACATGAAAACGCTGCTTTTGTCTCTTATTCGGTGAAGTCTGAGTCCGTTGAGTGTTCAAGATGCTGCAAGAAAGTTGCATTCAAGCTCATTCAGGGCATTTATGTCACAGTTTAATTACAAGGGGAATAAGTTCATGTGAACTGAGAAATTGCAGCATCCTTTTTATTTGTGAAGAAAGTCATTGGGTTCTACCATTTTATTTAGTCAGATTATGGAAGGGCTCTAAATCCATTAAATTGCATTTTTCTGAAAATCTAGTGACACAATGTATCTCCAAAGCTTCCTCCAAACAACAGTAATCCCTTTACTTTACTAGAATAAAGATGAGTCTAAACTATCTCAACAGGAAGTGTGATGACAAAGTAGTTTGCAAACACACAGAAAGATTGTCTTCATTGTCTTTTTACATTTAATTCTAATTTCTAAGTCTACTCGGAAAATAGAAATACTTCTTTTTATCCTAGGCTTTTGACATAGGTCTGTAAATGGAGATGGATTTACAGTAACATACAAGTAAAGAAGGGAGTAGAAAGACTCCAAATTTTGTTTCTTGGTTACTATAAACTAGTGTATAAAAGGTTAAAACTCTACTTTGGCTGCTGTCGTTTGGAACCCAAATGTGTACAAATTATTCACAAAAAAACATGAAAATGAATCCAGCAAAAAGTCTGCTAATTGCACTTTCAGTGTCATATCTCTAACTCACATCAAAGCAGTGCAGAACGCAGTTTTAGAGTCAGTGAAATTCACCAGAACAAACTGTTGACTGATAAACCGGAAAATAAGGAGCTGCTGATTAAAAACACACGACAATTGTGCTGCCAAAGTAGACCTCAAAGTTGGCTAATCAGATGTGACGGCTACTCTACAAGCTGATTTTGTCTTTGCATGTACAAAGGAACATTCTTGAAGGAGCAACACATTTCAGTTATTAATTAATACACACTTATACAGCAGCATAATATACACAATTATATGTAAGAATGAAAAGCCTCACAAACCTTATCAATTTGTGTTTTTTCAGTCTGAATAAATGGAGGTCTGTCTGTAAGTCTGCTGCCCTGTCTTACTGTGTCCAAAGTGTGTCTTCGCTCCTGAGACCTGGAACAAAGATAAAAAGTGACCTGATATAACAAAACATAACCGACAGCTGGTCTTGACTCTGCTTAATATTTTATTATAACAAATTCAAATCAGAAAAGATCATATCAAGTGTCCAAATTTCTGTCAAAAAGGTGAATTTTGATGCTTTGTTATCATTAAGATGTATCTGCCAGGTCTTTTCTTCCCCCTTAGTTGTTAATGGTCAAGAGATAATGGCTAAATTTGTCAGCAGGTAAGTTTTGGATGATTCTTGCTGAATGCATAACTGAAGGGCAGTAGAGTAGATGACCCAACACAGACAGATTTCAGCGTGAGAGAAAGAAATTAAACATGCTGACACGAGAGTGCCGAGCAGAAGTAAAGACTCCAGTGATTTTCTTTTTTTGCCTTTGTCTTTCTAAGTAACCAGTTATATTCATACAGACTCATGCCCAATGTTAATATTTAGATTTCAAACACTGCTGCATAGCTGGAGCTTAGAGTAACCTGGTATTTGTATATAGTTAATAATAGCTAATAAAGTTCAGGGAAAGTTATAAGATTACACCATGAATCTCAAATCTCTTTTGAAACCACTAATAGTTACACTATTAGTCATTTAAAGTTTAGTAAAAATTTAAATGATAACAACTACTTTAAATAAATCCATCCCAAAAGTCAAAGTCAAATTACCTAAATAATTAATTGTTATGACTCCCAAACCTCTGTCTTCATGTACATAGTAATTAGTGCAATATTTCAGTCTGTAGACTGGTTTCATTCCAGTTCCCCAGCTGTCTTCATGTTCCTGGGCTTTGCCATGATTAGTTCATTTTGCCTCAGCTTTGTCTCTTTTTCAGTTTAACTCACCTGGTATTTGAGAATATGACTATTTTGTGTACAAGGACTCACAGTACTAATGGATATAAGTTAGTGGCTTATCATCAAGAAAAAAACAAACAACAACAAAAGAAAAAAACTAAAAAAATAAGCCTGGTAATTCATTGGCGAATAATTTTTTAAAACTGCATTATAACTCTGTGTAAAGCTTATTTGTTTACCAGGTTGACATTTGGGCAGAAACTTTCACTGTTATGGGGTTAGGTTTTTCTCTTAATGGTTGGAAGTGAATAGACTTTTCCATTAGGTTCTATTCTGTTACAGATTTCAGGATTGTGGGGTTAACTTTTGTATTTAAATTTCAGTAAAGGGCTCAGTCTGGTTTTGTTATTTCTTTATAGTGAAGTGACCTATTTTAGCTTAGTGAAAGTATCCATTTTGCTTTTTCATTGTGTTGGTGACACCCACTAACCCTTTTTATGGTTGGGGTTCCTACTTTCCTTCTTTTTTTTTTATTTGTAGAAATTTGAATGGTTAAACACTTAATTATTTTTACTTTAAACCTTGTAAACTGGTTTAATGCTACTGTCTCTTTTTCACTGGTTGAGCAGGTTTATACCAGTGAGTTGAGCATTCAGGTTGTAAAATTGTCCCAAATCACTATTGACAATATGCATGTGAAGGTTGAATGATCTTGTTTGTAATGCTGTAGGTTGTTTTGTCTGTTACCTAAATATTGAATATTTCTATGTGTAATTAACTGAGTCTGTTGTATCTCAAGGCTATATCTCTCTGAGCATTTGATCTAAGCATTCAGTTTGCTTAGTGTGAGAGGTGTGTGAAGCTTACACTGGTAGATGTCGTGTGGCAGGGGAAGTTTGTGGCTTTTGGCTTGGGCTGCCCTCACTTCCTCTCTGTCTCCCTGGCAACGAAGCACTATCACTGTTCACCCGCATCCTGTCAAGACACACAGAAACTTTGTGAGTTGTATTGTGTCCATTACTGCTTGTGAGTTTGTATTAATGTGTATTATTACATATGTGTGTATTCACATCCATATATGATATTGTGGTATGAGTGTCTCTGTGAGTACATGCATAGTCTGTGTGTTCATTTGTGTGTGATCATAAGCTCTAAAGTGAATCTGAGTGTATGTGTATATATCCCTGTGTGTACCGAGTTGTGTTCTCCATATGCGGATCTTCTGCCGTTAGGTTTCCAGTGCTGCCCCCTCCTCCTCCTTCATCTCTTTTCCCTCGTTCAGGCCTTATGGAGAAGATGGAAAGAGAGATATATATTAACTAATAATTTTACTATCAAAAGTATGACCTGTAAAAAATTTAATAAGGAAATAAAAAAAAATACAAAAAAAAAAAAAGAATTGTGGGAGGGGGTAAAATGACATGAACTAAACAAAATGGCTTAAATTTCTGAAGATACTGGACAAAAAAAACACACATTCGTAGATATCTGTCAAAAATACTGCTTTGTCAAAACTTATGATGTCCTCAAAATATTAAATATTAAATTAACATTTAAATATCAAATCAAAGACAAATTTGTTTCATCTGACTGGAATCTTCCACTGCTCTTTGTCATCCACTTCATAGAAGATTGCTATAGGTTCCTGCTCTGAGGTCTTTCCACTCAGTTGCTGATCTTAGTGTTGTGCTACATCATTCACCATGTTTTAGCCATTCTGTCTGTTGAAGACTGCAGTGGAGTTGATTGACAGCCCAAACATAAAAATTCTAGCACTTACACAAAATGATTAACAATTCATTAAAAGAAAGAAATAATCAGCCTCCATGGAAACCATAACTCTTAGTAAATGCCTTAACAATGTTTCTCAAATAAAGAAAACGTCTAGGAAATTCTGTGAAAAAAAGTGTTTTTTATCAGTTTAGAAGAGGTTAACTGTCACAGTAAAGGAGAAAATTTAAGGTGCTTTGTTCAACTGGCCTTAGGCAGCCTGGAAACTGACACTTATCTGGTACTTATGCCAACAGATATTAAATAAAATTATCTCTTTCTTGTCTTCAGGACCGATAATTAAAACTTGAATTTTATCCCGACTGAGCTGTAAGAAGTTCTCTGCCATCCACGACTTTATATCTAAAAGACAGTTTAAAAGGGCACTGACTGCTTCCAGGTCATCAGGAGACATGGCGATGTAAAGCTGTGTGTCATCAGCATAGCTGTGAAAATCAATGCCGTGTCTCCTGATGACATGCCCAAGAGGTAACATTAAAAGTATTGGGCCTAAAATTGATCCCTGGGGAACCCCACACTTGACTTCATGGATTTTTGAGGAGCATGTATCCATACTTACAAAGATTTTTCAACCTGTGAGATAGGAGTAAAACCATAAGAACAGTACCTGAGAGGCCCACCAGACTTCTGAGTCTGTCTAGTAAAATCTAGTGATCAACTGTATCAAAGGCGGCACTAAGATCCAGTAGAACCAGGACAGAAAGTTTCTGTGAGTCTAAGATCATTAACAATTTTTAAAAGGGCCGTCTCGGTACTGTGGTTTGTCCTAAAACCAGACTGATATTTTTCTAAAATATTATGTTTATGCAAAAACTCATGTAATTGCATAAAGACAAGTTTTTCAATAATTTTACTTAAAAAGGGTTAGTTGGATACAGGTCGGTAGTTATCAAGATTGTCTAGCTCTACTTTACTCTTCTTCAGAAGGGGCCTCACCATTGCCGTTTTAAAGGCGTCAGGGAAGACACCCATCTGAAGAGAATAATTTACCATAAAATGTTTTTAAAAGTGATGTGGGAATTGGGTCTAAAAGGCAAGTTGTGTTAAGTTGGGAGAAAACTCAACCACGCATCTTTGCATCAACCAGGACAAAACTCTCCAGAGTTTCCTCAGGTGAAAGCAAAGCTTCATGTCTGTTTAAATCAAAATGTTGTTGAGATGAAAGACTGTATCTAATGCCATTGATTTTACTTCTGAAGTGGCATGCAAAGTCCTCACATGCAACATCAGATGCAGACATGGAAGACTTATTAAAACTTGTGTTTATTAAAAGATCTATTATTTTAAAAAGAAATTCGGGGTTATTCTTGTTTTCTGTTATAAGACTGGAGAAATGAAGTAATAAATCTTACCAGAATGGTTCTGACATATATAAATAAAGAAATTTCACATATAACAATTTTACTCACCCCTCCAGCACGCTGATGTACTTGTGAGGGATGAGACCTTTAACTCCTCCCACTTCTCCTCTCCACCAGTCACAGGAGGCTTTGCTGTGAAGAATGAGAGGCTCTCCTTGCTTGAAGGAAAGCTCTGCTGGAGATCTGGCCACGTAGTCGAACATTGCCACTGCCTCCCACTCTGTACATACATTTTTTAAAGAAAGTTCACCAAAAATCCTCATAATTCCTACATGAATCATGATTGCCCAAAAACGACTTATATGTTACATATGTGTAAAATAGGGTAGATGATGCATTGCTAACAGTATGTTTAATGTTTGTGTATGCACTGACCATCCTCACTGGGTAGATGTTCGGTCTCTCCATCTCCCTCCTCTGTGATTGGTTCACTGCACATAAGCAGAAAAATTAAAGTAGGAGGTCATGCATAGTTATTCCACCGTTTGACACGCAAGCTGGAACTCAAATGCTGCAGCTTTTCCTTTGATGATCCACTTATGTAATGTCACATATAAAACTTAATTCTGTGATGAAAGCCCATTAACTGCAGAGAAGCCTCAGATTCTGATAAATGTAAAAATAAAAAAATAAAATAAAAAAATAAATAAAATTAAAGCAGTAATCAATAAAACAGAGAACAGAATTTGATAGTGTTTAATTCCAAATTGCTGATTTTGGCAAGTGAATGTATTGGGTTAAAAGTTTGGGTTATTTATCAATCAACTGCCTTTGGCTTAGCATAAAATTCTGTTTCAAGATGATGAACCATCAAAAAAGGGCTGAGCGAGAAGCTGCCCTTTTCTATTTAGATATTAGAGAGTGACTTTAACATTAACATGAAGAACAAAACTAAAAAAGGGCAAAAAGTGGAAATTCATCATTTCTAAAGCGAAGAATTAAAAAAATCGCTATGTGAAGAACTAGATCTATAATTTCATCTGGTGCATGATGTCACACCCCGTCTCTCTGTGTTGATCTCCAGCCGCGTGTTTACCAACCAGTCCGGCCACACATTCACTTAAGCTCATGTGCATCGCTGCCTCCTCTCTCCTCTCAGAGCTCGATGCTCCCTGGCTTTAAAAGGCTGGAGCAAGCGAGCAATGGCAGAGCATATTTTTGAAGTGAAGCAAAGAACTGAACGAACTGCAGATCAGGACATTACCTCTAAAAAAACCTATGTTTTTGGCTAACGGAGTTAACAAAGAAAGGGACATAACCCGGACTAACATTGCCCTGGTGTTCCCAAACAGAAGAGCACTGTGGAAACTAAAGAGGCTACAGTTTGACTTGGAGTTAGCTATACTCTGGACAGTAAGTGTCAACATAAACATTATAAGTTACTTCGACATGTTTTAACAAATGGTAATATTGTTTTGCTCGGTGTGTTTGCACTTTTGTTTGCGGACAAAGTGAGTTAGGAGGAAGAGTTAGAGGAAAGTGTGGCTCATCACACTTTATTTTGGTCTACATGAAGCACATCAGCAAGCCTTGTGTTGAAACAATTTCACTTTTTGCCCCTTTAAGAAGATGGCCACCAATTATTCATTGACTTCAAGTCATCTTAGAAGAGAAATACAATTTCAGCGAAAAGACAATGTTATGAAGACGAGCAGGACCTGAGAGAGGACCTGCCACTGGGATAGGCTCCAGCAGACCATAGTTCTGCAGTGGAATAAGCTGGCATAAAAAATGGATCATAGTTTTTAGCTGCACTTTTTGTTTTATTTTAAGCTACTTCTTAGTGTATTCAATTAACCTTTGTTTCTCACCACATCTATGTCATGTGATACCTGATTTCATTTGCTCCCTCATCTTTTCACATTCTCACGTTTTGTTCTGCTCTGTCATGTTCAGTAACGCATTTTTCACGGTTTTTGGACTAATGCCTGGACTGTTGAGCCTGCATTTGATTTCTCATAAAAAAAAGAAAGAAAACAACAACAAAAAACAAATAAAAAAAACTGGTGACAATGTTTGCTTAATTTTCCTGCATTTTTCATGTCTCCTCTAAAGATTCTGTACGTGGAACTCTCAGGGCCTCCATGATATTAGGGGCCAATCCTAAATTCATATTAATTGCTCATCTCTCACCAGTACTCCTGCTCCAGAGTCATGTGCTTCTCGTAAACAGGGCCTGGCAGCTCTGATTGGCTGGGGAAGATGATGTCATGTTGGAGGATCATGGTTTTGACAAGGTCGTTAACCTGTGGTTGCCTAGCAACAGCATCATCAGAATCCATCCCCCTCAGGAGGCTCGGACCGAAGCAAACGGCCAGGTTGTAGGGCTGCATCATGTTCTCATCACTGTACTGAGACACACTGGGGGAAAAAACAACAAAAACACACACATAGTGAATTGCTACTTTTGGTGTGTGTGTATATTTTAATAATAACAGCAGATATTTGAAATGAAAGATCATCCCAAACTAGATTTTGTTGCAGCTTACTGATTGAGAAAAGCAAAGAGGTAACGCATCACGATGAGGAGAGGCCGTGGGAAGGTGGAAAAAACTGCTTTAATCTGGACAGCTTTCTCTGTCTCCTCCTCAATTTCTGAACATGGCAACATGACAAGATGAGCAAAGGCAAAGATGTAAAGATGTTACGTTATCCATACCAAACACCAAACAGCCTCAAAACAGTAAACAGTTTGAAATAGTTCATTTGCTAAGATGACTGTCATATGTAAACAAAAAACATGTTCATTCATTTAGTTATGCCAACTTTTTTTTTTATGTTTGAATGATTCAAGCATATTCCCCTAAAATAGATAGTCATAAGGACTGGACTGAAAATGAGCAAAAAGCAGCAATGACCACAAAATTTTAATAACTTCAGAAAGTCTGGAGTTCTATTGCTCAAGAATACTTTAATATTTCTTGGAAGGGAATTTAAAAGGGATAAAGTAGCTGCAGACCTCCTCACAGTACTGTATATCACAAAAACACTTCTCGGTACTGTAAAAGTAAAAAGGGAACAAAGCTCAACTGAGCCTGAAAAAGCATCTAAACCAAACTGTAACAGAAAAAAAACAACTAAGTGAAAACAGACACCAAAAAGCCCAAGTGAAACCATCTGATCTGAATAGAGAAACACACACAGAGAAACATAGAGGTTACATAAAGGCGTCTTACGGACACACTCCAGCAGCTTAGAGTAGCTGTCATAGGGGAAAAGAGGAGGCTCAAGACCCCTGAAGTACAGCTTCAGTACACCGGCCACAGAGTCCAGGTCACACTCACTGTCTGACAGAGGATCTTCTCCTGCAGAGAGTTCAGACAGACGCATGAGATGAGTGATCAGTGTTTAAAAACACTTGTGAGGTTTCTTTGTGCAAAAGCACTCAGTTAAATGCAGCAGCTCTGCTGAAATTTCTACTCTTGATGACGCAATGTTCTGTCTGCAGAAAACAGAACTAAAAGGAGGCTGAAAGCTGGAGTCAGAGTCCATTTTTTTCATAGGAAACAAAAAAGGAAAGCATTAACTGCATTACTCTGGGAAAAGTAATACATTCATCCATTAGAAATAGTGGTTTTATCCTGTACTAGGTGGAAGTGGAGTTCCCCAGTGTAGATCAAATAAAAAATTTACTTGTATTCTTGAAGGTAATTCGCCTTCTATCTTAAAGCTTCAACTGGAAAAGTTTCATGACCATTCAGTCATGCGGACACAAGAATGTGTTCCTTTCACTGACCCTGTAATCACAATCACTGGACTGTACTAAAGTAATAATAATAAATTCCAGGGGGAGAGATTTCTGAATTTGTAAGATTTTTCAAGATTATCCTGAAGACTGGTAAGAGTTTGGTTTAATATGTTGTAGGATGATGTGAACCCTCACCTCTTTCAAAAGCATCTCTGATGAGATTTACTTCCCGCTGTGAGCCAGGAACTCTGAAAATTCCTTCATGGTGGAGGCCTGAAACATATTGTTTCAGCCACATGTTCAGTGATGCCTGACACATAGACACACTTTTGCACAAGCATACAGAAATAAGTATTTCCACCTACTCTGGCCCCAGCATCCAAAGCTCTCACCACATTTTTTTCCTCCTATATTGCAAAAAACTGACTCACCATGGAGGTTTATGAAGCGGATGCAGCTTTCAACCACCACAGGAATCTGCTGTCCAGAGCTCTGAGAAGAAAAATGGACAGAGGGAAAGTACAGATCCAGAGTCAGATAAATGTGACAAAGATGACAATAGACATGCATTATGCAAAATTCTCACAAAAAACCTCCTGCTTATCTTTTTCTTTATTTCTGCACTGACAGTGAACAAAGCAGCTGCAAGTGCAGCCCCAAAAGCTCCAAATCCATCTTGCATCTTGCACATTGAAAGTTGCCCTGACACTGGACTCTGCAGCATTACAAATCAATATTTCATGCTCTGCTCGGTTATCACATTTGTTACATAACAGAATTTAATACACAAAAATACACAATATATGCAAGTAAAGTGAATCAGAAATGTGCTATTGTTTTCATGATAATATAATTAATGTCACTGAATTTGTTTGTGACTTTACACAAAGATTAGAAGACCTGCTCACATCCTGTTTACTGCTCAGTTGGCAGCTGATTGTGTAATGTAGTGTTAGTCGCTAATGATTCATGTGAGGACATATTTTAAAGCCAAATGTAAACATATATACATATATTTCAAGCTGTCACCTTGCGATAAGATACTGTAGATGTTTATTAAAGAGTTTTGAAGTCTAATGATGAACATGTATGTTATATTCAGAACTTGTATGCTATCATGGGTCCAAATATTTGCCAGAAGATTGTGGTTCTAGCTACTGAAGCCCAGACAAATCAGTTATAAGAAAATAAAGCATTAATTATCCAATTAGCTGCAGCCAAAGTTCAACGAGTGACTGGAAAGTTATATGTCTGAAGATGTTTTTGATGCACAGTAGTGCCAAAAACTATCTGAGTTGTAGCTGGTGTTGTGAGGAAATGCGTAAAAAGTACCATAAATAACTGTAAATAGTGCAATTAAAAACCCCTGGAAGAAAAAGTATAAATATGTAAATAGTTTCTGTTGTATGTTTGTTTCAATGCCAGTATTTTTTCTCCTTGGAAAGCCAAGACTTGAAAGAATGACATACAGATGAGAAATGACATGGCCAGTGTCGATCTGTGTGTTATTTCTACAAAGTTCTGTTAGTAAGAAATTGTGTTATGTTGTTTCAGTTGGCCCTGTTGGTCCAGTATCTATTGATACGTATTAATTTTATAGAATTTTAGCGTTGTAATCTGACAACTGCAGCTGTCCTGAAAAGATTATGTCTGTATGATGACTATGCTTAAGGGCTGAGATTCTACATGCCTGCAAAATATGAAAAAAATGACTTGGAGTTTTAAGGGTAAATCAGGCAAAGGGTTGAAATCAATACTGATCCATTACTCAATTAGAAAAGTCCTAATACCAACGCAAATCAATGACCCTAAAATTTAATCTGTAATTAAGAATCTAAAAAACTTCTCAGATTTCTTAAAATGCTGAGAGAGAATTTAAACTCTACTTCCTCCATAAGATGGCTGAAAACTATCCAGAAAGAAATGTGTTGGATTTGACTTTTAGTATGAGCAGTCGTTGATGGTACTGTAGGTACCTGTGTCCGAGACATTCTCCTTCTTCTTCTGCACAAAGCCAAAGCACAGCAGAGCAGGGACACAGAAAAAGCAGAGATTAGAGGAGAAGGGAAAGTGACAATAAGGGGAATAAAGATTTAGAGGCAGTGGGAAGAGGTACATGTAAGCACACACACACACTCAGTAGAGGAGTCGAGAGGAGACAGCAAAGAGGCCAGTGCATTTTAATCCCTTTCACAAGCGAGGGGGGAAGAGATAAAAGGGGGTGGATTGAAAGGAGAGAAAGCCAGCAATAAGCTATAAGCACAACCATACACATGACGGCATCTTTCTGTACACAGGAGGTGAGGGGGTGACTGTCAAGAGTGTGCATGTGCTGCAAGAACCCCCAACCCCCAAATTCTTCAGTATCAGGATTTTGAAAATGATTTCATTTAAAGGGAAACAGCAGTGCAGCGAAGTGCAGCAACCAAAGAAGGGAAGTAAAAGTAAGAGTTTGTTTGTTTGTGTTACCTGTATGTAGGAGAGTATGTCTGTGGTGAAGAGTGTGTGGCAGAATTGGGAAACAGGTCTGGACTTCCGAACACGGACTGACCGAGCACATTGCATTCTGAGAAATATGACAAATAAAATGCAGGATCCCATTTACACGTGGTTAATGACAGATCTGAAAATAGTAGTAAACTGATTAAAAATGCTAAATTTAGTTCAATTTGGTCTGTCCCCTTCCTCTGCCCCCTTGTCCTCTCTGCTCTCTCCGTGTCTCTAAGCCTCTCTCAGACACGCTCACTTTATTCTCTGCTGTGTAAACACGTTGTTTACCTGGAAGGGTCACTGTCGACAGCCTCAGCTGGAAAGAAAAAAGCACAAAATGTGTGAAACAGCAATATTTGATTTAGAGTGTGACTGTAAAGAATGAGCAGCTTTTTTCTTTCACAGTTGATTTTGCATATCAAATTGCACAAGTTCAGTTCACAGGGAGAATAGATATCCTCAGGTGGTGTCACATGAGGGTGAACTGACTTTGTAAATGCAAATAAAATGAGTGGATATGTAGTTAGAATGAAGCTGACCGTACCTGGCCTATAAAGAGGGTTTCAAAAGAGAATACACCTAGAAATATGTTTCCAATATAAAAAATGTAGAACTTGTAGAAAATCTTTCACTAAATATTGATGAACCAAGGTTTCATGCTGTTAGTTTCCGGCTGAGCGTGCAAGGGCTAGTCACGGATTTAGGTTAAAACTGGCTTTTAAAACAGGATGAGAGGGCAGTTTAGGCATGTTTGTTTCTTTCATATTTGCCACAAAATCGTCAACATAAAAACAGTGTGAGCCTTAAAGTTAGTGGCTAATCGAAACTAGCTCTCACAATAAAATGTCCAACTAATCTATCAGTAGACAAGTTGGATTGTGGCAGGCTTCACAGAGTCGATAAACAGCTTTTTACAACAAATCTAGTTAATAGTGTACCTTTCTGTATGGCATCTTGTAAAAGATCATGTTTGGCTTGCAGCTTGGAGGCCAGAGAGCTGCTGGTGAGAAACTCCTTCACTTTCTAAAGTGAAAATATGAAATGATAATGACATGTAAGACTATGTAATAATTAATTAAAGGAAAATCCTTTGAAATATTAATTCCATTTAAGTTCTAGCCAGCTTACTGTAAGATAGTAGGTCTCTGTCTCCTGCTGATTGGCTCGACGCTTGGCAAGGGTAAGTTTTTGGACTGTACTTCCTCCAGGGGGCTCATGTGACAGGCTGCTGGACACGTCCACCGACGAGTTATACTCGCTGTCACACATTGTGTCCAGGAGGGCTGCAAGTGTGGCTTTAAGGGTTTTACTGACCTGAGAACAAGAAAGTAATGATGATCTGTTATTTCTGATATGTCTTTAATATTTTCATCAAGCAATTTCCATTGAGTTCATTTGTAAAGTTAATTGCTGAAGCTTTAATGCTCAATGACTGACTGACTGACCAACAGGGACACAAAGGTCATCATATAAACATGCACCATGAACAATTAGCTGACCTCCTCTGTTTCCAAGGTAACAGCTGCCAGTCGAGATTGAAGCTGCTGGAACCTGGTTTCCAGTTCATACCTCACCTGGCTCTCCGCACTCACCTCACACACCTAAAATATTCAAACATACAACATGATGTCATACAATAAAATATAATCAAGGTTAAATCGGAGGAAAGCTATTTGATAGCAGTGTCAGTTTAATTTCATGTGTTTCTAAATCAGAACTATATTGTAAAATTAATTTAAAATAAACAATAAAGTGCTCAAAGAGCTTTACCTTCTATTAAAAACAGTCTTGTTGCTGAACCCCTCAACTTTTAGCTGCTTTTTCCTCTCAGTCAGGCACAGTTATTACCGGGAGATTTACCCCTCAAAAACCATAAATATTTAATAAGTGAATTTACACCATAGCAGTTTATTACTTTTAATGAGGAGGACAAATTAAACTGGTTGCAGCTAATAGATGTTTATTATACTTTAGCTAAAGAGCTAATGCTAACTCCAGCAGCACAACTTTTATAAACAGGCCTTAAATATAGTGAGCATTTAATGACTATAAGTGTAGAATATAGTATTAACAGTCTGAAGCTAATGGAGTTACAGGTGTAACAGGCACTAAAAGTTGCAACTAACCCTATGATGTTATTGAGGTTTAATTGATTAGTACACTTGTTGTGATTGTGGCTGTTGTTAGTGAAGTGTAAACCTCCTAAACCAACTTTAATAGTAAAATAAAGTAATGAGCTTTAGCCTTCAACAGAATAAAACAGGAGCTAGAATATATTAGCTAACCCATTCACAAATGTGCCCACATTAGCTAGCTACATAAGCTAAACAGATAACACGATCACAAAATTTAATCTATTAGAAGTTACATGTAAAACTAATTCAAAGTAAAAACAAACAAAAAACTAAACAAGAAGATTTGCCTAATGCACAGGTTTCCTGAGGTGCCCTGTTGTCCTTCTGTTTGCTCTGAGGCTGCGTTTTGTTTGAATGGACCCTGAATTCTAAAAATCACATTTTTATGCAAACCCTGTAGAATTAGCATGTACATTTCTACTCATTGTAAAACAATTCTAAAATTGTAAAACATGTCAAGTTTTACGATTTTTGAAAATTTCAATAATATGGTGACTCCCACTCCATCGGACACCAAAATGAGCAAACTGATCCTATTTTGGCACAATAGCCAGTCTTTAATAAGCAGCAATAAATACAGTTATTTATTTATTTATTTTTGGTGCATATGAAAAGGTTAAAGACCTGAATATATCCACTCTAAAGGAACTTATTTTTTCCCCACAATAGATGCTGCTTTGGGATTATCTGAAATATCTTCTTTAGAATGCAAACTTTTGTCCCGACTTGCACATTTTCTGTCTATAAAGTAGTTAAACATACATAAAAAAAAGAGCATCTGCCATCCACCTTTTCTTTCTTCTTTTTTCTTTACAGGTCTTTTATGTAACAGATGCTAAATCTACGAATAGAAAAGGTAACATCTTTGTGTCATCACAAAACTACACAGTAACTTCACCTGGTCTCCTTCATGCGGGTGGTAATTGAATCTGAATGGAAGGCAGAAGGCAGCATCGTGTTGCTGTAACAACGCATCCCTGTCTCCACTCTGATCCAGGGATGTCACAGCAGCTTCCAGCTGCTTAAGGCCCGTCTCTTCTGTCTTCTGAATGCGCCACCTACTGGCCAGGTAACACTTCATCACTCTCTCCAAGGACAAATGGAAACCAAGGTCACAGCACTGCCAAGAGAGGGAAATCCAAAAGGATGGGTGGAACGACAGAGTGAAAAAAGAAAACAGAATTGAAGAGAGGGAAATGAGAGAAAAGACAAAGAAAATTATGGTAAAATTATAAGATGACATGGCAATATTGTAGGAGAGAGAGACAAGAAAGATAGATGATAGATGACATTTATTGTTTTGACAGATAGTTCCTGAGAAATAGACTTTTAATATTTCTCCTTGCATCGTCAGCTTTTGGAAGAAAATATATGAGCAGAGCGGCACTTTAAAGTTGAAAAATAAAAAAAAAATACTTTATAGTTTCATGAATACTCCCAAAATTTTGCAATTCAAATTTCATGTTTCTTACATCAATAAGCGTGCTGACATCTTGCAGGTAGTACTTGTTCATGGCTGCATTTGCTGCTGCTAGATTCAGCAGGTAGTCATTGCGAGCCTTGGTACACTTCAGCTGAGTCTCCTGCACTCTGCCATGCCTCTGTGCATTTGCATAATAACAAAAAGCAAGGTAAAAAAGTTAATGTACACTACCAGTCAAAAGTTTGGACACGTTTTCGCATTATTTTTAATAGGAAAGTACTGTATGTCCAAACTTTTGACTGGTACAACATGACAGCAGAGACAGCATAAAAGTTTCATTTACAGATGATGATACACCTGAACACACATAGAGAAAGAAAAAAAAGTCAGGAAGTGGTTTATCATGTAGAAACCGCACTTCAAGACTTCCTGTGGCTTGTTCTTTCTTTCTTGTCATTTTGCACAAACATGCACACCTTCTCCATCAAACGCTCCATCTTCTTGACAGAGCTTCGCCTCTGCCCAACCAACTGGCCTGGACCAAGGTCAGCTGACTTGCCAGTGTGTCTCTCCTCCAACCGCTCAGCTTCCTTCAGTTTCCCCTCAGCTATCAGGCAGTCTGTGTGGTACTGGTTATATGTCTTCAGAGCCTACATTAGCACACACATCAAACAAAACAAACACATGTTAGTATTTTGAGTGAACATGCACTATGATTATTATTAAATTTGCATCATTAGATGTAGAATAATTATATAAAATGCTTACTGTCTGCAGTTCAGTGGTGACTTTTAGCAGCTCATCCTGCATCTGGATTCCAACTTCTTTGCTCTGCAATATGCATAGTACAATTATATATATATATATATATATGTATATATATGTATATATAGCCCATACACATAAGTTAATGCCAAAGCTTACAAGCAATTTACTTAGTTCTGGTGTGTGTCTCTCCATAATACCACAGATTGCTGCTTTTCCATGTGAAGTTTGTAATAATTAAAAACCTGATAAACTGTAGGACAGGTCGCTTTACTTTTGGATAAAGTAGTTGATTACTTTCCATCATGGCACATTAGGGTCCATTAACGAAGCTCAGTTAGTGTCTAAAAGGGCAAATCAGATATGGGGCCTCATTTATAAAGCTGGCATAGGAATAAAAACCGGTGCACACCAAATATAGTCATCTTTCGGGATTTATGAAAAGCAAACTTGACGGGAAGATCTTCCTACTCTGACCCAGGCGTACGCACAGAAGAATGGGGAAGGACGACAACAACGGTACAGAAAAAAATTAAGGAAATGCTGTGAAATGTGAGACATTTGTGCACAATCCACTATTACCTTTCACACCACATGTTAGATATTAAAGCTGTTTGCAGAAATGAATAAATAGGCACATTCGATATTGAAGAGCGCACGCTCAGGAAAAAAACAGGTTTTTCAAGAAAACCCAAAGCACCCAGCAACTAGAAAGAAATATTATTTAACACTAAATAAACTGCCAATCTCAGATGTATCTGTAAAAAACAAATTATTAAATTACCGGCAGCAGTACTGTCATTTAGAAGACGCTTTTCACCAAAATGATTCATCCCTGTGGGATTTGAACTTTTGGCAGACAGATTCCCTATCAACTATGATATCTAGTCAGACCAACCGATACCTCTGGAGTGTATTGTGCTCTGACACAGTGTTGATAGAATCTGCCGCCTGCTGCCCTCTTCTGCTTGTCTGACACTGGTAATGCCCACGCCGTCCCCACTAAATAAAACCTTTTTACGTTTGTCAGCGTGATCCATCAGGATCTCTGTTTCACACACTGAAAAATGACACGTTTTCCTTCTTTTTTCCTCCTGAGCCATCATAGAAATGATATGGTGAATATTTATTATAGGTGTTCACCTGAATTTTATGGCCACCACAAGTGCTTGGGAAGGCGCTCCCGCATGTGTGCCAGCATTAGAGCTGATTCTGACTTATGAACAGAAACAGGCGTGGGACGTGCGTGCACACGCTTTGATAAATCTGAAAGTTTTTGTGTGCACATTTCCTCCTGTATTTTGCTTTGCTACACACAGTTTAAAAAACGAGGCCCTGGTGACTACATGCTCTTTCCAACTTAATAATGTCTTTTTCCTTTTTTTTTAACAGTTGCAGCACTTTTCTGGCTAGTTGCAGAGAAAAGTGCAGAAGCTAAACGAGTCTTGCATTTCATGGCATTGGGCCTAAGAACAGCTCCAAGCAGCTTTGAAATGACTCTTATGGCATCATTAAGATTCTGCTCAGTTTTCAACCACAAGAAGGTACAGAGGAAATGTCTGACAACAAGCAATTTCAACAAGATTGATCATTCTCTGCACTTTATGAGATGAATAAGACTGTTAAGGCATCTGTGTTACCAGACTAAATGGTTGAAAGGGAATTTTGTAAAAGACTTCCAGTGTGGTATCTTTGTCAATCTCAGTCTTGCTAGAATATATATATAGGTAATTCCACATTTCTAAAATATCAGTGTCATAATCCCTGTTAGACATGATTAGATGAAAATGTATCGCTTAGATATAGATCTTGGGTTTAAAACTCAGTTGACCAACAGTGGACTGATACGTCCTAGACCCCATATACAGGATTGAATACAGTAAATAAATAAGTTGTAATTAAAAAAAATAAACAGTGATGAACAAAAAACAAAAATGAGTAGACTTTGAATTCATATATGGGTTGTAAGAAAGGTGAAGGGCCAATATTAGGCATATATGCTGTTTATATTGTTTGTAATTGGGATGACGTAAACATTTGTTGAGTATTTTAACAGAAAATTATTTGATTTGTTGAATTCAAGACCTAAAGATGCAGCAGGACCCATGAACTGCCTGACTAACAAAATCATGAACACCACACAAGGGTTTAACAGCAAAGTTGTGACAAACCTGCACATAATCATGTGGAGAGATTTATTTGGGGGGGTGGGGGGTGGCTGCCAGTTGAGAGGGAGGGTACACCCTGAACAGGTCTCTGGTCCATTGCAGGGAACTAGTTAATCTAACAAGAATTATTTTGGACTGGTGTGCCCAGAAAGAACCCATGCATGCACAAGGAGAACATGCAAACCCCCCACAGTCCCTGGCTGAGGTCCAAACCTTCTTGCTCTTAGGTGAAGGTGCTAACCACCACACCACCGAGCAGCCACTTGTCTGTGTTTAGAAATTTTTTTATTTTCTAAACACAGACAGGTGGCAAGCACAGTCATTGTATAAGTTGACTGTTAATTGTGAAACTATAACATTTTTTCAGTAAATTATGTCATGAGGCTGTTTTGTTTTGCAATCTCTGAGGCATGACTTGGTTTTTAAGGTTAGATAATAACTGCAGTCAAAACAAGTGTAGCATTACAAAAATGATCGGTCGGGAAATTTACACAAGATTTGTTTATCATGCAGGTGACACAGAAGCGTGAGTCCAGAACCCCATCAGTGTACTGCACTTGATATATTATTATTGTGGGTGCCAATGCTGTGAAGCATTGGCAACACATTGCTATCGCTCTGCGTTTATTTATTATTATTATTATTATTCCGTTTCCGCTCGCTTTTTCTACGGGGATCTCCTCCTACAGCGTTGCCTCTACCCCC
>JBAFSZ010000015.1:25406967-25431009 GCA_036919955.1 Melanotaenia pygmaea
GATTCAAGTTTAACTGCTGTTTGACAAGCTCTGCACAAGCCTACTAATGATTTGAATCAGGTGTGTTGCAGCAGGCAAACTCTAAGACCTGCAGGATAGTGGGGTTTGAGGACCAGGGTTGGGGACCTCTGATATAAACTATCTAATGTGACCAAATACATTGATAGTGACCCTCGGTGTGTTCAAAGTGGTTCTGAAATGGCCACAACTAATGAGGAGGTCACACAGGTTACATCCTTTACTTTTACATCCAACCTGGGGTAAGTCAGATTCTTAGATTAGTCACCCTCGCAATGGCTTGCGCCTCTCGGTGTCGCGGTGGCCGCGCGGCCGGCACGCCGGGGAGACGGCATTGCCAGGGGGGCGGCGGCGCAAGGGGGCATTGGCACCCATCAAAATTTCTTTGAAATTTTCTAGTTATTATTATTATTGTTATTATTATTATTATCAGTAATAATAATAATAATAAATTATTTATTTATTTTTAAAATTGTGATCAGATCATTGTGCTTTACACATATTATATCAATTTACCTGACAAATGTATGCAGTATAAGTTAAAGACTATCATATTTCAAGCTTATTTTATGTTTAATGGTGTAGAGGTTGATTAAATTATGACCCTAAAAATAAGACTCAGTGTAAAAAGAAGAATTGTGTGACTTGTGGGAACATGGATGAAGGACTTGTATGAACTCCACCAGGTTTTCCAGCATGTCTCTGTCTGCATGTATGTGACCTAACAGCAAACATTGTCTCACCCTTTTATGCAGACGATGCGTGTCCTCTGTACTGTGTGTCAGCCTCTGTGTGAGTGTGTTGAAGCAGGTGTCCCCCAGTGCTGCATGTTCTCGGCTCTCTAGGCGGGTCTGAGTCAGCAAGACAGACCAGACCTGACACACAGACTGACCCCACTGCTCCTTCCTGAAGATTAACAAAACAGTCCTTGAGCTTATGATGTGCGTTGGATCCACCAAAAATAGGCACACAAAAAAAACAAACAAAAAAAAATCAATAAACCAAAAACCAAAACAAAATCAAAACATACTTACTTTTTAGTCTTGTGAGTGAACCTCTCGGTTAGTTTGTCGAGCGCACGAGCATATTCGATCTCAATGTCACCACGACGCCGGAGAAACTCAGACAGGTCTGACAGCTGCTGCTGTTTCACCTCCACCTGAGAGTCTAAAATCTTTATCTGGTCTGTCAGCTGGACCCGCAGGTCTGAAATGATAGAGAAACAGAAGAGGTAGCCGTTTTTAGTAAAGACATATTCATAAGCATCGATGCTGACATACATGCAGATAACTGGATTTATGTTCTGGATGAGTTATTTTAAGCATGAGGTGAGTGTTTTTATCACCTTAGCCAGTACATGAAATATTTAACTAATCGCTCTCTGCAACCCAAAAAAAGATTCATACTTTTATACTGAATCTTACAAATAGTTCTCAGCTGGGATAGAGTGGCTTTAAGATATATTATATAACTGAAGAAAGGCAACTGCATGAAATGTTGGCAAGGTTTCAATCATTTTTCTAACTATAACGTGATGGACTGCAGATTGTTTTAAAATAGCCGTATAACCAAAGTTGATGGGCAGCAACAGCTGCTTTTCTAAGTTAATTTCTGATGTCTTTCCTCCTTGGCATTGTGTAAACATACACGAGGATCAGGACCAAAAAAAAAACAAAAAACAAAAAACAAAAAAAAAAAAAAACGAACAAAAAAACTTCTGCTTTTAGTGGGGGAAATATTTTTTTGACACGACTGTATAACTTAGGGAATATCCTACTCTCAGGTCAACATTGCCAGCATGAGGTTAACTAACTGTAGCAGATCATTATGCTACAGTCAGTGCTACAAGCAAACGAAATGTTATGTGGCACTTTCTGAAATGAGATCATTCTTAATTATTCCATGATTAGATGTTAAAGTTACCCATTCATGTACGTAACTTACACTTTCACAGATTTCCCTTTTGAACTCTTCCACAACAGATACTCTGTCTCTTCTTTAGTACTGAGGACTTAATGGCAAAGGTTTCCAAAGTCCAAGGGCAGCTGTCCTGCAGGTTTTTGATGTGTCCCTGCTCACACACCTAATTCAAATTAAATGGATCCAACAGCCTATGAAGTTCTGCTGGATGACTCATTGATTAGAGTCAGGTGTGTTGAAGCAGGGAAACATGGAAAACCTGCAGTATTGTGGCCCTCAGGGATCAGCGCTGAACTCCCCGGAGGCTTCATTAAAGCAGAAGTACTGTTAGAAGATGTTTAAATCATGGTTTGAACTTCAGTGTTTCAAGTTGATAAACTTTAAAAACTGGTTTCAAAAGTGTTCCTGGGTCTAAGCAGTGGTTTACTTACTGAAACATTCCTGGTTTTGATGCAGTGCTGCCTGATTTTTCTCTGAATCTTTTAGTTATGCTATGTACTGTAAATGTATGAAATTGCTAAGCAATGCAATGTATTTAGGGAGATATTATTCTCATATTTCTCAATTTGTCCCTGCATACTGTCACAAGTGGTGAACTCTGCTTTTCATGTAGGTCGAGCATCTCTGGGATACTTTTATCTGCAACATTTTAGACATTATTTTTAAAGAATTTAAACAAATGTGCATGTCAGGTTCAGATGATTTCCAGTTTATCACATCATCCATTTCTATAAAAAAGGAAATGTTGTTTCTTTAAAGAGGGAAAATAATATTAGGCCATTTATAATTTGTTGCAGCGATGTCTACAAAACGTGTGACCGAGCCTTGTTTACCACTGTGTAGTATCCCCTCTTCTTTTAACAACAGTTTTATTGCAGTCCACCACTGTACTCTTCCAGTAAGATGTCTTACTTTTTGTAATAGTTGCAGTGAGTGGTTTAATATTGTCTTGCTGAAATATGCAAGGCATTCCCGGAAAAAGATCTTTGGGAGCAAATGGTGCTCTAAAACCAGTTAATACCTTTCAGCATCGATGATGTTGCTCTACATGAGATAGTTGCCAGTTTCATTGGCACTATTTCACCCCCATAACATCAGGTTTGTTTTTGAACTGAAGACTAATAACAAGCCGAGTAGTTCTTCTCTTTAGTTCAGATTATGCTGCATCCCTGCTTTCTTAAAATAAATTCGCATTTTGATTAGTCTGACCAAAGCAATTTTTCTCATTATCCATTTTAAATTAGATTTGGTCTGCCTCTGGACCGTGTTCCCATGTGGCTTCTTCTTTGTATGGCAGAGATATGACCTGCATTTATGGATGGCCTTGGTGAACTGTGTTTACAGACGGTGATTTTAGGAAGTGCCCCTGAGCCCATGTTGGGATTTTCACAACAAATTGCATTTCAGCCTGAAATCCTGAAGATCAAAGACATTCAATATTCATTTCTAGTTGTGTCCTTTACTCACAGGGATGTCTCCAGATTCTCTGCATGTTTGGATGATATTTTGTACTGTAGATGGTGGAAAATTTTTAAAGCCTTTTCCATTTTGTGTTGAGGAACATTATTCTGAAATTGCTCCATAGTTGGTATCAGCAGTTTTATTTCTGCTGATTGCTGATCCCAATTTTTACATTTAAGACACTCTCCCTCTCCAAGGTGCTCTTTTTTTTATATAGCCAATCATGTTATTGAGCTGTTGCCAAATAACCAAAATATCTGCAACATGTTTGTCCAGCTGTTTTTTCTTATTACCACTACTACTTTAGCTTATTTCTGCCCCTGTCTAAAGGTGCTACTGCCTTTAAGTTCAAGATGAGCTCATATTTTCATGAAATAGTAAATGTCTCATTTTAAACACTAAATCTGTTGCTATACACTATTGCAAAGCATTGCATCCTGTCTCTAATTACATTTTAAACAGAGTTTTTTTTGATGGGTTGTATTCTGCAACCAAACTAATCACAAACAATATTACAACCATACATAGTGTATTAATAATATTTTGCTAAAATGTGCTATCATAACGGTGTCTGCAGTCACAGATTTAACCTAAGTAATGTCTGCACAACCCACAAAGCAATGTAAATGTAAAATGCTTTGATAGCAACAACAGGTTCATTACATACACAGGTACATTACATACACTACATTTGTTGCAATCTTGTATACAGGATGTAATACAGTCAAGTGTATAAATATACACAGTAAAGCCAAAGTGTAGTGTCCCAGTGCTGCACAGTGATATGAAAAGGTTTATAGAAACACAGCTCTCTAACATAACACTTCTTTCACTTTGCCCCCTCATAGCTCTTCTCCCTCTTCTATTTTTTACCCATTCTCTGTCTCTATTTCCTCTTTCCTCCTTTACACCCCACCTTCACCGTTTACATCTTTCCCCTCTTTACTCTCTTTCCCTGTCTTTGTGCACAGTACACAGAGTACACAGCCCCAGGCTGACTGGATGTGAGGAGACAGCATCACTAATACTAGCTATAAATACACCCTAGTAGTACAGTACGGAGTCAGCCATGGTACACTCCAAAACACGACACATGACACGTACACACATGCTGTTGTCATGTGAAATACTGATAATCTTGGTTATGTTTCCACTTTTATCACAGCCTTGTGTTCCCCTTTTTACAGGCCCATAAACATCTCTGACCTACTGCCATTAGAAATATCTTTGCATGCCAGCAGGCTCATATGAGGTGTGATTTAATCTTTGTTACAGCATATATGTATACATTTTATTCTTTTTTATTAAATGCATGTACGCATATGGATGCATACAAGCATATGGCTCAATGATTTTGCAGAGTAACTGCACGCATTCATGCATCAGTGTGCATGTGCTGTATTACATGCATTCATGCATGCATGTAGGTGTACATTCATAAACAAAAATGGCTTAAAGGCCACAGACCTATACATATACAGTGGCTTACCTTTCATCTGCGATTCATACTCGGCCAGACTCCCCTTCTCCTTTCTCAGCTTTCCATGTGATGTCATCATTTTTAATCCCTTGACCCTCGTTTGTCACTGAGACCTTCCTTCGCGATGCCTGATTCCTGCTGCCTCGCCGTCCCCCCTTTCTCAAACCTCTCAACCTCAGCTCCTGTAATCCGTGACCCTTCACCCCTGACCTCTGCGCCTTGGTAATCTATGGCTGTGTGAGGCACATCGGCATCAGGGTTGTTCGACTGCTTCCTGCTTTGGGTCGATTATTCCATGGAATCCAAAGAGCTCCTGATCTGAACGCTGAGCCATAGGTAAACTGGCCTGAGCAGCAAAGACAGAGAAAACACAGAAAATGCCGTTAAAGGAAGCTGCTATGATGACAAGAGGGCAAAAAATTGTTCAAACCAAAATAAGGGAACGAAAGAGTCAGTCAAGAGGAAGAGGACAAATGAGGACAGTGTGACAAGAAAGAAAGGGACAGTGACACCAGAGAAGTGAAATTTAATAAGAGGGATGGTGTGACAAGAGCATAACACAAACTGGACAGTAAGAGAGCACCATGATGATGATGTAGATGATAATAAGGGGGGGAAGGGAAGATGAGAAGTGATGAATAATAGCACTAATAAGGACATTTGATGCCTCGAGGTTGGTGGTTGGGGATGTCCATAAAAGTAATAATTAAAAAAAAATGCCTGCAATCATTTTAGCTGTGCTGTTAGCTAAGAGATCTAGTCTCACAGCAGGCCCAGTAGCTCTTTCAAGCCCTCGTGATCTACCCTGTCTGTCAAATTTTGGTTTGTTGACTGTGCTGTAAATCCAGAAATAACTAAACAAAGACATCCTGCCCAGAGTGAAATATGCTCCAAAAGTTAGGAAAAATTATCTGTGACCTTTGTCAGGGTTCCTACTGCACCTATAAATGGCACTTTTTCAGTTATTCAGTCCATTTCTGAAATAAAATGGCTAATAATTTTCCATCAGGTCTTTAATATTTTATATCCTGGCTATTATTGGCATTCTGCATTTTTTCCTCATCAGAAGCTGTAACATGAGGTTAAAACAAAGGGCTAGAGCAACAGTGAGACCCCGGGCTTAGGGAGCTGATTGTGATGAAGGAATAACCAAGCCATTTTTTGATTGAGTATAAACCTGTAAGCTGACCAAGAAGTGCAACAGTGTGGTGTTTCAACAACCTGGACCAGTTGAAGTCGATGAATCCAGTAGTTTTGTGTGTGCTGGTTTAAGATGTAAGATGTAAAAATAATGTGCTTTAAGTGTTATTGAGTCTCTCAACTTTCTAAAACTGGCTGCTGTGAACGGAGTTGTAAATTCGGGGTTAAGACAGGTGCCATCGTACTACATCATACATACCACGGTATTTTCGCCAAAACACAGCACAGACATTTTTAAACCTCAAGAAAATAAAAAATAAAAAAAAAACTTGAATGATATCCTTTAATAACAATTTGAATCCATTATTGTGACAATTATATCATGAAGATGAGGAGGAAGGTCCCAAATGCAGCACTGAAACTCTAGAGGCAGGGAAGAGAAAGTAAAGCAGACAGCACATACAGAAGAAAAGAACTATACAAAATAAAACAGTAAACAAGACAGAACTCAAAAAATGACTAAACTAGAAACTAAATGGACTGCAGAACAATAACTAAAATCCACCTAAACCCAGAGATCATGACAGAAACTCACATACAGTTTTACTAATAGATTAAAATCCTAGAACTTGCAAGCAACTGTTCAAACTATATTCAAAACAACTTGTTATAAAGTGGTTATAAAGATACTCGAGACAATATTTATGGCAAATTTGCAACATTGATCCATAAGTAAGAAACTGAATTAGTTTATTTTCACTGATAATATGTAGACGTCTAACTGGATGTTTCCTAATTATAATTTTAAGTTAATACAACTGTACCATTAATGTCACTGACATCGGAATGAGACAAACAAAAAAAAGCCATAACACATAGAAATAGATGCATAAATCTTTAATATGATCGCACAATCAACCTACATGCCACTACCTTATTTTATCATTTCATCAATATTTGTCTGTATTTGACCTCTCTGCTCATCAGTTGGAGCATGTTTGTGTGTAGTAGTTGTAAAGATTTTATTAAATAATTTTGCAGAATATCTGAGGATGATATCGACATTCTTAATTACCAACTGTACCACAACACAAAGATGGTTCATTGCATTGCTGCCATTTTAGTCTTGAAGTCACACAGTGTTCTGATTGGCAAACACCAATTGGCCACATGATGGCAAGCATTCAGCGTGCATGACCTCCTTTCCTACAATCACAAGCTCACAAGCTGCATTCGAGGGCAGTGTTATTTTAAAAGATGTGACTGTTCATGAGTTGCATTAGAGGCTGAGCTTACCAACACAATACCTTCACCCCAGAATGCTAAAATTATCAGTAAAGACTTGAAAGTGAAACGGAAGACCCACATTACTAAGACTCTTAGTATAAGTCGAGACAATATCTAAATACACAAGTATGCAAACTCTCTCTCACACACACACATGCACAAACACTCATAAATACACACACAAAAACTTAACGTCCCACATCCTGTCAGTTTCTCAACAGGTTTCAGTACTCTACAGTAAGTGCCAAAATATGCTGCTTTCATTTGAAACACAGTTCCTTCTCAGTCAGCCTCAAGCAGTCATTTGATTTGATAAAAAATACCAACTCCAACTGTGACCTGGTTTAATGTGGTCTGCTGTAATTCACGGTGCTGTGAAAAGACTTACTGATGACAGAGGTACTTTGCAGTTTTAAATGAAGAAAGTGGGAAAATAGCCATTGAAAACAGTCTGGTGTGGCTTGAAAGTGAAGTGGACGTGAATCAGACACGTTGCAATGATGGCTTCAGACAAAAGTAGACAGTGAATGCAGAAGAACATTGAGTAAATGCAAAGAGATTTCCACTATTGAGACTGTGAGGCCCTGAGACCTCCAGAGGCTCCGGAGTGCTTCATCAGCGTGCGACCTTAATCTGCATGGAACAAAGCAAATGTAAATGATCTGAAAAAGAGAGGGGGGGGGGGGGTTGTAATAGACTTAGAAAAAGATCAGGGGGAAAAAAAAAGCTGCTCTGAGAAGCTGAAAGGTTAATAAAAAGACTAAATCATGTGGCGCACTTGGTGAAAATAAATTCAACAACGACAAGCGAGAATACAGCGGCCGAGGTAGCGTGACAGATCGCTATTGCTATGGGATTTTCTTTTTTTCATTTTACAGATTTCTTCTAAAGACAAAGCAGACCACTAAGAAGAAGCACTACAATTGGAACTTTGTGCTAGATCTTCTGTGGTGATGCTGTAAGGGGATTTCCTGCTAAGAGACAACACTGCTTTGTCGATCCTTTTACAGTAGCTGTATTAAACTTTTAGTGTCTTTTTGTAGAAAACTGTGCTAAATTGTTCCGTTCATGCAGCTCTGTTGTTTCTCAGCAGAAAAATCCTCCCTGCAACCTTGACAAAAGTCTGTGCAAAATAAAAGGAAGAGAGAGGCATGGATTGATGTCACTGGGACCTTCTGCTCAGATGACCACACTTCCTGAAAACTGACTTTTTGGGAAATGTGAGTTTTCTACTACAAAGAACACATACACAGGTGTTCGTGTATCATATAGCAGCGGAGCATTGAAATGGTAAAAGGCTGCATGGGGATGTTAAATATGATCTCCTGCTAATCTGTGCTGTCAGCCATGCTTCAGCTGTACATTCACTAATGTGAACACGAATCGTTGAGTCAGGTGTCACACTCACTGGCCTGACAGACGGATTGGAGAGGAAGCTGGGAGAAGATGATGTTGTTGCAATTAATGTTTGAGATAAAATTACTACAAGATCATTGAGAATAATGTTAAACTGAATATTTTTTAAATAAAAACAGAAAAACAGCATAAAAGAATTGTTCACAATTCACAAAGCACTATCTTAGTGAGCGCAGTAGATGGAAATAAAACGGAACTAAAAATCAGCCACAACAGACAGTAAAAATCAGGTTGTGTCATGAATTTTATATACATATAATAATATATCACTAATTATGATGCAAGCCATAAAGTGTCAGTTTAGAGAAATACAAACACAAAAAGAAATGTACAGTTTCACAGATCAGTGATAATGAACAAAAATCACCTGTCACCATGCCTTAAAAACAGTCTCTGATGACATGTTAGCCCTTTATGTTATTCAATAATAACACGCAAACACACACAAAATAAATAAATAAATAAACAAACAAACGAATGAATGAATGAACGAATGAATGAATGAATGAATGAATGAATGAAATCCAGAAACTGTTTGAAAAACCTTACTTACACCCTTAATGCCAGGTGATGATAATCAAATACATTCAGTTAATTGATCTTCAGCGAGTGTGATCACCTTTATAAAAGCTGAAGTTTAGTTGGTTTACTGGTCTGAAGCTTTTAAGTGTGTGATAGCACAATGCCAAGGAGGAAAGACATCACCAACTGTTGTTCATCGATCTAAGAAGGGTTGTAAGGGCATTTTGAATTTTTTGGAGATCCTCATTCCATAGTATGTAAGGTTGTTCACAAAATTTTTCACATTTTTTCAAAGATATTTCGAAAACAAAAGAAAAAGCTAAAATAAAACAACCAAAAGACTTTTGAAAAATTGTCCTTTGTACAAACTTGACCAAAGTGGAGGCACTGCTTCCAATTGTCATGCACGGTGGTGGAGGGATGATGATTTAGTCTGGTTTAGCAGCCACCTGGACTCCCTGCAGTCACTAAATCCACCTTGAACTCCTCCTTATACCAAAGTATTCTAGGGTCAATGTAAGGCCATCTTTCTGAAATTGGTTCACGAAACAAGAGAATGATCCCAAACACTGCAGCCAGTCTACAACAGAATGGCTGAAAATAACAATAATTAAGGTGTTGCTATGGTCCAGTAGAGTCCAAACCTGTAGAGGAGTACACCAAAGTCCTCCACAACGACGTGAGAGACTGATAATGTCAAATAAAATACAGAAAGTTACCTAGAAGCTATCGTATCAGGGATGCACTTAGTAGTTTGTTGTTTTTTGTTATATGCTGTCTTTCTATTTTGACTCAATTTCTATTGAATGAATATTGACAAGGCACAATATATCATATGTTGTTCATTCAAGGTTGTATTCCCTAATACCTGGTCTAGAAACGAGAATATTTTAGTATGTCTTGTTACATAAAGCCTTATTATTGAATAAATGTCCTTTCTTTTTCACATGGCTCTATGCTGTGTTTATAGCAAGTGACCCTTACATTGTCATTAGCATTAGCACTGATTTTTTAATGAGGTTCCACTCCACTTAGACTGAAAAGTTCAAGTTAATAAATGAAAGCATGCATTGGTGTTCAGTGAATGCAGGACTGACTAAAAACTGCTGTCAAGCTGCATTATAGTTAAAGGAGGATTATGTTTTTGCCCACTCCTAGCAAATACATGTCAAAGCTTCCTCTGAATCTGGTTTTATACATTCTTTAGTCTTGCTTTGAACATCCAAATGAAATTGGAACACACTGGGCACACTTTTCTATTGGATTTAATGGGTAAGTGTGTTCAAATTTCTGATACTGTACAAAAATGATATATAGAAATATATCCTAAAATGCTTGCTAATATTGGTCACATCAAGCTACTAACCCAGACCAAAGAAGGCTGTGGCAGCAGAACACATTTTATTGTTGAGATGGAGAATGTTATATCTCTTGTTCAAAAGTTACATAATCTCCCTTAAATATTAAATATATACACCAATCAGACACTAAGCCCACACTTTCTCAGGCTCATGTAATGCTGCCAAACATAGTCTCTCCGAAAGCCGGTAGCCTAGTTCATCATTCAAAGTTTGCTAACGTGAAAGCAGCTAAAAATGCTCACCTGACAGCATTACAGGTAGAGCGTCAGGCTCACGTATCTTTAAGAACATGCTTAAATGACAAAACTGCTGCAGCAGCTGCCACTGGAAGCAGGAGACAGCATGTCAATATGCCAACGCAGGTCTATATTCTCACACCATTTTTGGGAGAATTACTCTGTACCTGCAAATCTCACTAAAAGTCTTCAGCAGCCACTTAATCCACTCATTCCTGCCAAAACATGCACCACAGAGATTACTAGTTTCAAGGTGGCCTCATTGCACTGCATATAAACAAGGCACAATGACTTTTAGGATCATACACAAAATAATGTATGTTTCCTAAAAGGTGCAAATTATTTGTTTGCAGCATCATCATTGTAAGGCTCGGGCTGCTAAACTGCTGAGGGCAGTTCTGGAAGCCAAAATGCTGGTGTGTTATCGTGCTACGCTTGACTTTTAGAAAATGACTTACAGGTAATGTTTGTGGAATGCATACCTGTTAGTCTTGGTAGATTCTTTAAAAAAAAAAGGAAAAACGAACTGAAACAGTAGGGCAGTGTGGAGGGACGGGCGGCTGGCAGCCTTACCACATCCGCTATTCAGACATAGCTGAAACCTTCACTTCTGCAACGGCAAAGTCTCTGACTGAACTAACCAAAGGTCAGTTTAGGTTTGGTTCTGTTCGTTGGGATCCTTGTGTCAAAAGATGAACAAATCCTACCAAGAAACCTGAAGCCAATACTGGCCTTTTGAGATGTGATAGTTTTTTTTTCATTTTTCTTCTTGATGCTACATTTCAGTTTCATGCAACTCCTCTACAAATAACTGACAGCTTTATAAATCTGCTGCTTGGCAGACAAACTATTCCGGCATATACTGAAAAAAAAATCATCTATCCAAAAACAATAAGGAAAATAATAAATCTGAATATACATTAACTAAAATATGCTAAATTATCTGCCAAAAGTTGAATACCCTGACCTGTCTTGTTATAAGTTTCAAACATGCTTAGTGAGTAAATGAAAAGGATTAAATGAAATTAAAACTTTGACAAAACATTTTTATTAATGTCAGTACTCACTAATTAGCTTTACAACAAAGATAAAATATTCATTAAGAAAATTAAATTTAAAAACACTTAAATGTTTTCATGGAATCTTTTCATGAAATGAAAATGCTTTTGAATAAAAACATTCCTGGGAGAAGAAAGTATCTTGTCAAGCAAATAATAAACTCGCGTTTCCTTCATTTAAAATATGCCATCTTGCTTAAAATGTAAAGGTTTGCAGTGAATAAACGGCTTTCATACAGTTACTTTATAATAAATCAACATGTCTGTAAATACAATGAAAATGATTCACAAATTATTCATCATCAGTTGAGCATTGCAAAAGATTTAATTTTGGAGAAAAAAGAAAAACATCTGAGCTCCTTTAAAGGCACTGAATTCACCATGAGGGAAGTGGAGGAGTTCAAAAAAAGTAACACGACACACTTTATGCAAGTGCAGCAAATATACATGCAATACACCAATGTCACATATCCTGAACTGAGAGTATTCTGGCTTTTTTCTGTCTGTCTGTCTGTAGTTGTTTTTGAAGCACTGACAACAGATGGTAGCCTTCCACCCTTGTGACATGTTGCCATTTGAGGTCAATTCCATTTTCAACAAGGTTGCTTTGCAACCTGTGCACTGCAATTATTTAAATCCACGTGCATTTGTTAACATAAACTGGCTTCAAACCTGAACCTAAAACTAGCCTTAAAGTAATCAAAAATAGCTTTACAAGGTTGCAGCTTTTTAGCTCAAGCTGCCTATAAAGGGTTACAGTTTTATTTGCTGTTGCACTATAAACCAAGAGCACAAAGAAAATGCTACTTTGCAGATGCATTTGAGAGGCTTCGTTCTGCTTATCTGCATCCTTTAATAGCACAGTATGAATCAGCTGTGATGGGCAGATAAGTGGAACTGAGGTTACACAGCTCAAACAACAATGAAGTATGACTTATATTTACATTGGTTAAAAATCAGCATCCATATGGTCAAGGTAGTGGTAGCCTGGCTTTACACAATGACCACATAAACACCTCAGGATGATTACACAAGCAAAGAAACAGACGGCATCGACCCTGGAAATGGTGCACGCATATTACATAGTTGATTAAAAGAAAGAAGATCCATTTGTCCCCAAAGTGAAGACAGTGTTCATTTAAAACACTTAAGTCCACATAAACACAATCACTTGAGCCACGCATGCACACACACACACACACACACACACACACAGGTTGTTATTTTATTCAAGAGCAGCATGACAATCGTACATACCTCACTTTGTGGTCCTCCTCTGTCTCTTTTTATCTGTTCCTCTGCTCTCTGCTTCTTTCCTCATCCCTCGTTCTCTCTATCACACACATACACACACGCGCGCTCACACAGAGCAGTGTGTTTGAATCTGACAGATTTCTCTCAGCTCAGTACTCTCCTCCCTCCTCCGTTTCTCTCATTTCTCAGGGACACACACACACACACACACAAACAGCCCTCCCCCCTTCCTGCAAAATATGCCAAATAGCCTCTCCACTCGCGCCAGAGATGCCTCTCTCCTCCCATTCCCTCCCTCCCTCCCTCTCAGCCATACAAAGCAGTGAGAAAGCCACAACCCAAGCCACACCCCCCCACTCTCTCCTCTCCTCTGGGCGGCTATAAATACCGCTGCTGCTATGAATATACCGTCTTTCTCCTTCAGCATCCCTCGATCCGGCTCTCTCCCCTCCAGCCATCCTTCCATCTATCCCTCACCAGCACTGCCCACCCCCTCCTCTGTTTTTCTTTTTGCTCTAAATGTGTTTCTGATGACCTTGTATTATTTGCCCTTACAACACCATCACATGACTGCATCCTTTCTCCTCACGCTCGAGTGCAAGACGCAACTGTTTACATGCTCACACACATGCTTCAGGGAGGCATACCATCGAGAAGCGTTACAAAAAGACCCACATTTATCACATGAGCTCAACCACAGATGCAACGTTTCGTTCTGCCCGTCTCTTCAGCATCCTGTCTGTTGCGCCGGATGTGGTGCTTTTCTTATCTCCTGATGGCTGACAAAAACACACTCTGATCAAGAGATGCGCATTGACAGCAAATCACAAGACTTTACTCGCTCCCTGACAAATTCATTTAACCTGCAAAACCAATTCCCTGAACTCCCGATTAAAAAATAATCAATTGTGTCAGCTTGTAATTAACTGATGCATCTGCCCTTGTACAGTGTAATACGTCTCCATAGAATCTATTACGTTATAAAGCTGAATCCAAGGAGAGTGACCCCTTCACTTATTGTGTGTCTGATCTGAGGTTGATTTATTGCATTGAATGCAGCTCAAATAACCTGCTGTGCAAGTGGTCAGTGGTTTACTTTATTCTCTGTGTTGCTGCTGGACTGTAAAGCATATCCATATAAATATCATGAAAAAGACAACAGTGGACAGACAGGCATCACAAGTGTTTGGCAGCATCTTGTCTCTGCTCCAGCTCAATGCCAGTGATATTGTCTGGGAATGAGGTTACTAACATCTGGTGCAGGCGTGTTATGTGCGCTGAGGGTACACTTAAACAGAATCACATTTTCGCCTGCAGGCTATATGGTATGTCATGGACACAATTAATCCTTGGATTGCACCAGCACTGCTGTACTATAACTTCATAAGCAAAAATAAAAAAAAAATAAATAAAAAAAAATGAAAGCAGCAGAAAGAAAGAAAAAAACCTTCTGACTGAAAAGATGTAGATTTCTGCTGAGCATGCCCCTTTGATCCTGGCAGATTGACAAAAAAACCACACCTGTGCACTGCCATATTAGGCAACACAACCCAGCATCTTGCATGTTGGTGTGTTGTTTTTAGTAGCTGCTAGCACTGCAAGAATAATTATGTCATCCTCCTTATATTAAAAAAAGGTTATTAACGAGGGGGTTGTGACGAGAAGAGCAGCTCTTGCAACTTATTAATTTTTCAGTTTTGCTGCTTTAAATCAACATGATTCAGAAGAGTACAATGAGAAGAAAAGTTTAGGTGTAATGACTTTATTTCCATTTATGTTGATGTTTTGATGTAAAGTGTTCAATTATGAGTCACAAGCTAAGAATACCTGTGTGTGTGTGTGTGTGTGTGTGTGTGTGTGTGTGTGTGTGTGTGTGTGTGTGTGTGCAACATTGCAAAACTGATGGGTATCAACAGGATGTTTCCTGTAACTGTTTCCTCTGCACCTCTGTGAGGGCGAGGACTGCCTGCAGGTCCTTTTCAGAGTCTGCATGTGTCTTCAGAGAGAACGTGAGGGCTTTTTGCAGGTCCTTGGGGGACACCAGGTGGAGGCGCAGCAGAGATTCCACCAGCTGGGTGCGAGCATTGCCAATGAAGGAGTGTGACAGGAAAGACGACAGCCCTCCACCGCCCTTTGTTGTATAAAGTGGGACTCTGACCATACCCAGAACCTGTAGAAGGGTTGGAGAGAAGGGAGGGAGGGGATAAATAACTACAGATGGATTTAGATATATACAAACTGTCCCTTCAAACGGACACATTACCTCAAGTCCATGATCTTCTGCAGTGGACACAGCTGCTTTCTCCAACTCCCTAATCTGCTCTTCTTCTATCTTCTTCACATAGAAGTGAGTGATAAGACGAGAGGAAGAGGAGGACTTGGCAGGGGCATAGCAAGATTCCACATGGTCTTCAACAGAGACTGGTAATGCTAGGCCAATCTCCTCCACCAATTCCCTGCTAAGCCCCGCCTCCAAGGTCTCCTTTGATGGATTAACCAGCCTGATGTGTAGGAGGAGAGTCAAAGGTCAGCATCATATAAACAAGCAGATAAATACAGTCAGCTGTAAGGCTCCCATGAGTCTGAGAAATAAATCAACCAGAGTGAAAACCTTGCTGAGTTTTAAAGCCCAACACCAGCTTGCAGATGCCACACTGCCCCCTCCTTAAATCACTGATTCTGAGGACCCAAGTGGGTCATTCCACACCAACTCATCAGGACCTCACAGCGTGGCATGGATTTACTTCAGCTGAGAACAAGGTCATGGGTTGTTGCACAATCATATTCCAAACAATTCCTATTTTGTTCGATAGTAACAGAAAATTATTTCTTTAGCTCAGAAAGCCAAGCCTAAAAAAAATAATTTCAATATTTAAAACTGTTTCATTTTTATTTTAGGTTTGTCTGAAATTTGTCCCGAACATTAACAGAACCTGGAAGAAAGGACTCAAAATTATGTTGTGAAACTGAAAAAAGACTATTTCTTTTATATTTTAAGTGATTTGGTCCAGCATTTTAAGATGCTACCGATCTCAATCATTATAGTTCACAACTAAGACTTTTTAAGCTACTTAATTAAGGTGTTTTATTTGTAAAAATCAACTTCCTTTTACATAAATTTAATTTGAAAAAAATAAATAAAATAATAAATTGATTAAGCAATGTTATATCATTATCATGTTTTTTTATTATAATTATTTATTTATTTACTTTTAAGTCGCAGTAATTTCTTGTTTTCTTAAGAATTTGCACTAATGCCCCTTGCAGGCTATGGAGAACTGATCCTGCCAATGAATGAATGAATGAATGAATGAATGAATGAATGAATGAATGAATGAATGAATGAATAAATAATTTGGCTTGGCAATAAAATTGACATTTTTCCATTAAGAAACCTATAGAATGTGACATTTTAACTATTTATATTTCTATCGTCATTTTCAACTGTTTTTATTGGACTTTGTATTAATACTGAAATTTATTTACTTTTCCATTTGATTTTCAGTTTATTTGATACGTTTCCATTTTCTTTCCTTCTATATTTTATGCCTGTATTTATTTCTCTATTATTTTCCTTTCACATTTACTTATCCCTCAAAATTACTTATTTCTTATTTTGTTTTCATATGACATTTGATTCATTTACTACTTTTTTTATTCAGTCATATTTATATCCTCATTATTTCCAATCATGCTTTTTCTTCCACTATTTATTTCTCCAAACATATTTATTTTCATTGTTTCCATTTTACATTTTTCTGTCTCCTTTTAACTTTGCTGTATGCATTTCTGCCTCATTATGAAAATGGGGGGGTGGTCTTTTGAGGTGTGTGTTGGGAGCTGATGGTCTTTTGAGGTGTGTGTTGGGAGCTGATGGTCTTTTGAGGTGTGTGTCGGGAGCTGATGGTCTTTTGAGGTGTGTGTTGGGAGCTGATGGTCTTTTGAGGTGTGTGTCGGGAGCTGATGGTCTTTTGAGGTGTGTGTTGGGAGCTGATCCTCACCTACTGGTGAAACAACACTGAGTGATCTCAGGCTGTAGTTGCAGGGAGGATCACTGCTAACCTGTAATCTTAAATGCCATTACCTGGATGGTGCTGGGGGAACAGTTAAAGGATCATCAGATTTATCCTCAATGGTCCATAAATGAATATAGAAGCAATTTATCCAAAAAGTTGGTTCAATTCTCAAGTCTGAACCAAATAGGCTGACTGGCCAAAGTGCACACTGCAGCTATGTGTGCATTCGTACTGTAAACCTTTCAGTTAAATGTTGTGTAATCCATGGCTTATACAATTTGTTGGGTGAAGGCTGCAGCTTTACCAGGTGCAACCAGTCATGTTATGACTGGTGATCATATTTTATTACTAAAATAGCCACAGACTGTCATTTAATAATATGTTGTTGCAGAAACTGTAAAAATTCCACACATGCAAAACTGCTCATGTAAAACTGGCTTATTCCTTCATGATGAAACATCAGTGGCTAATTGCTTAGACTCAAAAAGCTGCCGGATTTTAAGTTCAAAATGATGAAACAAGCAGAAAACAGCGAGCAGTTTTTGAATATTTTGTTGTATATTTCTGATGATTGATTGGCAGTGACAATTAAAAGTTTAAGTCTGATTACTGCACATAAACAAACGTAAAGTTTCCTGCGGTTAGTTAGTAGTTCATCTTTTCATTTCAATTGTTTACATAATAATGATACAGTTATAAAGTATATAGATAAACCGATTATAAGTAGTCTTTAGTTTGAAACAGGACTGGTCCTGATAACATTTCACATTTGCTGAAGCTGCTTTTTCTTGGTTTTGCATGTATCGTGATTATTTTCAGATTTCCTGGCTTGTTACATAATTTCAGTGAGTTATCGAATGACACATCAGAAATTCATGAACCACAGAATAAAAAAAGAACAAGTGATTCATGTTTTACAGAATGCCAATTACGCTGAAAGAGTTTTTTTTTAACCACTTCTTGAAAAGAGCCGCCATATGTGCAGTACAGAAGGTCTTTGCACACGCTAGGAAGCACCAAACCTATCATGCAGTATAACAAAATGACCCTGCAGAGCATTGCCACCTAAATGAAGTCGAACCCCAAGCAGTTATATGGGAGTATAACGGAAGCTGGTGAACAGTACTGTCCACTTTAAAGCATCTGCTCATTTCTCCACTTCAGGTCAATGACACCAACAAGGAGTCATATGAAAGCAGAGACTCTTCCGATTGCAAAGATGTCTGTCTCATTGTGTATGTGTGATAAAAACTCATTGAGCTTGGCTGGGTTAGGAGAACCCAGCCAAAGAATAGCAAGTCATTAAGTATGTCTCACCTTTGCTGTTTACTGGTCAAAAAATAAATTCAACCTTGAAAAATACTGTGCTACTGTGTTCTCCTATGACTCTGCCTTTGTTTGATTCTCCTGACTCTGACCATTGATAGAGGTTGTCAAGCATCAGCATTGGCTGATGGGTTCCTGCGATATTTACCTGTATAACAATTCCCTTAAAACATCTGTAAAACTGCTAAGGTTTACTTTTTAACTTGGCGCAGCTTTGAGACCATGATTATACGTAGCCCATGTCACTGTAACGATATGCTTAATTTCTTTTGGGTATGTCATTTCGGACAGGAGGCAGAAAAAATAAGCCTCATCAAGAAGAGGCTAAAGGGCAGAAATAAATGTTCTGTAAAAAAAAAAAAGTTATGAGTATGTTTTTGTTGGCATAATGAAAATTCTTGTCATAGTGTGTGAATGTTTTTAATGCATTTAAAAGGTTTCCATCTTTTCATAGAGGTCCCCTCTGAAGAAAAAGAGAGATTCACAAACCAAAGCTGAGTGCACGTCCACAAACAACAAACAAGGATAAAACCAAAGCAGCACAAGGAAAAACTCACCCGCCAGGGAAACCTAGCAGACCGTCGAAACGCATCTGCATCTGTGGAAGGTGACAGATCCTGTTAATACACACAGACTGATAATGCCACACTGAAACACAGAAATGTGTTTTCATTTAAACAAACAGGAATGGAAAGGTGCATGTGGCCTGTGCATACAAGCACTCATTAATTTCTGATTGTCAAAGATACACACATGAAAGTGGAAACATACACATGTGGTGCTCACCAGGATGATGTGCCTGATGGGAATCCTCCCAAACAGCTGCGATTTCGTGTCAGAGTAGAGCATCACGTGGCATGCATGCCTGCAGCCTGAGCATGCCAACGCCTCCGCCCTTGACAGCTGTTCGCTCGACATCTACAAGTAAACACACAAACACATGGCAAAAATTACACACATGCACGGTTCAGTTGCTCTAAATCACCATACATGACTATGTTCTGCTAATGTGATGTACATGCAAGTACATGCAATGTCTTTTTTTTTTATTATTATTATTATTTGCTTTCCATCCTTCATACGCTGACTTATGAGACCTCTTATGCCGCCTGATCAGCTGGAAGGCCCTTGACCATGTATTAAGAGAAGGCACCAGGAAGCATACAGGAAGATCTTTGTCAGTTCTGGGGAAAAGCTTTAGCTCCCTCTGCTGGTGTGGAGCAGGCTGAACACTGTGGTAATCCATGAACATTTCCAACAGTTTGTTTTTTTCTTACATTTTATAGAGGAAATATCCGTTTTAGGACATCTTCATGTGTTTTTATTTGTATATGAAGATTTATTGATACATTTTTGAGGATTTACACCTTAAGTCCCCATAAACTGTATATATCTCAAGTTCTAAAATGATCAGTTTATGTATTTATTGCATTTTTTGAGTCATTACCATTTAAACGCAGGTATTTAGCGCCATGCGCATGTGCTGCATAGTACTGTTGAAAAGATGTAAGGAATTTGTTGTATTTTTTATTGGTTTTGAAACAGTAAAATTATAAATCATAACAAAGCAAACAAACGCACTCCAAGATGAGTCACACGTAACCTGCAAACCAAAATGACAACAGCGGTTATGTCTGAATGAAGTGCTGTTTCATTCTTCTGTCAGCACTTTCAGAGCAGCAAGAAAAAGTAGATTTATGTACATTACGTTTCGGCTCTTGATTGGTTCAACGATTCTTATTGGCCAATCAGCGGTAGATAGTGGAATTTGCTTGTGGGCGGGGCCGTTTGAAACAACATTTGAGGTAAACAGAATTAGAAAAATCTCTTCTTAAAGTAAGGAAATATAAGACAATGCCATTGTTAACTGGATTTTATGTTAGATACAACGGGTGAGATTTGAAGACCATCTTGGTGCACATTGTACGGCTGCCCCCCAATAAGACAGGTGAGCAAGAAAAATAGAATTTCTTTGAGGCCACTGCGCCAATAAATCATTAAATAAATTAAATCTGGGTGATTTACCATCATGTGTCAATGTGTCGTCAGTTAAGTGATACATATGCCTGTCAAATGTTCTTTGTTTTGTTTCTTGTTTTAAAGCTGCGACTAAAACTTGAATGAGGAAGCCAAATGCATGGTAGAATACACGAAGTTTCGATTCCGAGGTACATTGAATGCAGCATGAGGCTGAATGAATCACATGGGAAAAAAGGAAAAAACTCTTGGGCGCATCTATTGTAAACTCTCTACATTTTGATTTACAGCATATGACTCTACTGATTTTAGCTAATAAACAACATAATGAGTAAACACTCTATGAGTAAACAATGTGTGTGATAATCTGACATCTTAAGGAGCTTTTAAATACGGGAAGTATTGTTTGTACAACTTGACAGCCGTCCACTCCGCCCAGCTCCAGCTCTCTCTCTCACACACACATACACACCACCAACTCAGTCATTCGCTGTTCACTGAAGTTGACAACAGACCCACCTGATATTTCTGAGTCGATACTGGGAGTTAGTGCAGGCAGTCGTACAGTTAACCAGAACCACCGAGGTAAGAAATCTTCAGAGGCGACAAAAGCTGTGCAAGTCGGCTAGCTAAGGTAAGCTAACAGGCTACAGTCGCGAGCCGCTGTTAGCTGAACGTTGGTGTTTACCCGGTTAAACCTATAGCGCTGGGTCAGTTTAGTTGTGTTTTATATACACTTGTTATTATAGGACACACGTTATATTATATTAGGAGATTATTATTATTTTTTTTTTTATTTAATCACCATTGTGTTTCTTTCTGTTTCAGTCAGCGCTTCATAAAGAGGATTATTCCTAACCCTTATGATAATAGCTCGTAAAATATTATATAATTCCCAGTTTATTAGGAAGTGAAGCACCGTATCTGTTTAACTCTCCACTCTTTTCTTTCATATAATGTGTGTTGTTGACATCTCTTTTGGACTTGAGATTTTAACTTGATTTTAAGTTAATACACCTGTTTACCCCCCCTGTAGGTTGTTGAGTGGATTTTGGCTTCTCTAGCGTTTTTTTGTGCAGCTTTAGAGCAAACTGATGGGAAATTTTCCTAATGCAAACTTTGACTGTTTTTGTTACTTCAGGTGAACTAAAATGGCCCAGGGGATACCGGATGAGGTGATGACCAATACCTCTCTGATTAAAGAACTGGCAGATGTGGCAAAAGATGAAGCACTCCTGCAGGGAGTCCTGATGAGGACCCAAGAGACCCCCAACTCATCTGAGGTGTGATTTGTAAGCTTATACATTTTTAACCAACCTGCAGTGGCTATGACACTCTTTACATCATTCAGTGCTACTTTTAAGCAGTAGAAACTTGTCTAGATGAAAGGGATTTGCCACTGGAAAAATTATAAAAGTAACCACTGCTGTGTCCGATCTTGAAAAGCAGATGCACCTCGTTTTAGCTTTTGGTTCAATTTTGGTTTGTCTAGGGAAGTTGGGAGCAACTGCCAGCATGAGTGGGCTGTAAAGCCATCGCTGATGAAACAAACGTTTTCACTGTGAAGTCACGTTAGGAATTTGTTATGCTCTGTAGCACAGGATTTCAAATGGCTCTTTATTAATCCTGTGTTTGCAATTACAGGGATTCATATGCTGCATCCACTGACTTTGTTTCTGAGAAGCAGCATTTTGATGTCTGTATTCTTTTCTTGGATTTTACAACTTGTTTTGCAGTTGGTGACCTACGCTCCGTTCACACTCTTCCCCTCGCCAGTCCCCAAAGCTGTGTTCCTCCAGGCTCTGGCAGTGCAAACTTACTACAACACATTAGTGGACAAGATCAGCCAGGACACAGACTTCCTGCAAAACGCATTAGCAAGGTAAGAAACAGCCTAACCCGAATGTGTTTGGCTATTCTGAGATGTGATAAGAGATTATTGTCACATTGTCTGGGGATCTCTGCATATTATCTATCATTGTAATTAATAAACAATGTGTCATATTTACTTGTTAAGATTTTAATAGAGTTTCTTGTTTATAGCACCATTGAAGTGGATGATTTCACTGGACGGTTGTTCAGGATCCACCAACAGATCCTCAAAGAGGGAAAGTCTCAGGTATGTTAGAATATAAAAAAATGCATCCATCATGTATTATAGAACATTTTGATGGTGTCATATTATCACTTGTTCTGCTAAAGGCATTAGATGCTTAGCTCTAGGGATGCACTGATCCCGAATTTTCACTTTCAATACCAATACTGAGATTCAGTATTTGCCGATACAGAAAAATAGCGCTGAGTTAGCTAACAAATTATGTCTCATTGTGTTGGAAAATTCTGAGATCTTTCTTTTTTCGCAAGGCAACGCCAGACTTGACTTTGACTTTTGAATCTCTTTCCTAACTTTTAAAAACAAACAGATATAAACATACTGAATTACTTATTTATTTAACAAGTGCCACCAGTTTAGCAATCTTGAATCAGTTTTAACAATCCTAAATAATCTTCACAAGCTTGGCCAAACGTGTAAAAATATAACAAAAGTTCTCCTGGTTCAGTCAGTGCAAGTAGACGTATAACACCCAATGTACAACAATAAAGTGCTGAAACTGAGGGGGAAAAAAAACAAACACAAGAAACAATAGCTTGGCTTTCTTGACTAAATAACATGTAAAAATAAACAAGAGCAAAAGCTGTTTGAAATGGTTTAGTCAGTTCAATTTGGAATTTAAAATCTAATGTAAAATAAGCAATAAAGAGAAATTGAGGGAAAAGCAAAACACAAGATATTCAAAATAAACAGAAATCAGCTCTTTATTTATTTTGATGTCCATCAACTGTTGGAGTACAGCTTATATATTATTTCTTTATCCTCGCTCAACAAAAGAACTTATCAGCCCGATGTTATTTACCTTATTTAAATGATGGCATGTCCTTTCTGACTCACCATGATCACACATTCACAGTTCTCCTCTTCCCCGATGTACAAAGACACGTGTGTGCACACGCAGGTGAGCACGCTCCCACCAACTGACAGGTGTAAATAACAGATGATAACCAGGCTTTACTAATTTACCCTCCATCCTGCTGACTAAACTTACGAAGTGTAGTTTTGATCATAGTGGTATTTAACATTTACCGCTATTCATCAACGTCTCTGCTCTGTCATAGCAATCTGTGGTCTAGCATAGATTTTAAACTGCAGCTGGGTCTCTCAACTACACGCTTTCCAGCTCAGCTTCTGATTGGTTATTAATGTGTTTAATTGCGAGCAAAGCTGTGTTAATCTCACACCATTGTTAGGTGAACTTAACGTGACAATAGTCCACATTGGCGCACATTAACTTACTGAATAGTTTTTTTCTTTTCTCTGTCCTTTTTTAAAAAATTATTATTATTTTTTTTCAGCGGCTGCACCACAGTTTTGTTTCGACCTCTGTGGTGCGGCAATCTATACCAGGAGCATGTCAGGTGTTGAGCAAGTGCAGTCCACCTAGCAGGATCCGCGAGATCACAAAACCACAGGAGGAGTGAATAAACGTCTCGTCGGCTATGATGACGGAAAGA
>JBAFSZ010000015.1:25463061-25487941 GCA_036919955.1 Melanotaenia pygmaea
ATGTAGTATAAATCCCTGCTTGATAGAGTAAAATTGCCCAGCACCAGACGGCAGCCAGACAATCATTCTTTTTGCAAAGATGCTGGACAAGACAGGTTAAAAAAAAAAAAAAAAAAAAAAAAGGAAAGGAAATATGTAATGTAGTATGTGGCTCCCATGGTGGATTATTTGATCTGATGTTTGCAGATTTCCTGGTGTGGTTGTTACAGATGATGCCATCAGGATAGCGCTTTGAGTATGCTGTAAGTGTAGTGTGCAATGACATTTCATCCTTATTAAAACTGAAAAATGTTCTACTCTTAATGTTCGATGCTTAATGTAATGTTTATTTTCTTGTTGTGTGGAGCTGCATGAGGCAGACCACTGCGGCAGCCTGTAGATTTTAGATTAACAGACATTTTGTGCCGTGAGTATCCTGAAGTGCACCGCTGCATTTTTTTTTATATCAGTGTACGAAGTGCCAGATGTTGAATAGAAATGTTTCTTTTCTTTTCTCTTGTTAGGAGTGATGGCTTCGGTTGTTTATGCACCAGCTGATGAACACATAATTTATTTCTGGAAAGGTGTATTAACTGGGGTTCAGTTTTCTGCAGTGAAATATTGATTTCCACAAATAAACCTGGTATTTTTTTAAATTATTTAGCTTTTTTTTTGTTTGTTTGTCTTGGGCAGTCGAACAATAAAGACCCCAACTTTGTTCTTAGTGAATGGTAGTTTCACCTACTGCCACACATATTTCATAAATGAATCAGGCTTTGAGAGGACAATATTTCACAACCTGAGAATGTGAATTGACTAGCTTGAAAATGTTTGTATTGTCTGTATTTAGACCAATGTCTACTTGTTTGTTCATATAACTTTATTTTATAGAGTAATAAAAAACTATACCCCTGCTCCCTTGTGTCTTAATACCCCCAATCCTTACAGGCATTATAATTCACTGAGTCATATAAAACCTTTGGACTACATGTCTCCTATACACAACCATGTTCATCATAAATCACGAACCAGTCACCATAGCTCAACATCCATAACATCCATGTGAGATTCTCAGGTTTATTAAGATCTCCTCCTTGTAGTAAATTTCCTAAATTTTCTGATCAAAGTCTCTGCATATAGTGCTGGCAGGCAGAAGCTTGCGCATTGCCACATTAGTGTTCTTTATTAGGTTTTCAGGAATGAGGAAGTGTGTGAGGCAGCATCTTTACGGGAAGCCAGATAGTGTGGAAGGGAGGGGCGAGTGGGAATGCACATGGGCGGGGAGGTTATGACAAATATTTGTTATGACACACAGGAAGAGCTGGATGCGAAGAAAGCAAAGTGCAAAGGTGGAAAACTTTAATTATATTTGAGGCCGGCTAATCGTGTTTCCCATCTTGCTCACTCTGTGGTTGGTTGCAGTGTACTCGCCCAGCCTTCAGACCATCATTGTTCCGGCGTCAGTACTTGTAACCTCTTGGCAAACTGATTTTTAAAGAAGTACTGCTTGGCAGAAGAACGGATTGTAAGAATTATTGTTGCTTGAGGCAATGATACACTGTGTTCTCTTTCACAATGTCATCAAACGGAATAAAATGTCCCAGTTCAAAGCACACATGAGCAGACACAGTGTAATAGAAAATACACAGAAAGTATCAGAATTACAGGTCACTGACTTGAGTTTGAATCCAGATTATTGATCTGTTCATGTTTTCCGTTACTATATTGAGTAAATCAGGTTTCACCCTTTTGTGTACATAGCAGTGCCGTTGCCTTTTTCCAGTTCAACTGGAGTCTTACTGTGTCTGTTTTCTTACACCCTGACAGAGAGGCAGAGCAAGCTGACCTTTCAGTTTACAGGACGTGGCAGCAGCCAGCACGATATGTAATGTGGTGAGTCAGGCTGAGAGGAATGCAGCACTCCCACAGCATCTCCTGGAAACCTCACAAAGGTTCTCACAGACTGATAGATGGGCAGTTAGGAGGAGGGATGGCCCTCTTACTTTAGCTAACAAATTATACTTCGCCCTTAATCCTGTCTGGTTGCATATTTGTTTTGATTAACTGCAAAAGTGTGTTATTCACTCAGACAAAAAATCCTTCTTTTAATAAATTAGACATCACCTTTTTGGTGATATCTAATTTATTAAAAATTATTTTGATAAATTAATTTATAAAAAGAAGGATAAGCAGCACCTTCAGCAAACACTCTAGCTCAGCTTCCACAAACAGCTGTTGGCCCACAGCCAACCATACCTTTTGCTAGATGGTGATAGATGCATCACATAATAGTGTGACGTCTAAGAAGAATGGAACACAGAAACCACAGGCGAGAAAGCCAGATATCCAGCAGTTTGTTTTCTTTTTTCTTGATATGTAGCTTAAAAAACAAAAATCCACAATATATTTATACATGCGTTGTTTCTGCTTTGTACTTAGTGCTGAGTAGCTTGAGATTCTTTCGATCAATCAATAAGGCAAGTTGGATCTGATATTGAATCAGGCTATGACAACTAAGCTAGGTAAAACAATTCAAAGTTTTTGACCATGACAACACCTCAGACCCAGCTGTTCAAGTTTGAGACAGAATTGGATCCAGAAATTAAACATCATGATGAACCACTACTACAGAAATTACAATGAATGTTTTGGTTTTCCAGTGGAAACGTAAAGTAATTATGCAAATGTCATAAACACATTGTTTTTTAACGTTGCATGACTCCAAGAAAGCCACAAAGATTTCTGTTTAGTCAGCAAATTAAAGGATAATCTGAGAACTAGTGAAATGATGAAGCCTTCCTGCTCTACAATTAGCCAGGTTCACCTGCTCAGGGTTTAACTGGTGCTTAATTAGTACATTGTCAAACTTTGAGCTAATAGGAAATAATTACCTTAACGTAGTATGGCACGTAGTGTATGCTAAAACTGGGGAAAATAAGAATACCATAATCACAAAGCTCATTAATATGTAATTACTTTTAAATTACTAGTTTTATTTGTGCACATGGGATGTTTTAAAGAGAGGTTATCTATACGTTGCAACGCTTTCTGGAAAACTCTTTTGCCATAAACTGATGTTTCTACTTGTTTCATGCTAAGCTAAGCTGATTGTCTCCTGTTTTCTTTTTCATACTCAGATATGTCTGCGTGGTAACGATTTATTTATCTAACCTTGAGCAAGGGCACAAATGAGCATATTTTTTACATGTTAAATTATTCCTGAAAGGCAGCAGAGTGACTGGACATTTGCAGAGAGGCAAGAGAAAGGATGACAAATGATCATCAAGAGCAGAAACCTTTTTTGGTGATTTTATCCGGAACTACTCTTGCGCATTTCCTAAACCTCTCCTTCCCACAACCTTTCATTTTCAAGGATCTGCTGCCTCCCCCTTCCACAGCCTATCAGCTGCTCAGGGAATAGTGGGAGAAAGAGTCAAGGTCACCCCTTGCCCAGACATGGTACTCCTACTACCCTGGAAACCCAGCAAGCATCCTGGAGACAAACACAGAGCTGTGAGCTACCACAGTGAGTTTCTGGATTCCCACAGTCCCCAGGCGGGCCTGGGAAAAACACTCGCTGAAAATGTTTTAACTGGGACAAATAAAGAGAGAAGAGGCTGTTCAAATGGGGTTGGTGAGAAGCTCTAACTGGCTTGTATTAGTTCGGAAGACCTCATTACTTTCAGAGCTGAAATCTGCTGTTTTCTTCTGGCAGACAAAGAAGGAAAGTTCATCTCATCCTTGTTACTGGAGGGCTTTTTGTATGTCAAAGCCAGATCCAAATGAGGCCTGTTAACGTCGCTGTATCTGAACAAACAACTGAGGAAGTTTATAAATTCTTCAACAGCTGCTGCCCATGGCCTCAGTGAGGATTATTATAGATAGATATTTTACAGAATTATTATAGCATTATTATTATAGAATTATAGAACATGAGGTGTTGGATAAGTGAATTGTTCTTGTGTAACTGCCGTATTTATTTCTTTTACTGGTTGCACTTTCATCAATTTTTAAATGTGTATTTTAAAGTTATGCATTAAAAATATCTACATACATTCACAGTTTTGAAGTTTGCTTGAAACACAAACTTGTTAAAACAAAAATAAATACTCAATATTGTCTTTATCTTTTATCAGCAGTTGTAAATCTTTGTGGGAAAAAAAAAAGGTTGCAATTGTATCACTTGCACAATAGGGTGGTATCTGTGTGTTTACGCAGCCTACACAGGCTTAACCTTCGTCTCCCATGTTCAGGCTTGTTAGCCGTAGAGGTATAATACAACCACGGAGGGCCAGAAACCGTGGGATCAAGTGTAGCTGTTGAGCACTGGGGTGGAGCAGAAGACAGTCCCACCTCGCCCTTTCCTCACTTCTGGTTAAGAAGGATGAGTCATTCACAAAAATGTGAACAACAAAGTCAACAACAAAATTGACTACATGTGACTGCAAGCTGAGGAATGACTACTGGCTGTGCTCCACTGTGGATTAAAACCAACACAAGGTTGTTACGCACAACACACAGGAAAGCATTCTGTTTTTAAGAAGCATTAAATACCTCCAGCACTGGAAGGAAGGTCTATGAACACGCGCTGCACAGTCTTGTTTACTTAAATGAATTTTACACTCTGTTTTTCTTTTGTTTGGAACAAATCTGCATGTTGACTATCAGTGACTCCATAAGAATATTTTACTAATCTGTGCTTTGCTTTTTAATTTTCTACAGTCACTAACATTGCAGATAATGATATTGCAGGTATTTGTTATTATTTAGTTCTAGTTGTAAACAAAGGTTGATTTAAATAGCAATTTAATTCAGTAAATTAGCAGTTTTAACTCTGCTTTCTCTTTTAAGTGGCAGAGCCTTTTTAAGACTTTTTAAATTTGCTGAAAAAGATTTAAAAGACTGACAAAGTTCCTACATTTTATCAGTTATTTACACTTATCTGAGTTGATTATTTCTGCTGTTTTCAGGTTGTCTATCTTACTCCATTTTGCTTTCTGTCAGGAATGTCCATAAGGATTTTTTTCAGTTCCAGGCTGAACTGATAACATTTACGTACTCAAAGGTCCAAGGTCTAAGATAGGGCCCATTCTTGAACACAATGTCAAATAGATTCCCAGAAGCTTAAAAGTTATCTTAATTTTGACACTATCATCCATTTCAAACACTGTTCTGGTCCTCAAATTGTGATGTAATGTCTTTGGAAGGTCCTGTTCGTTGTCGATGTTCAGCGTTTTCATTAATTCAGACAAATTTAACAAATTCAAGTTAAATACAAACCATTCAATTACAATCCATTTTAATCCAGTTCTCCTGATTCAGACTGATACAGTCCACTCAGTATAGTATTTATAAAATGTCCATTTGTACGAGCAGCTTGCATCAAGTCTACACTTATCCCTTTATTGGGAAGTCATTGAAATGATTGGAAATTAAATCATAGAAAACAGCGTTGTTATAATATTGGAGGATACTTTAAATTTTTAAAAAGTAAAAAGTAGTAAGAGTTCTTCCAAATTTTTGGCTGAAGACCAAACTCAGTAAAGTAGTTGGGATGTAGGCTGATCATTGATGTTTGGTGCAGAGAACTCACCAAGTGAGGAAACTCATAACTGAACTCTGCCTCCTATTCTACTTTTAGAAACCCTTGAAAACACAAATCAGTCTGAAGCTGGATTTATACTGGTGTGGCGTCTGCAGTCGGTTATGGCGTCACCACCGTATGCTATGCATAAAGCTGGATTTATACTCGTACGCTGTCTGCGTAAGATTGGTTACGCCATTATCGCCGTAGGTGCCACGTAGATCCGTAGAGACTCCATGTGCACCAATTCCAGAATTTATGTGCACCCCTGCTACACAGACGGTTACACGGAATTACTCCCTTGTGATTGGTCAGTTTGGGATTATGCGTATTTCTGGATCTCTGGATCTTCTCGCTGTTTCCGTGTGGTAACCACCGTTTCTAAAAACAGTAAATAGTGTATCAAATGGTTGAGGCTGGTCAAATTATTATTTATTTATTTGCTTCTACGAGCTCATAAAGACACTGCACCATGTTTGACGTCATTGCTGTTTTAAAACAGGAAATACCTACCGGAACTGAAGTGGACCATCAAAAGAATGTCATCCTGTTGAGTTTACAAGCTGATACCACCCCTGCTGCCACCTTCAGATTAGGAAGAGAAACTGCAACACGACAACAAAACAACACGTACCCCCTATGCTTGAGTGCCATTGCACACTCACCAGCATCAGCTACGCCGTAACCGACCGCACGCAGACACTGCGCGAGTATAAATCCAGCTTAAGTCTGCAGATGTGTACCTCTTCCAGACCTGACGTGCACACCTGGTTGCAGTGCAGTTACATAGAAGTATTCCCGTGTGAATCATTAGTTTGTGCAAGAGCACATCTCAACCGGTGTCAGCTGTGCAGACCTTGCCATTTGCAGATGCCGCGTGAGAGTATCTGAGCTATAAATCCAGCTCTGCAGGTGCTCTGCTAGGGAAAATATAAAACTGTGAGATCTTTACGCTACAATGGAGCAACAACCAAAAGCTTAAAATTAAAAGAAACTTTAACGTTTTGTCAAGGTTCTGCATGTTTTATGGCTTATCTTCAGTGTTTAAAGAATGGGTGAATCTTAAGGGTCACCCAAAACTTAAAGGGGGTTGCACACACTTTTTAGTACTTTATGTAGGAGGTGCCAGCCAAGAGCCACTATTCATCTGGACAGAGCTAAGCGAGCGACTAGGAAGTGGCTGTAAGTACCATTGCTGGCCCAAGCCAACCTCTCCCTGCAGTCTGTATCAGTGCTTGACTGCTGAGCAGTGGTTTGGGCAGTGTAAAGACATTAGAGAAGCTAACAGTCATTTAGTCATTTTGAAGCATCATTATCACTTTTGTTGCCCTGGTAACAGCCTAGCCCCAAAATATTCTAAGAGATTATTTTGAGCATTTGATTACAATCAGTATGAGAGGCTGTAAGCTGCTGATCAGTAAAAAGGTTGTTTTGTTTTTTCTTCTTTTTTTCAATCTGCCAGCAAATACTCCTTAAAGCCTAAATGTGATTGAGCATAGATGCCAGGTCAGCTCGACAATCTGGTGCCTGAACCCCCGCCACCACACACATAAAGGATCAATCATTTGTCAGACAAACAGTAAAAAATAGGGAGGTCAGAGCCAACCCATGACATCAGGAACACTGTGTTACTCTGTAAGGAGGGAGTTCATGTCAACCTTTCTGGAGCACCGTAGCCTCAGTTCTGCTGAAACACATGGAAAATGCTGATTGGTCACCATCATCTCACTCTAAATGTCTGCTTGCTTTCTTGTATGAGGTAATACTGACCTTATTAAGACAGACCGATGGAAGAAACTGAAGCTATTTAGTTCCTTTTAACTTTGTCAGGTAGTTCAGCATTACAATAAGAATGAAATTGAAAAGGAGGTTTAGTCTCTTTTTTCAGGAAAATAACAGAATGTTATTTCTTCTGTCTTACTTCTTTCAAAGTGGAAGTAAACACTTCAGACCAGTGACTGGTAGGAGAGAATAATCAGTAGATCCTTCACTTGCAGGCGTGCACGCATCTTTATTGACTGATAATAGATGTTTCAAATCTCTGAGAGTATGCTTTTTCATCCAAGAGCTCTGATTTTGCGCAGCTGTTTTCTCAGGCTTGCTTCGATGAAGAGCGAACTGTCTGAAGACATCATGTTAGATCAATGGAGACAATAGGGGGGGCTGAAGTTCTGAGCGTTTGCTTGTTGTGGATTATTTATGACAGGGTTAGGGTGGGTGGACATTTTAGTTTTTAGTTTACTATAGATAAAATTGTAAAATTTAATCAGATGTTTTGTGTTTGCTTCTTTGTCACAGCAGTTTAAACTTTCAAAAATAACTAATCCTACACTAAAGACTTTCTTTCTTTAATAGTAGACAAAGAAGAATAAATATTTACTCCCAGAAGTTGTTATTGTAGCAGGTGTTTGTGCAAAGTTAGTCCAATTAGTTGCTGTAGGTTTAATATTAACTGAATTTCATTTTAAAGCACAATTCATGGCAAACAGTGCATTCATTTCTCATGTGAGCAATTAATTGGCCTAACTAGTGCTCCTTTGAATTTCCATTTATTTCCCAGCAAACAGTGCAAGAATATGTGCCTGTTGTCTGTAATGTTTTTATCAAGCAGGCAGATAAGAAGAAGATGTGCAGTGACAGGAAGAGACAGTGACAGAGAGAGTAGGAGATTGTAATGGGGGGCTGAAGGAAGTTCTTGACAACATTACCCAACATTTCAGCGTCAAACAGTTGGAACAGAGATGGGGGTGATTATGCAACAGCTGGGCTTTTTTCTGGTTTCACATAAGACGAAAGTGCAGCATGACTTTCGGGAACAAAGTAAAGATGAACCAATCAGCTCTGCTGAAGCTGTGAGAAGTCACAGGCCATTAACAGCAGCAGATAAAGAGAGCACATATTACTAAGAGCGGTGATCGAAACGATGCCACAGACTGACTCATTATCACACATGGGTCGCTTCGTGGAAACATAACCGTGCTATTAGTGTGGTCTTTCTTCAGAAAACTAAACATAGTGCTGCTGTAAAATATACAATGGCTGCTTTCGCTGTAGTCTGTTTTTGGAGTGACTTAATGGTAATAGTCAAATGCACTCTGAGGGGGGAACAGTGAGTCACATGCAAATATCTGTCTCTGAACACTGTTTGTCTTTAAAGATGGTGATTAAAAATCCTTTGAATGAACAAAAAAGAGCCCAGAGGTGATTGGGTGGATGTGGTAGAAATATTTGTGGAGGACATTTCCACATAGTTTCCTTCTTTAATTGATGAGGGGGTCATTCCCCTGCCTGACCCAATGAAATCCAGAAAGCATGAAGGCAGCAAACAGAGGACAACAGCATCCCAGCAAGCAAAGATGGCCCCGCACCTCTTCACATTTGTTAAGGGCACTTTCTTACTCGTGGATCTGTTTTCTGTTTTGAGGAGGTTAGGTTTTCAGAGGTGTCTGTCTGTGCTTAGGTTTGGGGTGATCCGGATCACCGCCTGGATCCAGGAATTTTTAAAGGGATTCTTTACTATGGGTAGATGGGGTTATTTTTCCATGAGAGCTTCTAACTAGAAAATAATGCTCACCATCAGAGGTCTGTGTTATCTAGTTTTAATATTTTTTGACTGCAAGCCTTATAAACAACATTTGATAAAAATATTACTTCCTGCATTTAAATTTTTGCAATGAACCAACTGATACCCCTGCTGTTCAGAGCCATGCTGCAGTTTGGGTGTGAATGAAAATCATGCCACGTCTTCCATTTCTTTCACTTAATTTGCATTTCTAAGTGAAAAAAGTCCCACCTGCTCTCCACTGCAAATTTCTTGTTACATTTATGACAGCAGAATCCTTTGTTGGTATTTGTGGACACTCATAACAGCAAGCGGCGACGTGCAGACTTTGAAGTAGCGAGTGGTTCTCAGAACGAGAGGGGAAATAATATCTGGTGTCATTCGTGGAAATTTGTGTTGTTTGACACACTGCCGCCTCTTCAGAGAAATGCTGTGTTGGTTTTTTTTATTTCGGGGGGGGTTCATTTTTTGCACCAAAAGTAGTAGAATAAGAAAGCTGCTGTTAGATCAAAAGATTCAGTGCTTTATTTCATGTTGGAGAAGGCATTTTATTTTTAGCATGACCGCTGTGATGACCTATATCTATTATTATCTGATGTAAAAAAGGAATGCGGCGTGTCTTTTGTACATTATAAACTTAAAATGTTAATGATGTCCCTTGAAGGAAAACAGAAAATCAGGTGAAACCTTTGTACCAGCTGATGTGGGACACGATACCAGTGATATTTTCAGGATTAGCTGGTGCTCAGGAAGCTTAAGGCAGTGTTTGAGTCTCAGAGTCTGTGTGTTTAAAGAAAATGCTTTAGGGGGAAACCTTAATACTTTCTCCATCCAATTTTCTATCACAAGACATAAGTTGTTTAAAAGTTTGCTCTGGATGGTTTTGTCTTTTGTAAATGGACCGTATTATGACAACTTCTTCTTTATGTAGATATCATTCCTAGCCTCTTCTAACAAGACTGAAGGGCTACAGCAGAGCTTATCATTGAGGCTCATTACGTTGAATGGTATTTTATTGTGCTGGAAGGTTTTCTCCAACAAGAATTATACCTAATATTTGCTAATGAGATTTAAAGAAAGAAAAGCCTGAAAGATGTTTAAAAGTTTGTAAAGCCAATGAGGAACTGCAGACATTTTTACGTTCCTTACTTCAAAATCCAGCAAGTACAAACAGGTTTTATTCAGCCAACGGGCACTAACTGGGACTGATGGGCGCAGCAGCATTTCCAACCTCATTTGCTGTTGTGTAAATCTTCCCCTCGCTGTAGGTGAGGTCCAAGCAGCGCCGTCTCAGAAGATTAGTGCTGAGACCAGGATTCTCCTGGGAGCATCACAACTGATTAAACCTACAACTCTTATCTATCTGAGACAACAGGTCCACGATAAGCTGCAGTGTGCTGGTCACTGTCACCGCTCAAACGTCTAGATTAACCTACAAGCATCTGCAGCCTTTTAAGGGGATTAAAGGAGACGAGCAATGAGCCCAGCTGTGAACTGATAGAGGGCGATCATGCATTTTTCACTAGATTCTTTACTACTTGTATGAAAATGGAAACAAGTAAAAGTTCTGCTTTTAAACCAGTCCTTTAACTTCTCACTGGCACAGCGAAGCGGATGCTTGTCCAGAACCAAAACCCACATTCGCTGCACGTTGTTTGATGAGTTTATTTCATGCAGTATCAGCTATAACCTCATTTCTAAAGAACGCTTGTACTGTAAACCCATGTTTGAAATCCAGCTCATTTACAAAATCTTTAAATGAGTGAGCATGACTTTGTTATAGATGTGCTACCGTATATGCTGTAGCTAGTCAAACATACGCATTATCTTCCCCTGCAGAGTAACTGTAACTTACAGTGTTCTGATTAATAATTTTCTGTAATGTTGTTTTAATGACAAGTTTGTTTTTTCAAGTAAAGACATTAACACCTTTCAGTTTGTAGTATGAAGCTCTAAGCTTGTTTTCTTTTCTTTATCAACCCTCCCCCTTGTTTTTGTTGCCATCTGCCTATCAGTCTCTTATCTCTTCATCAGTTTTTCACTTTGGCTGCTTCTCTAAAAGTGTCAAACAGGAAACCATGTAACCTCCTAACCCAGTAAATTCTCTGTAGGTTTTAAAATAGCTACCATAAAAAAATTCTTTTGTTGCAGAACATTTTTAAAACATTATTTTTAAAAGTTAGAAATGAACTATTCAGAAAAAAGATACCAAGTCAAGTGTCACAGTTAAAAAAATATTTATTGAAATAGTATAAAAATAGTTTCTAACATAATTTACAATTCTAATTTGATGACAAAAAAAAAAAAAGCTCCAAGCTGCAATCAGGCAGCTAGATAAACTTCTCAGTCTCTCTCTCACACACACACAGAACATTCAAACAGCGTAACAACACCAGTTACCATCAGTAGACGTTTTACTTACATTAATATGGAAGTGCTTTTGGGATTATTTACATTTTATTTACATGACATACACAAACATACATACACACATCTGCTCTTTCAAAATTTCAAGCCATAAATATGGTCAAAAAGGAAAAAAAAAAATCCATCTTTGCTTTTCTTTTAAATAATGTGTGGGCCCTTCAGTGACTGTGGAATGAAATATATAAACTCATAAACAGCCGAAATTCTCTCATAAATAAATAAATAAATTCTGCGACAAACAGCTCATTGTGTGTGAGAGAGGAGTCACAGCAATAATAAATATATTTCTTATTTACAACTCTTGTCCCCACTTAATTTAAGACCTGTGTGAGGCACTGTTTAAAATAAAAAAGAGCAGAGGATGTTGTATCTCGGTATGAAAGTTTGCATTGTTGTGCATTCAGGTGAATGTGTATAAGCGCTTGTCTAAGCCAAGTGTTTGTATACAATACAACACTGGAAGAGGAGGAAGCAGAGGTTGTAGAGCAGAGAATAATGATGAAGTAAAGAGTGAGGTAAGTCCAGTATTAGTCTTGCTAATGACTTGTTTGCACAGGTTGCTGCCAGAGCTATGAGGTTGGTTGTCTGGTTGCTATTGGAGTAGTAGTAGTGGTGATAGTAGTGGTTGTAAATGGCATAGGCTTTACTGATCTAGGCCCATGAGAGGAAAAACAAACAGCAACAAACAATATAAAGCCTTGTACAGAGTAAGGAACAAAAAGGTTGTTGCCTTTTTGAGTTCTTATATTCAAGTATTTTCAGGTTCCCCACAACAATCCAACAGAAGGCACTTGTTAAAAAAAAGAAAGAAAAAAGGAAAAATTAAGCTCTTTTCTCTTTGCCAGCGCCTCTGCTCTTCCTCTCTCTGTTCTGACAAAGAGAGCTTGAGGAGCAGAGTATGGTGCAGTGAGAGGTTACATAACTCATACTGTCCCCTTGCTGTTAAGCAGGACCACCAGCACGTGTGCTCCCCTTTCCCAGCGCAGGTGTCCATGCATACAGAACATGCCCTCCTGCAGACTGACGATCAGAGTCTAGTAAGGGTGATGTTGTGACACTGATGCGAATCAACAGTTGGGGAAATCAGGTGGGTGGAGGAGGGTCTGGCCAGCCAGGTGGAAACCACAGGATGATGGTCTGTGATTGCCTCTGCGTGTAGTCCTTTACACTTTGCCATGGCATGTGTGTGTTCTCCCTCTCTGCTTCAAGTCTGTTACACAAGTCTTTTGTAATAGACTCTTAGTGTCAGTGCAGTCCAGTTCAGATCTGTTCGCCTCCATCACCGGGCCACAGTGATGGGTGTGAAGGTGGTGGCCTCGTGACTGATGCTGTGCAGCCTGATCTCTGTGGTCGTTTTTTCTGTCTGCACTGTGGACGGCACTACAGAGGAGGGCGTGCTCTGCATCCATGAGTGGTTGATGATGTCCTCAAAAGATGGACGGTCAGCCGGTCTCAGAGACAGACACCACTTGATCAGCTGCTGGCATTCTGAGGGAGGATGAGGAGAAATCCGGTTAGTCTAGATAATGGCGTTAAAGAAGCAATTATGCACTCTAAGACATGATCTGCAGTGTAAATATACCTGCTGAGATTCTCCGCCGGAAGAGAACTTGTCCCCTTAGGATCTCCTCATCATGTTCAAAAGGGATGTCCCCACACACCATGTCATACAGCAACACACCCAGGGTCCAAACAGTGGCAGAGCGCCCATGATAGCGGCGGTATTTGATCCACTCCGGTGGACTGTACACTCTTGTGCCTGTCAGAAATAATAAAGAGGCACACCTTTAATTAAATTATACAAATATCACATTTAAGTACTGATTCAACTTAGTTTATTATTAATAAATTGAATGAAATGAAAGCGTTCCAAAAGAGGTTAGATGATAATCAGCTGAGCCTTTATCTGAGCTCAGGTGCCAGGCAGCGTGACTGGAAGTGTTTATGTGTGGTTAGAGGAGTGTGTGTGGGTGGGGGAGCAGACATGTGACTTTGTTTACAAACTTTGAGTTGTAAAAATACCACTTCCCTCCAGTAGGGGGCAACAAATCTGAGGCAATGCGGTGTCGTTTATGGAAATGCAGTGCAGTGGATGACAAGATGACCCAACCTTGGAATTTCTGTTACATGAGTCCTATGACCACACCAGCTGTAGCTTATTAACCTAACACTTGGTGCTTTCAATTTTAATATTAACATAAACAACAAATATAACTACAAAACAGAGGTGCATGACAAGATTTAAGCCATTTAAACTCACCATCAAAGTCTGTGTAAACGGTGTCTTTCAACAGGGCTCCGGAGCCAAAGTCGATGAGCTTCATCTCAGCGGTGCGGAGGTCGATGAGGATGTTCTCGTCTTTGATGTCCCGGTGCACCACGCCGCAGTTGTGGCAGTGCCGCACGGCCTCCAGCACCTGGCGGAAAAAGTTCCGCGCGAGCTCCTCCGGTAAGGCACCTTTTTCGGTGATGAAGTCAAACAGGTCTTTGACGTTTTCAGGTCTCTCCATGACGATGATGAAGCTGTCTGGCCGCTCGAACCAGTCCAGCATCTTGATAACGCCGCGGAAGCCCGTCCCGACCTTCTTTAAGAGCACAATCTCCATAGGAACCCGGTGGCCACTGGCCTGAAGATCAAACAAACATATTTCTCATTATGCTGTCTGTATGCGTCAAAACTGGTCAAATATAAGCCAAAATATGCTTAGCATTTTACTTTTTGAGATATATTAAGTTTTTTTTTAATATATAAAATGTGAATACATTCGCACATATTTTAATTATAAACAGTATAAAACGTTTCTTACCAGCTCTCCCCACTCCGAGACTCTGTCCTTGGCTACATGTTTGACAGCAACCTGCCATTGCAAAGCAAAGACTGCGTCAGAAAACGTACAAAAACCAAACATATTAAGCATATTAACCGGTTTGAATTCAGTCACCTTTAACAAAAATATACTAACCGGAGCTCCGTCGGATATTCTCGTACTGGAGTAGACGGTGCCGAAGCCCCCGCTTCCCAGCACGGCACCGACCTGGTAAAGCTTCTCAAAGGGCTCCCTCTCCTTCGCTGCAAAATATAGAAATACTACCGTAAATACCAGGCAGGAAACCGGGTTATCCCTGATATCCTAAGACTTTCAACAAAATAATAAGCCACATCGAGAATAAATGGTTTACACGTCCTTAAAAATGAACAGTGAGTACTGAGGCTACGGTGAGTGGACTGCCAGCTATCGCTGCAGCGCCGTCCTCCATGACAACACAGCGCAAAAAGGGCGTCTAACCTTGTTGAACTTGATGCTGGATTTTCGCTGGCATATCTACGGTGGAGATGTGGGCCAAAGAATTCAGCTTAGACAGCAGCATCCCTTTTACGAAATCCACCACAGGTTAACGAAGTCTGTTCCCGGTAAAATAAAATATATACAATCCGGCAGCACAACGATCTGCAGGGCTGTAAGTCCACGTTGCAGGAACAAAAATGCGGCAGGGATCCTTTAATCCAGAGAGAAGACAACCCGCCTGTGGTTCAGAACGATAAAGCCATAAAAACCCGGCGTGATAAAATGAGCTGGCTCGAAATAACTAGCACGTTTTCCGTAATATTTGTAAACAGATGATTAAAATTGGCTATTTACACTAGTTTAACTGATCACAGACCAACGCCTCAGACACCGGCTCCTAGAAACAAGGAGCGGGGAGAAGAACTGATATAAGGCAGTAGTAAGAGGGCGTCACGATGTGTCAACGTCACCTGTCTCCGCCTCTCTCGGCTCTTTGCACCAATAGGAATGCAGATATCAATTCCAAACTCACGTCAATCACAGCATGGAAATAAAGACAACCTTGTAACCGACAGGTCCAGACAGACATGGCGGGAATCAAAACGCGCCAAAAAGGGAAGATTAAAGCACAATTATGAATTCAGTGTTGGAGGGAAGAGAAAATTCAAAGCCAAATGCCTTCGCCTAGTCCTCCTCGATTCGCGGGAAACCAACTCCAAAATTTGAATAAATTATTTAGGCTATTATTGGCATAAAAATATCTACTAAAACTGGATATAATAACATCAATTTCCAAACAAATAATAAAAAATTTGCTTCAGTCACATACTGCCTCGTTATTTGAAAAAAAAGCCTGTTGCTGTAAAGCTACACTTAAACCCATTTTATAAAATATAATTTTGCACAGAGACAGAGATAACTATAGTTAATCAGTCTGAATTCTGTCTATTCAAACACCCTGTCATTTACTTGATTATTTTCACATTGAACATAGTAGTTTGTTGGCTGCAGAAAAGTCCAGGATTGTGCACTTTATTTGACAATGCCTCTCAACTGGCTGCGCATCAAAGCGACGCTGGGGGAGAAAAGGCGCATTCCACTCATTCTTTCAAATTGGGTGGCCGCGTTTGCAGCCGTTCACAGGATGTGGGAAACTAGAGATAAAAAAGACTTCCATTTAACCCCTTCCCCACTCTTCCCTCCCCCCTCTTCTCTCCTCGCTACTCCTCCTCTCTCCGCCCTCTTTTTCCCGCTCATGGTATTGTCTGAATGGCATGCTCTTTCTCTCCCTCCCCATCCCCTGCTTAAGTTAGTTATGCATTCAAAATTTCGTGGTAAATTGCAAACTGCCATAATACTGATTCATTGTATTTAATAAATAAAGTAGAAACATATTTAGTTTTAAAATATTAAAGGAGAAGATGTTTGATAGGATATTTTTGCTGGAGGGAGTTTTCTTTCTGCTGTATGATGAAGATTCATGTTTTTCTTCTTTTAACATACAAAAATGTGGAGCACCATGCACATTGTGCAAGCTTGTGGGATCATTTGGGTCATGTAATACATGCCCCCCCCCCCTCTAAAAATGAAAAAGGTCTAGTATTTTTTGCAAGGTTTGTTGGTCACATGGTTTAGTGGACAAAATTACTGCAAAAGTGAACTGTTCTTACTTGTGTTTGAGACGCCTTGGGGCAAATTCCTTTGGTACTCCAAAGTTGACAGCACTATGCGAATCAGGTGTTGCATTACATAATCCCTAAATGTGCCCTTAAATGCCCTGCAACCAAAGTTCAATTTCTTTATACACAATTTATTTTGTTTTATCTGCAGTCTTGTTTATATTGTTTTAAAATAAATGTTTTTTTTTACATATGGATGGCATTGATTACTCAAAGGCTCCACATTTCAAAGTTGCTCTGTCTTTACCAACCTGTGCACAGCATGTTGTCCTGAGACAAAAGGTCCCTTGCTGTTTCAGATTTAAATATGGGATGATCTGGAGCTCAGACTCACTAAATCCCAGTCTTTTCTTAATTAACCTCCTAATTTTCGGGGCTTAGCTTTATTCCCTATGTATGATATTCATCTATTCTTGTCCCATCTGTAGTTTCCCTTTTGTAAATATAAATGTTGCAGTTTTTTTTAACTCTAGAAAGGTGTTTTACTAGTATTTATTATTAGGAATTAATTTAATTTATTAATTACATTTTAAAATCTGATTTTAAGGCTTTGCCTTTAACGTGGATTTTAATTTCTGCTCTGATCCATTCTAATGTCTGTTATTGTAAGAGACCATGCCAACAAGAAAGCTGTTTACATGTGAGGGCAATTGATTTAACTTTCCTAAGTCTAAGCAATGCATGGAATAAAGGCCCATTTATGCCCCCTTTCGTACATAAATAGGGAAGTCCGTTTCAAACGTTGTCATACGTCGCCATCCTCATACATCTTTCCTCTCATCTTTTGTGTTGCCATGGTTGTTAATTCAGTTCCTCCACTAGTGGGCAATGCTAAGTTCAGAGTTCACTCCTGCGATCCGACATCGGTTTCAGACAGTTCAGCGGTTTTAATGCACCACTATTAAGTTTTATCCATCCGCCTAACACGCTCTAAACATTTGCATATAGTCTTTCTTCAAAGGCTTGCTCAATTTCTACATTTATTGTCCTCGTCTTCATTCTTCTGCTTTTTTCCCTTCCTGATCCTCTTTTTCTTTGCTGGTTTGTTTCTGTTGCTGGCCGCATCTGCTCAGCACCGCCCATGTGATTTCAGGTGGTATTGCTTCTGCGTCAAGCAACGGATAGCTGAGCTCAGGGACCAAATTACGTTTGTAACTGATGCAGGAGATGTCTTAAGACCCTGATTCCAGATAAGTTCAAAAGAAGATGTTGTTGATGTAGGGCAGCAACAAACTGAAGGACGAATTTTGGATTGGCTTTAAGTTTCCGTATATGCTGTCTCAACCACACCTTTGTTTCTGCTTCACCTTCAACCTTCCAATTGTATTCAGTAGTTTTTTTTTCAATAATTTCTTCTGTAACAATGTAATGTCCCGCTTTGATTAAATGTTATTCAGTTTAAATAGTTTTGAATAATTTTGGAGTGGAAAATGTGAATCATTTTATAGTATGAGCATTATTTAAATCTTTAAGGACTTTGTAGTCTTCTCAATTCAGAGAGTCCTAAGTGCTGAGTTCATGTTTATTCAAGGGTACTGGAGAGGTGTGTGAAAATGGAGAGGTCCTAAGCAATGAGAGTGACGTTAAAATACCACCAGTGAGCCCATCTTTTTGTAGGCTGCAGATATGCCTGCCTGCATGATCAGCTCAGGGCTCAAATGACAGCAATTCAACCCCATCTGTCAGAAGGACATATTATTAGTCTGAGGCCAGCTGCTCACACCAATATCTGGAAGTCTCAGATTCCCCCTGAGGAGAGAGTGGCAGGTTCCTACACTAAAGCGGGACATCCCACTTTTTACAATTACAAACAAGTTCAGTGGAGGCTCATGCAGTCAAAGATATGATCAGCTCCAATTTTTTTAGCTTCTTTTTAATTAATGTCAGACCTGCGCTTGCACATTGAAATTTAAGAGTCCATGTAAGAAAGCAACACTGTGGCTTATGTATACAATAAGCTTACTTCTGTAAATGACTTCCTTTTTCTAAAGAATCTGAAACCATTTCCAGAGGAAAGTTTCATAACACTAAAGTAATTTCTTTGTGAAGATTATTCAACCATAGTTAGCATGCACAATCACCCAGAATATATTACATTTTTTAATCTTTTAATTTTTTCCATTTTTCATTTAGAACTATATTTCTTTACATAAAACACAACATCCTGCAGTGTTGGTGAATCTATAAGTCCAGTCTTCATTTTATTTTTTAATGCACAAAGTAGAGAAACATTCTTTTCACAAAACTGTCAACACACCTTTGCAAAAATGCAGCATGCGCATTATTTTCTTAAAGTAGCACATGTTCCTCTTAATCTCCACACTGTAAGTTAGTTTCTGTCTTGTGTAACGTTGCATCCACACTGAAATTGCAAAGTGAAGTATCCCATAAATGCCCTTATCTCGCTAATCTTTTTGTACATCCTTGGCCTGGTACTCCACCCTCACCCTTAATGTGTAAATTATGATACTTCCATGTAATACATTAACTAAGTACACATTGTCCATGGATGATATGATTCACTTTCCCTTCCACATGGTCTGTCATGCCCTCTTTTCTGTCTTACTCAATTGGGGTAAAAGGTCCTGCCACTTGTCTGCACTTAAAGCACTTCATTTGTCCATCAGTCATGATGGCTAACCAATCACCTCTTCAGCTGTCGCTGCAGATCCCACCTGCTGCCACTGTGTAACGGACAGGAAAAACCATTATGGAGTGAAACACTGATAGCTTGTTTAACAGGATGCAAGGAAATAAAAACTGGAAGATGTTTTTATTTGAACTTTCTATCTCAACTTATTTGTACAGAAAAGCACAAAGGTTTGTCTTCATGCAAGTATTCTGCACAGGCATTGCTGTCCAAGAAGCAGGATAACAGGTGCGCGTTTGGTGAACCTGCTTTGCTGTGCCAGCTTTTCCGTAGACACGTGCATTAATTTGGCTCTTTGACCGCCTCCACTACTGGCTCAGAGGACAACAAATTTCTTCTAAACAAACAGACTGGTTACAGTCCTGCCTTAAACAGACTGTTTTGAAAGGATCTGGTGGCATCCTGTTTATTCTGGGGATGTGACAGGCAGTTGGGCTGCAGAAATAGAAGCAAGGTGCCTCATGGAACTTGTGTGCGTCTTGTCAGTGATTGACAAAGATTACCACATAATTAGAGGAGGGTCGTAAAACTGCCCTGCAGCTCAGCAGGGGTAGCGGCTTTGTCCCCCTTAAAGACAAACAAAGCCTGCCCGTGTCATTTATGTTGATTTGGTTGCCAGACAATGAAGTCCACAAGGTCATGGTTTTGTACTGCGTTAGACAGTCGGTAATTCATTGATGAATGCAGCAGAGTTCAACTTCAGACTTCCTCTTGCTCACCATTCATGTTGTCATTGAAGATCAGAAACGAGCATTGTGATCTGAGGCTGCCCACTCGATCACTTCAAGAATACCAGTCCTCGAAGTTGCTTGAACACCACGTGCTAATGCAGAAAACATCTTTGGTCACAATTCTAAATTAGCTGCAAGTTTTTTTTCTCCTGGACAGAAGTAAAGCATCTGTAAGTGTGAAAGTTTACATGTGTGGGGGATAAGACAAGGAGCGTCCATTAGGGTGGGCAAATCATTTTGAGAGGTCACTTAAAGGAAGAAGGAATAGCTGTGGGGCTGACAAACTTCAGTGTGGCCTGACCTCTCCTCAGGTAGTCTCTTACCCCTCCTCTCCTCATGACCTGAGAGGTCTTGACCAGCGGGACCATGAGAAAAACCTTCCAACAGACATCAAAAGCAGGCCTTTGTGGGAAAACACTACAAAGGGTCTGTAGAGTACCCTAGAGGTCACAGCAGGCCAACTTTCATGTCAGCACAGGCCTGGTTCAGGTCAGAGGTTATTGGCATACCTGTGCAGCGCCATTCAGACTGTTCTTCCAGGAAATTATCCCCACTTGTTCCAATTAAGGATTTAGTTACTGAAGAGTCTATGTAAGGTTTGTTTATAGCCCTTGTTGTGCTTGTTAAAGACGAGTGGGTCTAATCTGTGTGTAAAATAAGGCAGGATGTTTTTAAGGTTACTAGGGGGTTACAATAATGGGGCTGTAGTCAGTTTTAGACTTGTCCATGTGGGAGTTTTAATCACTGGATATAACACTTCCTAGTTTATCCCGGGAATTTCTTGTAGATAATAACACTGTAGACAGAAGAGATTATATGATATCCTATAAAAGCAACAAGAAAAAAATATAGTCTGGCATACAGACTAAGTTCACTCTGAGATATTCAGCAATGACCATGAGCGTATTTTGAACTAACACACTGAAGTAAGCAGTGAACTAGATTTACTCATGGTTAAATGCAGCTAATGTTGGCATTCGTTTAAGCATATAACCAGCAATTATCCAATGATAGGGCAGCAAATAGGAAGGAAGCATGGATGGATTATGAAATAACAGGACCCTGAGCACAAACGTGTAACCCACCCTGCCTCTCAGTTATCCTGCCCAAGGCTACAACCCTCTAAACTCCAAGAACACACACACACACACACACACACACACACACACACACACACACACACACACACACACACACACACACACACACACACGCACACAGATATGACTTGTGGTTGTTTTGTGTCTCTGTATGTCTTGTACACGTTTTCATTTCACCTCACTTTCCAGTTATGCATATCTTCACCATTTTGTTTGTTTCGTGTTTCTACTTCTTTTGTTTTATCATTTTATCTTACTGGGGTCAATCTGTATTGATTGTTCTGTGTCTCACTTTGGAAAAATTCATCAGCTTATCTTAATGTTGTATTCATATTGTTTATTTTGAGTTAACGTTGACTGCATATGTAAGTTGGCTGTTTTGTTTTTGTCATTTGTGTCTGTGTTAACTGAGTGATGGCCTGGCAGCCCATCCAGGATGTACCCAGCCTGTCATGGAGTGAGTCTGAACAAGATTAAGCTGGCACAGAAAACAGATTGCTTGCAGTGATATATAGTATACATATGAGTACTAATAAATCCCATTACAGTTCACTGGTAAGGAGTTTGAACCAGAATGTGAGATGCAACAACAGAAAACTATCAGAAACTTCATAAATAAAAAACGTGTTCATTCCACAGGTTTTTCTCCTTATATTAATATGTTAATTTTGACAGCCCTATTTTTTTCACACTGGTATCAGGTTCTGTTGTATCAGCACAGTTTTATGAATACAAAGTAGGAGTACACACATATTGGACTGATACCCAAAACTGGTATCAGTATCAGTGCATCCCTAATTTTTAATCCGCATGAGCAAATGTAAACAGATTTGTACACTGTGTGTTAAAAATAGATACATATTTTAACTAGTTTTAGTATTTAAAAAAATATTTGCATTCAAACGAGCAATTCAGTAACTCCTAGTACGGTCCATCACTTTCTCAGTTTGGAAGATGGACCTGGTCAGTTTAATGCTGTAACTAAATTTAACTGTGCATGTAAATATTTTGGACAGTTTTCAGCCAACGCATGAAGTGTATGGTAGCAAGAAACGTTCCCTCTTTCCCTCAGATGAATTAGCTGCTAGCTAGCAATGGCAAGCCCTGTTGTTCGACATTAATAACTTACAGTTAAAAGGGACTGCTACGGTTTTACATGGAGCAGCAGATACTTCGTGGCTCAGCATGGTCTGTTGTTTCTGATGATAAAACTAAAAGCAAAATGATTCATGTTTGCTAATTTCTCAGCACCAAGTTGGCTTTTCACCACACCAAAAGATCAGTCTCAGCACCACCCTTCCAATGGTGCTGTAATGCTGTTTGAGTCAGAGAGGAGTGGGTGTGCTGGGGGGGGGGGGGTATGAGGCCATGTGCTTGTGTGAGGAATGTGCTGAACCAGGAAGAAGTCTGCTTGTGTCACCTTCCCACGGAGGGTAAGGAGGGAGAGGGGCAGTGAGGGGAGACGGAGCTGTTGTTTAGCATGGGGCTGTACGCATTTATCCACGTGGGAAACAGACCGTGGTGACATATTAAACTGGCGTCACACAAACAAGCCAGTGTCACGTTTAAAAAATTTTGGTGGTCGGATTATTTCAGACTTCCCACAGACAGAGAACAGGGAGTTTCTCCCTTGACCTTCCCTTACGTTTTGCAATCAGCTGTTTTGTTTTGATTTTGAGCAATGCGAACAGGCCAGTTATAAACGTGAGAAACATCATAAGAAGCAGGTTACACTGATGAAAACTATTAATAGGTTTTTCCCAAATGCTTGACAGAGTTGTGGAGCACTAAAAAAATCCCCAAGAGCAAAGCAAAGTTATTGAATGTCCTATCTTTTCTTACCATTTAAAGGTTTTTGCTGCTCTGTTTTGTTTCTGCTTCTAGTTTCATCCCTCCCCCCAACTCCCCCCTCCTCCTCCCTTTCACTGTTTACAGTCAATTTGCATTGTGGTCTAGAGAGTGGGGTAGGCAGTTTTTGTTATCGTGATGGCAATGGGGTTTTCCCACCAGCTTCTCTTCTTGTCCGGCTGAATCAAAACACCTCTGTGTTGGTGCCGGTGATGTCATGGCCCACAAACTGCTCAAAGCTGTTTCCCTGGGAAACCCAGTATCAGAAAATCCAGACAAACTCCCTCTCAGCTTGATTGTTATAGCAGTGCAGCTTGAAAGAGACTGTGAGGTTTCTGATTAAGTTCCCATCCGCAGCCGGTTGAAATAGCCAACTTGAACCCACTGAACTCACCCAAACTGGGCTCAGCTTTTTATCCGCTATTATTTATTTATTATTTTATTTAAAATTTATCTGTGTAAGCTGCACTTTAAAAACTGGTGCCAATAGTTGAACTCCATTGTTTTTTCTTGCTGTTTCCTGTAAATGTGAAAACAACCTTACGCAATGAGCATGGAGGAAACACAGCTGTGTATGCGTCACTGTACTAAAAATCCCTCAGCTGAAGGGAAGGCAAATGCTATATTTTTAACCCTGACAGCAAAAAAGACAAAAGTAAACTACAAGACCTAAACCAAAAGTCACCTGTCTGAACAGCTGAATGTTTGTTCATAAGGGTTTCCCCCATGACTTTTAGGGTTTGTCACAACTCTGTTGTGAACTGATTTTTGGCCACCACCTCTGGGTAGAAGGTACTTCCCATTGTACTGATTCAGGCAGGGACAGATTGGCTATGTGTCATAGTGGGCATTTTTTCAGTGGGCCAACATGTTTTTTGTTATTATTTATCTGACTTGTCTCCATAGATTGGCTTCCCAGCTAACTGGGCCAGTCCGCTCAAATTTTCAAACACCACCGCCTTTTGTGGCCCCTGTGAGAAGCATGTGTCCACAGACCTGGATACCCACAGATTCAGAGCAGCTACCAGACAGAACCGAGGAGAGAAAACAGAGAGAAGGTGTAGGGGAAAAAAAGTTGTGGGATAAAAATGTCAAATGTCTAAAAAGGATCAACAGTTCGACTGCAGCAGGACCTTCACCAGCTGCTGTGGATGATGATGATGGTGGTAGAAGTTGCTTCTCACTGAATTTGAGCAGTAACCACGGAAGAGAAACTGCAACATGACGCCGTCACTGTGCTCGAGTGTAAGAGCACATTTCACCGGCATCAGGTAGCTGTGGTTCTGTCGAAACGCGCTATCACAGGCTTGTTTGTCAATCTGTGCCAACCTGTCAGAATAGAATACCGAGCATATTTTTCATACAATTCTTGTGCGATCAAAAGTTTGTTAGTTTTATTAATTCACATATTTGTGGATTAATTATCTTTAAACTAACTGTAGTACCCTTTAGATCTGAAGAAATAACGTTACGGTTGTTGGAAAATGAAACTGAATCGATTAATGAAGGTTGCATGTCTCGACAGTATAAAATACTTTATAAAAGTATGCTACCTTATAAATGCAGGTAGGATGATTCAGCAGTTTAAATAACCACCATCAAAGTATGCTACTTTATATTGTATTTTTATGCCTGTAGGATGTCTTGTAAATTACCATATAAAAGTATGCTACTTTATATTATTGTAGGTAGGACGATTTCGCAGTGTAGATTAGTGAATGTAGCCTAGATCTTCACATAATTACATAATAATTAAACACTTAAAATAGTTTAAAGAAATTATAATTTACAATTTCCAAGTCTCACAACACGGGGTAGCTGTGACGCCTCGACAGTATAAATTAACTTATCAAAGTATTCCTAATATATTTATTAAGGTAGGATGATCCGACAGTGTAAATTACCCTATAAAAATTTGCTTGGGACAACAAAAAAATCGGCCCTGGGGGGGTTTGGGGGACGCGGTTTTGGAAGGTGAAACAGACCTTGTCAAAGCGCGCACACCGATTTGGGTTTTTTTTTTTTTCTCTTTT
>JBAFSZ010000015.1:25491673-25517244 GCA_036919955.1 Melanotaenia pygmaea
ACGGCAGTTCGACTGAAAATCAGCAGTTTTAAAGCAGGGTGAAAAACTTTTGTAGTTGTTGTTTTTGAGCAAAAAAAAAAAAAAAAAAAAAAACAAAAAAAAACAGTTATTTCCTCACACTGGAACTTTTCTTGCATTTGATCCATTTCTTGTTTTTATTTAATTTCCTTTTTCTTTTTAAAGTTTATTTTTAATGCATTTGTTATTGCTTTCTGCACCCCACTGTAATGCATTTAATGTTTTATGTAAAGCATTTAGAATATTCTTGTACTGTAATGATTGACTGTGAGGACCTGGAAATTCAACCACACACACAGGAATGCAAAGAAACCAGATTTATTGAGCAAAGGGGCAGGAGTCCGGTAAGACTTAATGAAGCCGTCTAGTCCTGGAGGGGGAAGGAGAGGAGCTGAAAAAGTCCAGAATCCAGAGTCAAGGTCAGAAGTCCGGCAATGGTCAGAACACAGAAGCAGAGGGGGTACTTATCCAAGACGATAGGCGAGGCTCGGGGCCCAGAAGCAAAGCATGGGTCAAAATCCAGAAATCCAAAAAAACCAGGCAAGAGGAATCCAACAAGGGTAAGGCAAGAAGGGTAATCCAAGGACGAAAACCGTAGGCAATCTGGAAACAATAACTGAATGGTGGATTTCAACTTGGCGAGGTGCTGTTGCTGATAATCTGGCAGAGAAGGAGACACTGAAGAAAGATTAAGTAGTGCAGTGTTAGAGAAACCAAGTAGCAATTTGGGAAACCCCAGGTGGACTGAATTGGACTGGTTAGCCTGTCAGAGTAGGAACAAGAGGCAGAGTAGCAATTAAACCCAGGTGACCTAAATCTATTGATGGGCCCAGGCAGGGCAGAGAACAGGACATTGTACGTGAAATGTGCTATACCAGTGTTTCTCAGTCCTGGTCCTTGGGGACCACTGCCCTGCATGTTTTAGAGGTGTCCATCTTTAACACACCTGATACAAATGCATGGCTCGTTAGCAGGCTTGCAAAGAACAAGCAGACAAGCAGTTCATTTAATCTGAATCTGGTGTCCTGGAGTTGGACAGAACTAAAACATGCAGGGCAGTCGTCTTTGAGGACCAGGATTGAGAAACACTGTGCTATACAAATAAACTGATTTTGCTGGTAGATTTTAGTGCATAAATTAAAGCTACTGTTTAAATTAGTTAAGCTTTCTAGAAATAATAGTTTATATAAACAGATCACCCTGCTTTACAAACCTTTTCTAACCCTTCATGATGTACATTTATATAATTTATTTTTTTCCCTGACCTTTTCATGAACTATAGGTTACAGGGATGTTTGAACTGTCACTGCAAAAGGAAAATCCTCACTGATACTCATCTTGAAAGTAGTGAATTTTAGCAGCTCTTAACCTAGTTTTGCAAATGAACTGTATTTTACAATGTAAATCATTAATCTATTGTAACATTCACATTAAAAAAACACCATGTTGGTGCAGCTACAGTTTCTTTTTCTCATTCCAAAGAGTGGATTTACATTTAAATAGGTGTGTGTGTTATCTGCATGTAAATGTGGGTGTGTGTTGGTGTTTGTGTAGTAGCTATAGCATGTGGAGTCATCTAGCTATGCGGTCCCCGGAGGGAAGGGCGGCAGCACATAAAAAATGTTTTTAATTTTCCTCTTCTGCCCTCTATCTGTTCTATCACACCCTTTTGAGAGAATGAATGAAACATAGCTTACATTCTTCACATTTCTCTTCGTGGTATCCTCTAAATCAACTTTTCTGTCTAATTAGGGCTTAAAGGACATAACGTCTGGATGTCCGCACACACAAACACACACTTTTCAGCAACAAATGTTCAAAGATTGCAATATCCAGCGTTCTTTATACAAACCCTTCCTAAAAGGAGCTGATACTTTTTTGTTCTTTTCTTTGTTTTTTCTTTCTCTTATTCACAGTGCATGGCGTCCAATCATGGCTCTCAACCGCTTTGTGTCTTTGGTGACATCGAGGTCATTATGGATGAAGCCAGAGCTGCAAATTGTTAATGCTGTTCAGTGATGCTAACTAACTGCATGATGCCAACTGCTTTGGTTAGATTTTAATCCACAATCTCAGCTGATCAAAACTGATTTTACCTCTTAACACCAAAATTATTCACAACTATTCAATAACAAAATGAATATAGCAAAAATGTGAAAGAAATGAACAAAAAGAAAAATACTGGAATAGAATAAAATTAAATATTAAATAAATTAAGAACAATAAATAAAAATGAATTATAAATAAATAATATAAAGTAAATACATAAATAATAGTATATAAATAAAAAAAAATAATTAATTCATTATAAAAAAATAATAAAAAAGAGCCAGAAGTGCTTTGTACCAATTGTGTGACAGTAGGGGGAAAAGGCTTGATTGTTTGGGAATGTAGTGATGTAGTGTAAAGTGAAAAAAGCAAAAGAATCTTTTATGAACATTTTACTCTACCAGCGAGAAATATTTTACAATTCATCCTTATAATCATCATCATCATTATCACTGAGATTTTCTATGTGGATGCTATGATTATGATAAGTTGTGATGTTGTTATATTATTGTTTTAGCTACTCTTCAAGTTAATTTACAGAAAGTTACATTTGCGTAACTGATCCTATTTTTGTATTTAAACTCTGGAAAATTGTTAGTGATGACAACTGTCAATTTAAGTGATTGTAGCATAATGGTAATAGGGCCTTTAAACCTTTAAAGCAGGGATCTCCATCTCCGGTCCTTGTGAGCTACTGTCCTGATTCTACCCTGATGCAACACACCTGACTCAAATCATTGTGTCATTAACAGGCTTGTGCAGAGGTGTGTTGTAGTAGGAGACATCTAAAACCTGCAGGACAGAAGCTCACGAGGACCGGAGTTGGAGACCCCTGCTTTAAAGACTTACCGACTATGCCCAGTGATATTCCACCACTGGGAGTGCTGTAATCATAAAGCTCTAGTGTCAAGTAATCTTTATTTTACCAGGATGCTGACCTTTTTGTTTGCGTCAGAGTAGATGTTTATTTTGTTTTACAGATGACTAATGACACATGAGAACGTGAACAGTACAAATAAAAGCAACGCAAAACCAAACACTTAACAACACACACGGATGTGTAACTTTCCTTTTTGTACCCATCACACCCTACCATGGCTGCATGTGCACAGGGAATCCTATTATAAACACCGGACACTGATGTGAGGTAAACGTGGGAGAGGCACGGCCCGGGGTTCCAGCCTTTGTTTACATTCTCTAGCCCTGACGTCAGCTGTGAGCAAAGGGCTCGGTGGATCAACAGTGGCCATACGGGAGAGTCATGTTTACTTACCTGGAAATTACTGTCCCTGCAAAGATGTTTGCTACATCTTTGGCAAACAAGAGTCATAGAGGAAGGAAACACAGAAGGATAGAGGGGAAGACCAATAAGCAAATAAAAAATGTAAAGTGGCAAAAGCTTTATGAGATGGAAACAACAGGAAATGCAAATGAACGCGGAGGAAAGCTAGAAGCATCAAACAGCAAGGCAGCACCAAACAAATATGGGCCATTCCAGAGCTGTTGTTCTAAGTAAAGCTTGAAACACGAGACACCTGCAGATGTCAAGCTCTGACATAAGAGATCTTGATTTTGACACTCCAAGCTTAGCTAATCATCTTTTACCCTCTTTGGATCTTTGCTCATGCCTGTTTGGCCTTTAATATATTCTGTTCATGTATGAACTCCCATACAAGTCTATATATGCACATATTGCTGTTCTGCCCTTTTCCTTTCCCCTCATTGCCATCCATCAACTCTCTTAGATCATTTTTTCTGATATAAGCATGGGAGCTGCCACAGACTGTTGCCACTGCTCGACTTAGGTCTTGCCTTTCTTGCAGCCCTGCAGCAGCTCCATCAGTATTCATGACAAATGGAACATTTATGATTTGGCTGTGAGGCCTCAGGGAACTTTAGAAAGATAACCCTTACCCTGGTTCTCATGACAGAAACTCATCTTATGCAACACACGCTGACAGCTGAAGGTCATCCAATAACATTCCAGTTTACCTTTAACTTTTCCTGCAGGTGAGTTGTTACAGATAGAAACCAGCCCCACCCAAGTGCCCCAATTTTCTCCTCTTTGAACTATAGTTCAGTCAGATTCCATAGATTTTATTGTGTGCTTTCAATCATGCTTTGTCATGTTTGTAGTTTCAAGCAGCTATGTGCAGGCAAGTGGGGGCCGTTGTATTAACTTGAACTGTAGTAACTGCTTTAACAATTTCAGGCCTCAAGCTGATCATCTCTCATGCTATGCAATTTCAGTCCTGTGAAGCTGAAGATATATCTGCACTCTATAAATGACGGGGTTAGTGTGCGATACTTAAAATAAGTTAACAATGATTAGTATGTATAAGTAGTAAACATAATTTCTTGTGTTGAAAATGTTCCATATTTTAAGAAGTTCATCAAAATAAAATAAAATAAAGGTAAACTGTCTTGAGTTGTAAATTTAGTGATTTTAAACAAACGGATTTACCTATTTACATAGATTTACGTAACAAAGGTAAAAACTAACTTAGCAAAACAAAATAATCTAATGAGCATACCTAAAACACTAAGGACAATGCTTAATTTGCCCAGGCACGTCTTGCAGTCAGACCACGCCTGCTGCCACAGGAGCTAGAAAAAGGATGAACAGGCATTTGCTTTGAGACACTTAATGCAACGTTCCAGGTAAGTTACCTTTTTTATTTAGTTTTGCTGAAGAACTACCAAATAAATCAATACACATTGCAAAGATAGCGTACCATGTTAGCATGACACTGAGAATAAATTCAGTTAGCTACCCTAGCGTATGTCAGGCAGGCTACCTCCTTATGTTTTTGGTTTTTATTTTACCACTCGCATGTCGTTAAGTGTCGCCGAACACTTGCATCAATAATGATCTTAAAACTTTCTTAAGGGTTTTTAACTAATGCATGTTTTTAAAATGATTTCATCACTAATCAAATGGTGAAAATGAGATGAAAGAAAACAATGTTTTAAACAAATCTGATGACTGATTGGATCTGCACAAAGTTTTAAGATTAGAAACTGTTTTTTCTTTTTTCATATAGTGTTACTTACAGGTGTGTGCTATAATATATTTTTCATTATTTTCTGAAATCAGTCTTGTGCTTAAAATGTTCTTATTTGGAAATGAAAACAGAGAAGTACTTGCTAACATGAAATACCTTCATGTTCTTCAGGGAGAGTACAGATAACCATTTTATGTATTTTTGGGAAAACCAGCAACCGAAAATTTAGGTGTTTCTTTTGATATACACTGTACTGTTTATTTATTTTTATTTTTTTCAATGGATCGGTCTGGAGGATTGGTCTTTCAAAATCCTCATAATTCATTTGAATAATAATTTAAAGGAATGTAACCATCAAATACCTTGTTTACTGTTATGTATTGGAGGCACACTGCAAATCTTTTTTTATTTTATTTTATTGAAAATGTAGGGTTTTTCTGCACACAGGATGAAACTGAATATTTGGATTCATGTTTAATGGTTTAACAATAAACTGAGAACAAAATAGAGTTGCTTGTATTTGTTTTGAGGTAAAACACTTTGATTTTACAGAACAATATTAAGGTAGCAATTTGCATGGACCTTTCTGAGTAGAACTGAAGCAAAACCAAATACTTGTAACAGTATAAATAAGTATTTTCCCAACTTAATATGAACCCAACTTTAGGATTAAATGATGTTGTATCAACATAATTAAGTGATTAGAGATCAGTTCAAACCATGTTAGTTGTACTAAACAGAGTTTATAGAACTATGAAAGTCCTTGGATATTTACTGATTAATTGTTGAGTTGCAAGAACTTAAAAAAGTGCATGCAAATTGTTACTTCAAGTTTTTTTTAAGTGAGTATTATTTCTTAGAGTGTATGACAGCTTAGTCACATGAACAGCAATTAATTTAAAACAGCACAGAATTACTCTGTTGTGGATAAGATGAACGATAACAAAAGTAATCTGCTAGTTATTACATAAGATAGCAGCAGAAAAAAATCTCAGGTGTTGTTTTTAAAGGTTAAAAATGGTTGTAAAAGGAGTCACTGTTTCTGTTAATTATCCCTGAAACACTGAAGCCATTCACTTTCACCCTGGTGTAAACATACCAGATTAAACTATAGTTAAATCAGTGTAGAAGACAAGGAATCTTTATATGATACAAAACCATCAGAACCACTGTTAACGTCTACACAGTTACACATGCTACGACCAGGTTGGACCCCCCTCTTGCCTTCAGAGCTGCTATAATTCTTCATGGCATAGATTCAACAAGGTGTTGGAAACATTCCTCAGAGATTTTGCTCTACATTGACATGATAGCATCACACAGTTGCTGCAGATTTGTAAGATGCACATCCATGATAAGAATCTCCCGTTCCACCACATCTCAAAGCTGCTGGATTGAGATCTGGTGACTGTGGAGACCACTGGACAGCGGACTAAATATCATGTTCAAGAAAACAGTTGGAGATGATCTGAGCTTTCTGACATGGTGTATTATCCTGAGAGAAGTAGCCATCAGAAGATCCTACACTGTGGTCATAAAGGGATGAACATGGTCAGCAACAATACCCAGGTAGGCTGTGGTGGTTAAATCATGCCATGTTGGTACTGAGGGACCCAAAGTGGGCCAAGAAAATATCCCCCACACCTTTACACCACCAGCATCCTAGAGAGTTGATCCAAGGCAGGATGGATCAATGTTTTCATCATGTTTCCACCAAATTCTGACAAAAGCTAAAAAATAGACTCATAAGACCAGGCGATGTTTTTCCATCTTCTGTTTTCCAGTTTTGGTGAGTGTGTGTTGATTGTAGCTTCAGTTTCTGTTCTAAGCTGACAAGAGTGTCACCCGATCCGAGTGTAGCCCATCTGCTTAAATGTTGATACGAACACGGCATTTTCACCCAGACAAGTGCTGCTCACTGGATAGTTTCTCCATCCAAGAGATGGTTGTCTGTGACAATCCTAGTAGATCAGCAATTTTTGAAATACTCAGACCAGCTTGTCTAGCACCAACAACCACGCCATATTCACAGTTACTTAATCCCCTTTCTTTCTCAGTCTGATTAACAGTTTGAACTTCATCAGTTTATCTTGACCACGTCTACTTGACTAAGTGCATCGAGTTGCTGCCATGTGATTGGGTGATTAGCTATTTGTGGTCAGTGAGTTTATTTCTTGATTTGATTCTCAAGTTATTCTGAAATTTTGTGTCTAGTAAATTGTGGCGGCTTGTTCTAGAACCAAAAATCCTCAAATCTGCAACATGAAAACTAAGTCTCACCAACAGCTGTTCTCACATATAGACTGCAACATGAATTCAGCTTATCATCCACACTTTGTAATAAGTAGCAGCCACTCAGTATCAGTCCTTCCTTAACCTTGAGGAAGGCCCTCTTCAATAACTAGGTGTTCTCCAACAGAGTCAAAATCAAAACAGCTCATGTTGTGCAGAACAGTGTGTCCAGATTTACTTATTGAGAGTCATAAAATTGATGCAGTGTTTGGTTGAGACAGAAAACAGAATAGAACAGAGTGTTCTGCACAAGTATTTTACAAGTGCTGGATTTATTGGATAAAAAATAAAAGAATAAAACAGGCTGAGCTGAAACATTGCTTACAGTGTTAATATTTGTTATTGCTGGATCAATGGCTACATTCAAACTGCAGGGAAAATGGCTGAAATCAGACTTTTTGTCCATATATGACTCATATATGGTTTTTTTTATGATAGTTTAAATCCGAATTTTCAAACCTAACACAGACCACTTTGATATTTGACACTACATTGGATGTATTTTTAAATAGTTTGTTTTTCAAAGCAACCTTAGTCTGAACGGTTATGTCACATTTTATCCGACTGATATGCCACTGAAGTGGGACAGACACAACTCCGAAGATTGTCAGAAGATTGGATGTATGGACAGAACAATATTATATCATAATTTTGTCAGCTCTGATTGCACACACCTTTAAAAGTGATACATACATGCAAACATATCATCCATATTTACTTCCTTAAACACAGCACGCTGCATGTAATGTAACTTCTTGGCCTATGCATGTGGGGCAGAGACTGCTCACACTGGAATCGGATGGAGGTTGCATTTAAATTTAAAATGTGAACAACCACATGGAAAAGAAGAAAAAAAGTCTAAATTGAGCAATAAAAACCTACAATGTAGCCAATGTGACCAGCAGTAGTAAAAAGTGAACTGGAGTTTGTTTTACTGAACTTCAGCTGCATGTAAAAGTCAACCCCCCCTCAATTCTTTATGTATATCAAGGAAATATTGGTTGTTTGATAAATTATTTATGACCAGCACTGGCACATCCCTTGAGTTAGTGCATCTAGTACAGACCATCTAGTAGCTCAGTTCATCTCTACAGTTCTGCGTTTGACTTTATCTGCAAGAAGAAAGATGGCTATTTTTTTTCCAGTCTCTATATGTTTATAAACGACTTATGACCTCTTTAGGACTTACTGTTATTTTTTTAATGAATACTCAGTGTATGATGCAACATTTTTATAAAATCATAAATTCAGATGTGATGTAATTATAAGTAAATCAGAAGTCAAAATACTGACTCAAAGTGCAGTTTAAAGTGTATGCTGTTTAAATCTGGTGACCGAGCCACAGATATATGTTGTATGACATAATACTTGAGATAAGCAGTAAACATCCAGGTCTGCCTGGAGGCTGGTTTGGGTAAAGTTGAATAAGTCTTAAAATGATCTTGAAAAAGTAGGATGAATTGTTCCTCTTTAACCACATTACTTTCACATTAAAGTGAAGAAACGTTTCTGCAGCCCAGATAATAATTCATAGCTTTAGGGCTACATTCACACTCCATTCAAGCAGTTTTACACACTGTTTTGGTTGTGGTCACATCCTCTTAGAGACTGCAGACTCTGCATGTCTGCAGGGTGTTTTGAAAGTCAAAATTACATTTTGATTCATTACTTTTACCCATCTATATTCTGCAATGCTAGCATCTGGTTAGTGGTCTTTTCCTGTGAGCCCTCTTTCAAACCTCTGTGTATACAGCCCAGTGCAGTGAACTTTGTTTACTGAATAAAGCTAAGTTAGGTTTAGTTGTACCGTGTTTAATGTAGAGTTCAAGTGAAAAGTGAAAGTGAAAACTTTCAGGTTGGCAATTTTGCCAGTGTGTTTGATAAGAACTGCAATATGAGACCAAGTGAGCACTTAATTTTATTTATGGAATTAATTTGCATGTGTTTTTACTTTTAAATGTTTGGAAAATCCAGTTTTCTTTGTGGCTTATAAGTATACATATTTTATATAATTATTACATTTCTTTCTCAGATTTTACAGTTTTACTGATCAAATGGATAGAGTGGTTCAAATTAGAGGTACCTTGTCCACACTTTTAGCTTTCCAACACTTTGGTAACAACTTTGATTGCACACCCATCTTGAAATGTCAACATCTTAAGTTAATGGCAAGAAAATCAAATTACACTTTTCTGTTCCATTTGGAGGGCACAATCCCCTGAGAAAAGAAACCAAGGACAAAGAAAACTTAGTTCATCGTTGCTCCAGATGGTTGTGTAATCATATTTTTTTTCAAAGTTTTTTCAGATCAGTTCATTTCTGATCTGGCTACACAGCGAGGGCAGTATTCAAACAAACCTTAATGAAATCACTGTTTTAGAGGAAAATGCAACATAGGAAACAAATTATACAAAAACATTCCCCTGACCAAATGAAAAGAAACAAAATCAAAATTCAACGTGAACTAAAAGCTCTTTTATGTTTGAATATTTGAGAAATTACCTAAAGCTTGTTTCATATTGTTATGGCAATTACACTTGACCTTTGAGTCAAGTGTAATTGCCATAAATAGATTTGCAAACAGCATTTAATTCCCAAGACACATGATTACATCTTAAAGATCTGTTGCTGTTTTAGGATTACTAATATAATCAATAAAATATCAGCAAGTGTACATCTTTAAGCAGTTATTGACCTCAGTGGGAGGCATCAAAATCTGCCTTAACTCATGAACATTTATCTAAAACAGCTGTCAATATTTGGAAATTCTGCTGCTGCATGGAAACAGCTAAGAAGGAACTGGGTTTAAAGAGCTCCTATCAGCATGTCATTCCAGCGGCACATTGTTGTGAAAGCAGCTTACAGGCTTATTGGGCTCCGTCAGTCCAGGAGAGACGAGAATGGAGCAACATTTTGTCGTCCCGCAACGTCCCAACCAGCAGTGGTCAGGGTCCACAAACGTTGAATCTCCGTCCTTCAAACGCCACTATGGTCATGCCAATATCTTTGTGAGATGTCACGATCAATCGCAATGTTGCAATTAATTTTAACTAGGTCGTTGCCTGTCTTTTTCTTGATTACCTTATGTGGCGGGGTGGTGTTGGTAAGGCAAAAAAAGAAATAATTTCTACACAAAAAAGAAGACCTAGTAAACCTAAAAAGGGAGGTTTCAAATAAAATCCACCTTGGCAGGTGGATTCCCATAAAAATTAAATTTTATTTAAACAATTTCTTTTAAAAACAATTAATAATAAAACATAGAAACTGACAATTTCCCAAAACAGCCCTATATACCGGGGTTTAGATTGTATGGAGGGCTGACGAACTGGAGGAGCTGGCGGGAATCCAAGCGGAGACAAAACAGCAACCTCTCATGCACAGTATAGCGTAGGGCACGCTACTTCACGTGTCTAAAAAAAGAGGAAAACACACCAATCTTATGATGCAGATTAATGTCCCACTCTGTCTGATGAGCAAAAGCAGTCTCACCAGTACATCCCAGATCATGGAGGGAAGAAGAAGAGACCAGAAATACTGCGACAGGTCCCAATGAGCTGCTTCAGGACCAAACTCACTCACAACCCAGCAGTGCACCACAAAGGTGAAACTGCCCACCATGCGGCTTTTTGCACAGCTGCGACAATCAGCACACTGCAACAATGCAAAGAAACATGCAGGTGTAAATGCCCAAGGACCGCCACAGCAGAGAAAGAAAGCGATTATCGCACTTAAGATCGCAGGGGAGGTAATGTTGACACTTTGGCAGCTAGCCACACAACTGTCAGCGTACAGCGCATACTAAAGGGACACACTCCTGCCCGGTTATAAAGACGCTGTTCTACCTACCTACTGAAAAACCTACTCCATCACACTTACTTATTAATTGATACAAAGTGAATAGATAACATTATAAAAGCGATTTAGGATAATATTACTTGCAATAAAAACAATTTAGGAAGCTATCTGTGTCTGAAACAAAATGTTGCAGCATCACACAAGCTGTAAGAGCTGCACCCGCCCTCTGAAATGATTCTTTGTGTCACGTAACATAACGTTAAGGGCAGCTGAAGAATAAAAATGTAGAATAATTGTGAATATGGAATATGTCCCTCTCTTGAGAGGTGTTGTTTTGCAGTGAACACCTGAGAGTCTCTTCTATTACAAGCACTGCTCTATAGCTCACCCTGACCTCTGACCTCCCTGTGTAAAGTGGGTTTGTGAACAGAGCAACTCTCCTTTAGGGAGATCAATAAAATATCACAAAAAAAGAAGGAGAAGCGATGAGTTTCTTCATGGAAATGAAGCATTTCTCTTGGGAAATTCATTCTAAATAGCCTCTCGTGGGTCAAGACTCTAAATAGGTTGTAGGCCTATTACTGATGGTAATAGGTTTTAATAAGCGTGGGTCCCAGGGCAAAAGAATGCATTTTAGATTTGGGATGAGGGTTAAATAGGGCATTAGGCACTTTCTAGATTCTAATGACTGCTGATGGATGCTGTTTTTTGTGGTTGGTTTTTCTTTAAATGACACATCTGTTACGGCAATTGCATGGGTGTTTTATAAATATATATTTGTGTAACAGAAACAAAAATTGTAACTGGATGAAAGATCTCTAGCAGTATAAGGGCCCCTTCACACCAGCTGTTTTGATTAGAATACTAGTCTGTCTACGCAGAAAGTCTGCTTCATTTGGGGTATTGTAAATGCACAGTCTGATCAACGAAGTGGATTTGGTCCACCTACAAACACAGGTCTCAGTCTGCTTTAAACAGACCAAATACAGGAAGCAGGGTACAAAATAAAGTGCATTGTGCGTTCAGCGCACAGCATCATGAGTAAACACAACCAAAACATAAGCGTGTGTGGGACGATAGTCGGCTCTGGAAAGGAAAAATGGCTTTTAGTCAGACATGGAATAATTTGGGAAAAGCTTTGATGGAAATATTATCAACCTAAGACCACTAGGATCTGATGAAGCTCTATATTTAGCTTGTCCTCTCCTTCAGTACTTCTTGGTGCAGCGCTGCCTCTGGCAGAGAGTGGAATAAGTTATTTTAAACATCCAATGCGTTTGAGACGTGCAGCGTGAACACAATTCTTGGTCCGGAAGAATGTCAGCCCCCCCAACTGAGCCGAGTCCCCAAATGGACCGAATTTAGTGGACTATCATGGTTTAAATTCACCCTGTTGAAATTACACAACCTCCTCTAGCCTCAAATTTACCTATTAGTAAATTTTCTTTTTAATCTTCCTGATGTACAAAATTATATCCTGTTTTATTTAATTTAGTCTAAACGCCTCCCCTCTCTTTCCAGTCTCATTGAGGGCTAATTCACACTAGTGATAAGCTCCTTTAGTGACAGGCAGGCCACACACAGACAAACAAGGGCTCTCCAGACAAGCATAGAAAACATAATGCATAGCAAAAACTCACAAACCTTATACATGCATACCCATATACAGCCACACCTTTCATGTGCAGATACAGTTGCTGGTTGTGGCTGCAGGGCACAGCATGATTGGAATTTAATCCATTGTTCCAGGAACCACTTAGCAACAATAGAGGATCACAGACAGTTAGTACCACAAAGCCTCCATGCTGATCTGTGCAGAAGCCTCAGTATTGCTTGCTACCATGGTGCCCCGCTGAGCCCAATTAAACTGCTTGGGAATCAGGTCTCTTGTGAAACTCATCAATTAATAATGCTTTTCAACAATGACTTTAATGGCAATCATGCAATGATTGTGGAATATTCGGATCCATGGAGAGAATTTTGTAATTTAAAAGTAAATCTTGAACATGAACCAGACCTGAGCTGCATAAATATGATAGTTTGTCATTATTACAAGTATTACCATATTATGAGATTTAGGATGAGCACATTTCATCAAATTTCCTCTTCAAACATGCTCAGTGTCTTTCATTAACCAACAGAATGATATGCCATATATTTCAACAAAAAGAGGATTCCTGCTAGACACTTTTTGTTTTAACTAACCAGAACCAATGAAGTAATAGAGAGGTGCTCAGTGCATAATTGGATGTTCCCAATGCAACCTAGAAGGCTGCTTATGCTCCCTTACGTATGTAAATAGTGACGTCCATTTCAAACGTCACCATCCTCATACTATCATGTGTTGCCATGGTTGTTAAGTCAATTCCTCCACCAGTGGGCAGTGCGGAGTTCAGAGTTCACTCCAGCAATCCCCGTTTTGCAGTGGTAAGATGTCCTTATAAAGTTGTTTCCAACCACCAAACACATGCTGAACACCCATAGCCTTTCTTTAAAAGTTTCTATTTCTACATTTGTTGTCCTCATCTTCATTCTTCTTCTGCTTTTCTTTTCTTCTGACGCAGGAGACAAGCGAAACTGTCCGTCTGCCTGTGTATCCGACGTCTACATTGGGCTTAAATGGGCCTTAAGCCAGTGGAAGCAATTCACAGGGATGACTAAAGAGCAGCTAGTTCAGCCCTTCTTTTAAGTTTTACCTCTGATCATAAAGATACAAGGGTTTCTGCTTTTTGAACACAAACTGGTTCCATAAAAAGGTGCCTGGTAACTGGTAAAGGTTCTCCCTACCTTTCTACTTGTAATACCTCTAGGAACCACAAGTAAACCTGCAGTCTGAGAACTCTGTTGGGAAAATATAAAACTGTGAGATCTTTAAGAAACAATGAGTTTGGTCACTAAGAGCTTTATATGCAAGTAGAAGAATGTTTTATCATATTTTGGATTAAACAGGGAGCTAATGTAAGAAAGCTAAAACTGGAAAAATATATTTCATGCTAATTCTCATTAGAACCCTCACTGCAGTATTTTGAATCAGCTTGAGGCTTTTAAGAGCAATTTTGGGGCAGCCCAGTAACAAGGAATTGCGGCGGTCCAAACTCGAAGTAACTGAACTAGGTTTTCTGCCTTACTCTGAGACAGGATGATCCTAATTGTGACAATATTACATAGGCAAAAAAAAAGGTGATCTAAGAACCTTGTTTTATGTGATTCAGAGTACAGATACTACAGATAAAGTTATGGCATCTACTGTAATTAAATATTTTTCTATGGTGTTCAGGTCCACAGGCAACACCTTTAGACTTGTGTCGATTTTTTTAGGCGAAAATTTAGATTCATCCAGGCTATTATTTTTTTAAGACATACTTGTAATCTGGTCAACTGATTGGTATCACCAGACTTCTTGGAAAAGTACAGTTGAGAATAATTTGCATAGCAATGTAAATTTATTCCATGCTGTCTAACAATATTACCTAATGGAAGCACATTCTCTGTTGAGTGAGGAAGACTCATCATTTACATGAACAAATTGGAATCTATCAGGTAAATTTGACTCATAAGCTTAATATAGTCTTTTAATCCACAAAACATGTTTAAACACCTGTAATGTAATGCTGGAGGCATTATATACAGCTTTGAGATCCAACAAGACAAGTATGGACACAAATCTGAGGTTATCATGATTAAGTAAGGAGAGAAGTGAAAAAACTGAGTAAAAGACGAGTAGATGATGCACAGCAGCTAAAATAATTGGCTTCTCTAATTAAGATTATTGGTAAATTTAACCAGATGATCTTAGAGGTATCTCTAATGTTGGCAGCAGATCATCTGAACTAGTGATAATTGTCTGTGTCACTGCACCGCATGGTTGACAGCATAATTAGAATTGGACAAAGAAAAAAAGTTCAGGAAATAATTTAACAAGAGAAAATACCTTGTAAAAAACTTAAAAAGTCTCTGTTTAACAATAAACAAAACATGTTCCCTACATCCATTCAGAAAAAAAAAAAAAAAAAAAAGTGATTCTTCAATGAAGTAGACACTGAGTCATATTTGACCACAGTTTGTTGGATTATCACACATCACATGAGGGGAAAAAAAACAGTGAAGGGGAGTAACAATGCTGAACAGCTTCCATGCAGTCAAATTCAACATCCTTATTGGTAGTCTATACAGCCCAGTAGGAGGAAGTAGGTAAATCAGTTGGAAGGGAACTGGAAAGAAATTGTCAGTGGGGATTTCTTTTGACATAGTTTCCATTTATAAAACAACGAAGTGCGCTGTACTGTTAAAAGGAAGTTGAGATTAGAGTCAGGTGTCTTTGTGGCGTTTATGTTGAGGTCAAATCTGCATAAAGTCAGGCGTATCAACACCTGCTGTTTAACAACTCCTGAATAGATCAGTGACCACGTATGTAAGGTTTATTCATCTCCATTTTGTTTTCTGTTAATCTTAACATCTCGTGGTCATTTGGAACAATTTAGACTAATTATGAACGCTTGGTGCTAAGAGAACAAAACCTGGGCTGTGTCCGAATGTGCACCCTACTCCCTAACCCCTCGTTCACTACATAGGGCTGCACTACATAGCACACTACATAGTGCACTCATTCTCTTGGCGATTCGGACACGCAGCTGCCTATTTTTTCCTCGCTGCGAACCACATGACTACCGTCGTCACCACGGCAACCACAACCCACGTCAAGATGTCATTCCAAATCCAATCAAAAGTTGTGTGTAAATATTTTTATTCCTTATGTTGTGTTTTATTCTTTGTTTGTTTGCTTATAGGTAATTTCACGCAGCTCAATTTTTTCGCCTCCTTGAGCCATGTGGAGCTTCTGACTGCAATGCATTGTGGTCTATATTGACCCGTCTAGTGACCATCGATGCTCACTACTTTTCAAGATGCATTGTGGGTAATTTTGAGTGCCCTATGTTTTTCTCTCTGGACATTCAGACACTCTGACAAAATGGTGTGACCCCTATATAGGGCACTATGTAGGGAGGGGGGTGCACATTTGGACACAGCCCTGACAATCACATTATTTTGCCAAATAGTGGGAAGGTGTTCTGTAATTAGTGGTTCATTATATGATTAAAAAGAAAAGTATCCTGAGTGTTTTCAGTGTTTTTAATTAAGACTAAGGCTTTAAAAGGTGTTTGGAAAAAATACAAGTTCAAAACAAAACACATGCAGATAGTTAATAAATTCTGGGGAAAAGGGTAGTAAAAGTTTCTGTTTCATTGCTAATTCTGTAAAGTGAATGTATGTGTGGGAGGGGGAAAGCATAAGTAGGGAAACATAAATAGAGAAAGGGAAAAAAATGACTGAGAGAAACAGATGAATGCTCCTTTAAATGCACTTGGAGCGTTTTTTTATGTACACACTACACTTCACAACAATTGGGCACCCACAGAAAGATGGTAAAACAAAGAGGATATGACTCACAGCTACAACTATGAAAACATGAACACACTCATGCTTCTTTTCCTTTATGAGTCACAGTGGACGTTTAACAGTACTGCATAGCTTTACAATAGCTCTGTCACAATGAGCCACATGATAAGAGTCCATAAAACAATAACAGGTCACGAGAGTGGACAAATTTCCTGGGGTGTGTTTAGTTATGAGTGCGTGGGATGGGTTTGGTATGAAAGGAAAAGGTTGTACCATACAGAAAAAAAAGGTTTGGCAGTTTCCAAAAGTAATTTATATAGAGATTTGTTAGGTTAATGTTGTGTCTGTCGAAATCCTCATAAACCATTGATTCACATGCCTTTACACATACAAGCCATTGTGTGAAAACCTGCAGAATGACCAGGACAAACAAAAACTATAAAAATAAAACCCAAAACAAAAGACAAAGTGGTTCAAAAGGTGAAGATGGCTTAGTCAGATAAGATCTAACTAAAAGAAAGAAAAAAAGAATAAGGGACAATCCAAAACAAAATGATGTGCAAGAGAACCTTGCTTTGTTTGAGCATTTCTCACTGCACTGGTGCTACCCAAGCTCAACATGTGTGCAGCCGTGATAATATAAGGGCTCTGACACAGCTATCTTCCAAATGGCAAGTCAAACAACTCAGTGGACAGACTGCAGCCCCTCAGGAGATATTAACTCAGGTCCAAATTGGACATTTAATGGTTGCAGCAAAGATTTCAATACCCACACTGCAAATCCACACGCCTGCAGTTTTTCTTTCTTTTCTTTTTTTTTTGCATTTTAACAAGAAAACTCAGTTTAATGCTGCCTCGTTAACTCTCACCCAGCTGATATAAGCCTATTTATACTGTATGAACCTAATAATTTAACTGATAGGTTATCAGTATGATACCGCAGCGGCAGCAGGAATAGTACTCTGGGTGTGACTTAAGAAGCAATAAACGGATAGTGTTGGCAGAACACTGTGTGTGTGTGTTACACAGATCTGGCATGTTGACAGTACCAGAGGCTGCAAATGTGAAATGTGAACGCTTTTACTTGCGTTAATGCACCAAAGTTTATTTATGAACTATTGAAGTCATTTGCATATACATGACATTTTGAAATTTAAATGGGCAACACAAGTTCAAATACATTTACTGATCCGTGATATTAAATAAGAATCCTTAGAACAACAGAAGTGAACAGGCTTTAAATGCAGAAACAGATCATTGCCTGATTTTAGTATTTTATACTCTGGTCCTTGGTTTTATTATTTATAACTAACTCTGCTGCCTTCTCCTTCAGTGAAGTCACTGCAACCCTTTAACTCAGAACTAATATTAGTAAACCAAAGTTATTGTAACTGAAAGGAATGACACAGATCACCATTACACTCATTTGTAAATACACAGAAGATTTCTTTTAGGATTGGCGGTGGGCCTCAAGCATTTTGTTGCATTAATGTTTAATACACTCAGTTAATTTATTTGCAGCACATCTGGCCTAGATGCCCCTCTTGCCAGCAATGGTTTAGAACTTCTTAGGTAATCTGATAATTAAAGTGAACTAAATGGTTACCTCCAGAAAAGTATAAAACACACATTACTTGACATGCATTTGACTTACTGCTTAGGATAAAGACACAGTAACCTCACAGACGGTGTTGCCCAGTATATACATTTTAAGTCTTAACCAAACCTACAAAACTCTGAATTGGCAAAATCCAAACATGGCCATGGCTGGTACTTTGCATATTCAGGATCCAAGATTGGTTGAAGCTTCATTTCTTGCACCCATTGAAATTTTCTGGTATTACACCAACAGACAGCAAAGGCATGTTCACTGTTTCTGACCTTCACATCCTTTGAAAGGCTGGTTGCTGGATGTGAGTGACGGTGAAGCATGAAGACAGCTGAGTAACAGAGCAGAGCCTAGTGTAGTTTTTTATCTTTCCTCTTTAGTTTTGTAACAGCTTTTATCATGATGGAGAATTAATTCAAAACAATGTGGCCCATTCCTTTGTGAATTTATAGTGAATGTTTAAGCGTTACAGGTTTGATGTACTTCAAAGTGAAGCACTAAGAAATGTTTATGAATTCAAATTAACCACGTGACTGTAAACTGACAGTGAGAAGTAACTGAGACCACAGGGATGCAGACAAACACTTTGACCACATCGCTGTGACTCATCTTTGTGTGCTGAGAAAACAATAAAAAACATTTCCACAGAAACAAAGCAAAAGAGCCACTCATTCACTATGAGCAGGTCCCTGATGGATTTGTTTCATGTTCTCTTTCACCACCCGTGTGCTCTCGCCTTTTCGTTTTGCTGTCATGTATCTGGCTCTTAGCTGTTCCGTGGAAGTACTGGCCTGCTCTTATCTCAGCCTCCCACTTCCATAGAAACAACACGCCCTAACCCTTAACAGCAACATGTGTGTAGCGCGTGTGTTTTTCCTGTCAGCGCACGTGTTCCACTGTGTACACATTTCTGGGTATCTCAGTGCTTTTACATGTATGTGCAGAGAAAGAGAAGCTGACATGGCATGGTCTTAGATGTTTATTTGTAATATAGTACTATAGTATTGCTTCTGGTTAAAGCAGTCAGTGTAATTTTCCTGGAAAAGTATGAAGGCCTCTGTTGCACAATTATATTCACAATGATGGTATGTTTACTGCCTTAAAAGTGAAGTCCTTCTGTAAACCTAAGTGCCAAGTGTTTTTATAAAGCAGTCATAAACCCACATCTACAATCCAGAAGCATAGGAAAAGCAGTTAGCAGTAGACTCTGAATATTAACAGAGGCACAGTTTGCTTTTTCTTTTGGTTTTTGCCAATAACAGAGCAATTCTACTTTATGACTTCTGCCTTTTATACCAGCTTCTTCATTAAAAAAAACAACATGAAGATAAATTGCAAACAGACAAAACAGGAAAACTAGGAAATCAGATTTTTTATGCAAAAAAAACAAAACAAAACAAACAAAAAAAAAAACAGTTACAAGTTTATTATATATTATTTCTGTAGCAACCAGGGTAGAACTAAAAGTCCTCTCTCCATCTTTTTCTCATTCTTATTCTTTCTCGCACCCCCTCTTCTCTTTCTCTCGTGCCCATACTCAAAGCATTAGAAGTAATTTCCCTGTGATGATTATGCTATAATAAAATAGTAATGGAAAAAGAACAGACCCTTTAACTTCTAAGCAGCTGTCTTACTCTGCAGTGAAAACAAATATTAACTCGCCTGTGAAGAAAACATCTAAGTGAGGCATTAGATGCACCACATGAACGTGGGCAACCAAAGGATTTGTTGTGTCATATAATTGCCAACTGTGCTGTACAGTCCATGAAGGGTACATATGCTAATGTTGGAGGGTGCCACACAACCGTTCATGTTGAAGAAGGCTTTGGCAGCACACTGAATGAATTTAATATCTCTTGTAAAGTGGCCGTAGTTGACACAAAAATATGTGTTTAGGGTATTGTTGATCTGCATGTCTATGTAAATATTTTATACTCACTGTAAGTATGTACATCTGTGCCAATCCATTTTTAAGTATTTAATGAAAACAATAAACATGGACATGCTGCTCAATGAAAGAAGGTAACCACCATAATCGATTGATTTTATCCTCTGCAGCCATCAGATCTCTGTACAGTGACAGTTCATTTAGAATCTCAGTCTCAACCAGAGTTAAGGGCTGGCTGAACGAAGCACAGACAAACATATCACGCTTGAATGGCTGAAAGCTACTAATGTAATGAAGTCATCAGTTCAAACCTTTATCCCACTGCTTTCAGGTTTTCCAAGGAAAACTCATCATCTGCCTCTGCTCATATATCAACACTGAGCAAAAACATATGGAAACGCCAAAATGCTGCATGGGGAGGTTTCTGAGAAGATTCAGTTCATCTGATTACTCCTAACTCCCAAGCTCTGGCAGAATGCTAAACAGTGATGTCAGTGCATTCCTCAGGCTTCAGAGACATTCTCCAGGCACCACCAGTGAGCTTAAAAGGCCTTTTCACAGCATTAAAGCCAAATTCCACCTCACAAACCCAGTTCACATGTTGAGTGTTATCTCTGAACAACTCAAGATTTAGTGCTGACTTTGATTAAACACTTGTACTTTTTATGTCCTAAGACAGATTGTTTGAGAGTTTATGGGTTCCTGACCAACTGTGCTTAATAAATTTGTTGCTTAAGTTTATGGGCAAAGTGAAATGTAGTTTCAAAGTGACCATGTAAGCTCCAGTATTCCCTCCAGGTCACATTCTTTCCAAGAACGTGCTGCATCTCCCAGGCAGCGGGTCTGTTCCATTGCCATGTCTGGTTAATTCTTCTCTTTTGCTCAGCCTCACCCTCACTTAGGCCTCAATGACTCCACGCACAGCTGATCCAAGCTTAAACACACACAGAGACAGTCACACACACACACAGGACCACAGGGGCCGTTTGCTTGTCTGCCTCCACTAACTCAGTGACCTCTTCTTTACTGTACAGCTGATGTTCTCTCTCTCATAAATAGTCATACACATTCACCGTATCCTGGCAGCTGATTCTTTCAGCCCCTTCCCAGAATTCAGTGAGGTAATGAAAACAGATGAACTCAGTCCAGACTCAAGTCTGACCAGAATTCCTTTGATTCACTGTTAAAATATTATGACTCAATGGAAACGCCCCCTCGTTTCTAATGCCAGACAAAGAACAGTTAAAGACAGAAGTTTGAAAGGGTCTGAACCTTTTAAAATGTTCTTATCACTGTATACATATTCGTCAAAATGTGCTATCTTGGCAGTATTGTCTAGCTCCATGACCCACTTCCCTTTTCGGTTCATGTCCCAGACAGACGTGCTGATACTGTAATTTTAATTTGCCAACATAATTCAGAAACTGAAACAATCCTGGTAAAGATGCAACAAAGCAGACTTATATAACTTTAACCACATTCTTTTACAGGTTGGATGAGATGTGTATGCAGCATTTTTCTCTTTCAAAGCATTGATTATCTTTCAAAGCAGCGCCGTTGCCCACAACCTTCTGTTTTGTCATAATCTTTAGCAAACTCAATATTAATTTAAATGCTGTCAGAGTGGGGGAATTTTACAAATGTGATTTTGGGTGGCTCAAGAGAGAAGCTTCTGAGTATATCATTCAAGTCTAATCATCTTTGAAACTTTAAATGGAAATAAACTGAGTCTCTGACTCCCAACCTACTGCCAAATATTTCATTACACTGTGATGAAAGTGCTCACTTGCTTCTAATTTCACCTTCAAATTAACTGCTAATCCCAGATAGTCACATATTTGTGCCTCACATTTTTGCATCAGTGGGACATTTTTCATTTTAAATGACTTGATTCTCCTTATTCACTTTGAGGACTCAGAAAATTAAAAAGGCTTCAAAATTCTTTCAAACACCCACCACTCCGTGCTTAAATAAGAACAGTGGGAACAAAAGCTTAGGCTAAATGCATGTTTTTCTTTGGTTGAGATAACTTCCCATCAAAGGCTCACTTCTTCATTTTTCTCCGTCATAGTGTAACTTAAGACTAGATAACTAAAATGAATCAAGCACACTTTCACTTTGACTGCACTACCCCTTTCCAAGATGGAAAAAACATAAGTGCTTGACAAGCATTAAGTTTCCAGTAAAATACATATAAAAAAAAGAGTCAGTGTGGTCTCAGTGTTTCGTCACTCTAACTTGTTGCAGACAAGTATTTCCTCTGCTAACGGAGAAGTGCAGCATCAAGGACAGAAAAAACTTCTGGAATGACATGCAGTTAATTTCTTTCATCTTACATGGCATACGGTTTTTCTCAATTACTAAGATACGTTTCTTGAAAGCTTCTCTTGCTTTCTCCAAACTGTGAACACAAAACAAAACAAAACAAAAAAAGATACATTCACAAAACCTCAGACTCTTCTTACCAAACCAAACTCTCACCTCAAACAAAACAGTTTAATCTGTGTTCAAAAACACTGTCAATTCCTGCCCCAGGTATACCAAAATGTTCAACACCACTGAGCAGTCAGTACACACGACACAGAAAAATACAAAACAGTGCTGAGAAGTTCTAGAAACAAGCTTTAATGCTCACAGTAGGATGAATGAGCAAAACAAAAACCTGCCCATTTAGAGGTTTACATATATATATATATTAGTGCAGGGCATGTTAATGCGTTAATCGCACGTTAACACAACGCTTAATTAACGGCGTTATTTTTTTTTTTCATCGCACGTTAATTTTTATTTATTTATTTATATATTTTTGGCCGCTGGCTTTGACCACAGAAACATGGCATCCACGTTTCTCTTCCCTGCTGCAGCGGTACGTCTGATGTAATCAGCAGAGAGCGGGTTTATTAAAATGAAGAGACGTTTTCTGTCTGGAACTTAAGAAAGAAGAAGAACCAACGTTTCTCTTGGTCTAAACCCATGCAGACGGACATAACATCGTGATTTTTAGATGGGAAACTGCTCCCAAAAGACAATGAGAAACTTTTTATTTATTATTAGTTTTTTAATAAATGCAGGTTTAATTTATGCAAGACAGCAAAGGTAAGACATGTTTTCTGACTTTTACAAACGTGCAGCATAAATCGGGCCTTTTTCTGCCTCTGGTTCGGTGAATCTTGGTCATAGCGAGATTAAATTTCCAGTTGTGGAATCTGTGAGATGTGAAATTTCAGTAGAGGAGTCGTTAGTTCGTGTTCATGGGAAGACATCATCTGTATTTACATATTTTTCGGACTTTGTGTACCTTGTCTTTGAATTGTTTGTTATTTTAACTGTGTTTGGTGGTGATAGAAATGGTTTTGCTGAGTTGGTAGCTGAGACTCGGGACTTTCTGTGGATACCACACGTTTATAGTTACATCTACAGACCTGACACTACACCTGGAAACAAGACGTCAACCCCTTAACTCCCGGTAGCGGAGGCTGCAGTTACAGAGGTGAAGCTAAACAGTCAAGATAAGAATAAAAGTTTAGAGAATTTATAGTCCAAAAATCTGGATAATGAAACACTGAAGGTGCATGGATGGAAGTTATTGTGCATATTAAACTCATCCTGCTGATTTACCTTTTAGTTAGTAAATCCTGAACATTTCATCCTTCTTTGTCATAAATATTTGATTTTATAAATATATATGAAGAAATATTTTAACTGTTGCTGTTAGAGACGCAAATGTTACCAGACCTTCCAAAAAGACAACTTAAAATATTTTAATAAAGAGCCACCATAGGATATTTATTATTTTTGACGAACCATGTTTTTATTTCCATTTTTAGATTTTTAAATAAAGAAAAAAAAAATAAATAAAACCTTTATTAAAAGAGGATAAACAGACTTTCTTCTAAGGGATGTAGATATTTGTGGAAAATAATGTAAAGTAAAAAAAAAGTCCATGGTTTCATGTCATGCGATTAATCGCGATTAAAAATTTTAATCATTGCCCACCACTAATATATATTCATATTTATATATATATATTTGTATATAAGCACACACATATACATATATACATATGTATAATACTGTATTGTATCAACAGAATAAGCAAATGCTACAAAACTGACCTTCCCTTGTGTAGACATCAGGTGTCTAATGGTCGTAAATGCAGCATATAATGTACTTCTATATATTGTTCTTAATAATTTCTACCATGTTATAGTTTATAATTCAGAATTTATAGATCATTATCTCACGAACCGTCTCAATGGTAACACTATTCGTCATAAAACCAGCAGATGTAATGACTGAAGATAAATAGCCAACAATGATAAAGAAACTCTGACAAAACTGATGATGTGGATAAAAACACATTTTTCTTTTTATCATTGAAGTGTGTTTGTGCAGCAGTGATAAAAGTCCTACAGCAGCATCACCCAAAGTAAACACCTATTGATAAAATAGATCATTAACTGATTGTTTTACAAGTTTTTCTTTACTTTTTTCACGCGTCCTTCTTCGCGTCCTCCACTATAACCGTACCCTTTGTCTTCCTGTCTGTTGTTAAATCCTCACATACCCATACTTAATAAATTGGCTTATATTGGTTCCCTCATCAAAAGCAAAAGGTTAAATCAGTTTTCAGTCATGCTTGAATTGGGGCTGATAGTGGTGTAGTTGTTAGCATCACTGCCTCGGTTTGAGAACGCTCTGGGTACTCCGGCTACTTAGTCACTCTAAATTCTGCCTAGGAGTGAGTGTGAATGGTTGTTTGTGTCTCTGTGTTGGCCCTGCAATGGACTGGAGACCTGGACTTGTGCACCCTGCCTCTCACCTGTTAAGTGCTGGGTTAGACTCCAGCTTCCCCGTGACCCTCAATGGACGAAGTGGTACAGATAATGAACAAAAGTGTTTCAACTGTGATCAAGGCTGCATGTGTTTGCCATTTTGCACCATAAGTGTGTCACAATGAAAACGTGTTGGAAAGTAGTGTCTAAACATGTGAAAAGTGCTTATGGTTTTGCCAAAAGAGTGACAGATTCAATCAGTGGGTTAGGGCAACTGAGCATTAGTGTTTAGTGTTTTAGCAATTGAGAAAAACTGTAATAACAAGAAAAAAAAATCACTTAAATCCTCACTCTGCAATGGAAAACAAACATGATGCTGGTGTCCTTAATAATGTATAGAGCATCTGAATAATTTGTTGTGGCGGTGTCCTGTAGTTATATCGGAATCAGTTTAACTATTCCCACATCCACTTTAAGTTAACAAACCTCTGTGTTCATAATTAAAAGGATAGTTGTAAAGTATATTGACTCCTATTCCAATGTAAAACATGAAGTTAGAGCACAGAGTATTTAATTAGGACAGCACACAAGCTTTAAACACGGAGATAACAGCTTGTGTAGGCTAGTATCACTGCTAACACTAACAGGCTGCCCATTTAATTTCTGAAGCAAATATTTGTGCATGTCATAAGGCTTAACAAATTTACAACTCCCGAGACAAACAAAAGATATATCCTTGAAAG
>JBAFSZ010000015.1:25545629-25560137 GCA_036919955.1 Melanotaenia pygmaea
ATGGCGGAAATATTTCATTTAGATATTAATGAATGGTCTCAGATTGGGAATAAAGTGTATAATATGGGACCTTTAAGAATGGTATAGATTCTCCTCATACCAGTTGCTGCAACTCATTGTCGCATGTCAGGTTTGTAAAAAGTTTAAAGCTGTTTAAAGGATGACAAGATAGAATATTTAAAGTTAAGAACCTTTAAATCTAAAGCTCATCTTTACTCTCATTTTAACGTTTGTCCGTTCAGTCATTAACTTTCCAATAATCGCTCTGAGAACAGATTTTAAATACATTTCCTAACTTTTGTGCTCATGACCTTAAGATTTAATTTTAAGAACATGCTGTTCTATTAATCTTTGTTTTAAATATCTGAACCAAAAGATGTCTTGCTTACTGAGCTTTAATTTTTTTAATGTCCTCAATAAGGACCAAATGTATGTGTTTTTAAGATGCGTAAAAAACTTTTTACCTCATGATACGGTTTTACACAGTTTCCACAAGATTCCTTCTTACATTTCTTGAGAACATCATGTACAGTTGCCATTTCTAGTAAAACAAAATAACTGCAGATATAACGTCTGGTTTCACCTTTGACAGCTCAAGTTATTTTGACTTCAGTGCACAAAAATGCACATGGTTATCTTTTTAAATATCTTGTACTTGGATATTTTTCTTGACATGGTTTTATGTGCAGTCAAAGCTTTAGGCTTTATGAGTTTTATTTATAATTTGTGTAGTGTGTATGCTTTTTTAACTACTACAAAAGCATAAATTTGTGACAGATTAATTTTCTTGGCTTACGTTCAAGTGTAATTTTAATTGAATTAAATTTATTTATTGAATCATGAAGAAATTGTGTCTTTAAGACCAGATGTTAAAAATTTATGCTTGACAGGACACAAATTGTGTAACGCATGTTTCTCAACTATATCTATAGCTGTTGTGTATATGTGTGTGTTCCAGTGTTCTCTTGCATGTGATTTGTGTGCTTCTACATAAGAAGTGTCAGTGTAATTGAGACCTTTAAGTGTCACATGACATTTTATGTGTGAAATAAAACCTGGAGATGGTGCTTGAATCAGGGAGAATTTGATTGGCCGAGCATCAACGCTGGGGCATGACTGGCATTAAATTAATACATCCCACCTGATATACACCATAACAGCTGTCACAGTGATTGCTTGGCTTCTGACATATAGAGACACACACATTCGCACATGCATGAACCAGTTTCCCTCACTTTTGATGTGTGATCACTCAAAGGTTAATATTAAGACTGAGTTAAATCTATGTAGCTGTCAGTATGGGGGAGGCCATTCATAACACTGGATCATCTGGGGTGTGGCGCTGAGCTCTGATGGTGTATTCCTGGGTGGAGCTCAAGGGCTCTCGGTGGCTCATCACCACTTTGAGAGTGAACGCCTGCTCAGCGGTTTGCGCCGCACTCCCTCCCATCCCGAACCTCCAGGCGTGGCAGGGCGATAAATCACACGACTAACAGAGCGAAAAACCCTGTTGGCTGAGAGAAGATGGCCTTTTATGAATATATATGGAAAGAACATGTGCATTTTAACCATCTCACCGTCTCAGGTCTGTGCTTCCTGACATGACTGAAGATTGAGGGATTTTGTGACGCTGCCGGTGGCACACCCACTGTTTGATTGTGGATGTGCACATACACACACACTGCAGAGATACACACTTCACATGCATAAATTGGAGACAGTGTGAGAGAATCCTGGATTCAGAGATCAACCTTGAATCACACACTCATCAGCTCTTACTCACACTTCCCATATGTCTGGTCACCGTTATTCATCTTTCATCAGATCAGCAGGAGTGACAGATTGCTCTTCGGATTGCTGACCACAGAGCTGTGGGTCCCAGCTAGCCAGTCTCAGCAGGAGAGGATTGAAGAAAATCGCTGACCCCTCAAGACCACAATACACACCTCACATTCAAGTTTACCTCCTTCTCCTCCATTTCATTCTGGCCACTTGCTTCTAAAACAATGTGTCTGCACCAGTGTTGGAAAATTTTGTCTGTTCTTGTAGCAGCTGCTGAAGCCCAGATAGTGTTCCTACATTTTTCTGTTTCAGGTGCTCTTGCCAGGAAACCTGGAAATAATCTATAAACGGAAACCGAGTGTATTAGGCCAAATACTGACAGTCATTATTTGGTTTGAGCACCTTTTTTATTTTTTACCATTGCCGCTCTCAGACAAGCTTTCTTGTAATTTCTTTAAGAGGTCTTCAGGAATAGATCTTCGGGCTTCTTGAAGGACTTTCTTCATTGGATATTGGCTGCATTTTGTTCTGCCATGTTCAGTCGATCTCACTGAATCAGTATGTTACTGGACTGAGTTCTGGGGAGGATTCATGATTCCATCAGATCTGTTGCTGCTTATTTTCAGTCCAGTAACAACTGGCCTACCTCAGCCTTTTCTTTCAGTTTTCCTTCCTTAGAAATGACTTCTTCACAGACACCCACAGCCATAGATGGTATACCAGCATCCAAATAAGGAAAATACTTCCCTATCGAATATAGAGGGTTCTGCAAAAAATGCAAACCACTGACAAGCCGAAGAGCAGAAAGGCCAGATCAAAATTTGGCCATGACATAAAAATAAAAAAAAAGAAGCAAAAACAAAACAAAACAAAAAAAAAAAAAAAAAAAAAAAAAAAAAAAAAAAAAAAAAAAAAAAAAAACACAGAGAAGCACACGACCTTTATTCTTTTAAAAGAAGAAATTAACATCAGTCTGAACTAATTTGCCAAGAGAAAAAAAAGAACAGTGAAAAAGGCTTGAAATAGGTTATGTTCTGAGCTCGTCATCATCTGTAAAACATGTGGAGGTAGCAGGATGTCATGGACCTGCATGGTCTCTAGTGGCATGGGTCATTTGTGTTTATTGACGATATGACAGAACTCAGAAGCAGCTATCTGAATCCTGAATTGTACAGGGATTAACTGTCTGCTCAGATTCAACCGAATGCATCAAAATCAGTTCAATATTATTTTACAGCATGAGTGGATAATGGCTCAAAACACAGTCCGAAAGCAAACCCTGGATTTTTTTATAAGGTAAATAATTTGTAACTCTAAGAATTCACTGAGCAAATCATGCTTTTGCTATGCAGGACCAAACAACTTCTAATGTGCTGGAACTCTATTAGTTTGAAAAAGATTGTGCTAATTTGCATAAAATCCTTTAACAATATTCATTTGTTAACCGTAAGACATTCAGAAGTGACTTTTTAGATGCAAATTCTCTGTAGATTCAACCCAGTCTTAAAAAAAATGAGCAACTGGAAAGAAAAGAGGAAAATAACTAAAGTGAGATAACAATGAACTTCCACTGCATCATCATTCAGTCTAGATCCCACATCACAACTCCAACTACAATAGCATCCCTCGCTCGTTTATCTGTTTATCTGCTCTTCACACATACCCCATATTTTCTCCTTCACCTCCACCCTTTACTTCAACCAATCAGCCCAAAAGAAGAATCTTCTCCTTCTTTTTTCTTTTCTTGTTGTCATTTCTAATCAATTTTTTTCATCCAAGTTTACCTGTTCTCGATCCTCACTTTACCCTTGCTTTGTTATTGCTTCATATCTCCTAAACCCCTCAATTGATTTTTCTCATTTACTATCTCTTCACTCTTCTTTCCGCCTCCTCCCACTTCTGTATTCCTTTGTTCATCCACTCATTATATTCTTTTGCAGATACTCTCTATCTTCCTGTTCTGCCTCTTTATGATGGTTTTCATCATCATCAGTCAAACAGTTATCTCCCCATTCCTCACTCCTTCTAACCATTATAACTATTAAGTTTTTTTTCCCTCTCCTTCTCTTTTTCCTTCTCTAAATCTTTACACCTTTCCACATTCTCAGCCATCGTCTCTCTCTGATTTCAGTTCTTTACCACATAATGGCATCATCATCATCTGCTGCCCCACTCCTTTACTTCATTCCTCTGGGAAAATGTTGCATCCTGGTCACCATGGCGACAACTCAAACACTAGTGTTCTTGCAGCATCTGCTATTTCCACTGTGTTTAAAACATAATGCACTGCCATTATTCTTATATACACAGTAAATTATATGTGCTAATTTTTGATAGTGTGATAGGGTCAGAGAACAAACAAGGACATGAGCTGCTCTGTACAATAAACAAGTATAACAAAAAGCAAAAAAAAACAAAAAAACAAAAATAAACAAACAAACAAACAAAAAAAAAAAATCAAGGTGAACTGTGAGGGAAGAGCCACTGTCATTTCTTCACATAACAGTTCAAAAGATCTATGTTGTTTTCCTGGCTATATATAAAAAGGAGCGGTGCCTCAGGATATCTCAGCACTACTGTAATTATTAAAAAGTTTTGGACATTTTTTATTAATATTCTGTTTTCCTTAAATGGCAGCATCACCATTTCATTATTGATAAAATACATTAGCACAAAAATTTAAAGTCAGCGCAGAAGGTTGGCATTACACATCATAGCTTGTTGTAGTTTATATAAGAAATTACATAAACCATAGCTCTTTTATAACTTGTTTAAATGTAGGCTTTATGTATTTTGCTTGTGAACCATAGCAACACTAAAACCAAAGAAACCCCCAATATGCCAAAGCCCAGTTAAACCTATGATGGCTTTGATGGGAAAGATTCCTTTCATTCACTGTAGAAGCACTGCAGGTTTTCCCCCCTGAAGACCACAAGGGACCAAAAGCTCCAATGTTACAAGAGAGAGGTGGTAGTTGTAGAAAAAAATGTGTGTTTTTCACATACACACAGATGAACACTCAAGTCAAAGTATGTACGTTAAAGTGAATGTGGATGCACACTCACACAATTCCCTGGTGCGTGATGCCTGTGTAGCGTGTGATTGCTTGTGATTGCAGAGGGGCTCGCTGCGCCCCTCTGGCTGAGAGGAAAAGCCATGACACTTTGCAGATCTTTTATGTTCTGTGGGTATTTGCTCATGCAAATGTTGAGATTTAATAAAATAAGCTCCTTCACACACTGATCTGGGACAGCTCTTAGTGCTTGTAATAAATATTGCCCAGTCTTGTGTAACTAAATGAGTGTGAAGCAGTGCATTGAGAGAAAAGGCTCCACCTTCCTCCTTGGAAAACATGGATCCCACATTCTTGAAAGATGGGTTTTTAAAATGGAAAATATCAGTTTAAAATGCTTTCAACCTATTGTACAGTATAATAATAAAATATTTGTATATATTTTAAGGATTTACATGCGATTCATTCATTTTAGCACATTTATTTTTTTTTTTATTAAATAATTTTTTTTTTCTTTTTTTATTTTTCAGTAATATTTTGGGGATTTTTTTTCTGGGTGTTTTGGTTTTTCTTTCTTTCTTTCTATTTTTTTTTTTTTTTTTTTGCAGCTTTTTTCCTTTTCCAGGATTTATGTGCTGTTTAAAAATTTACCATCTTCATTAGATTCCAAACCTTTCCAGGAAGATGATTTATATGTTTCTCCAGGGATTTTGATCTATGTGTGAGGGTGTGCATGCATCATCACATGGCATACCCTGAGCAAATGCAAAATACCTGAAGAAGACATGCTGAGCTTATTTGTCAAACCGCCGGCCATAAAAAGATCAAAATTTAACAACATGCAGGGTGGAGGAAAACTGAGGCCTGCATGTGGTCTTGTTTGTGGCTAAATGCATTCTCATTTAATTTGTGTGTTCTGTCCAGATGTGCATGCATTTCGATTTGTGATTATTTATTTTCTTTGCAAGCAGCAAATTGAGAGAAATATGTGAATTTGTTACTGTTTAGAAAAGGTGTCCATGTCAGAGTGGTAAATGCATTGCAATGGCTCATGCAAGGCTGACTTTCTTCGAAGGTTAAGAGCCCCCAGAGAGTGCAGAGCAGGCTTCACATCAACAGTTTTTCTAAATTAAGACAAGAGAAAAACAATAACAACACTGCAATGTTCAATGATGGAATACTGCAGTTGCTATACTTTATGCCCAATTAGAGTTTAATTTGATTTTTATCTTAACATTCATCTGAACAAATGGCACTAAAACCACAATTTGTTTCTATGTGAGCTCTTTCTTAAAAGAATGCTTTCAAAGAAAATCCGCTGAACACTTTTCAAAAACTTAGCTAGATGCTGGTGGAAATATAAATTGGTGGTGGTGTTTATGCACATGGCATGACAGGGTGGGTCATATGTGTTTGAAAGTGAAAGGAGAAAATGTAGGGAGGGGGTTTACTAGTAGCTCTTGTCTTATTCAGCAGTAGTCTTATCTACGTTGCACAGGCATATTTCACTGTCTAATTCTATTTCTCCTTACAAGACTGTGCATACACATGACTGTGCTTATCTCTTTGGCCACTCAGCTGGAAGGCACACCATCACATGTGCAACACAATACAGAGGAAACACCACATTAGCCGCCTGTAGCGCTTCACCTTGATGCTTGGGTGATCTGAATGTAGCCAGCCGTTACAGCTAAGGCGGTTAGCAGAATTTGACTTTCTCATGACTGACAAATTTCTGCACAAATGGGTTAAATAAGTGGAGGGACATCTGTTGGCTGGTTTATTCCGCAGTAGTAAACAACGGCATTCAATAGATTTTTATGAGACCTCAAAATTCCACTGAAAGGCCTAAAGACAGCTGTTACTGTGAAAATAATAACAAAACTTTCGGAATTTCTGGGGCGGGACTGTTGACTTCTGTGTACTAACAAAAAGCCACAATACCCCCTATAATTTTATACTATGTATAAAAATTTGTTCAAACACATCTTCAAGCAGTGACCATTTCTGGCAAACATTGACTGTCTAACTCTTGGCTATGAATAAGTAATAAGGTTGTGTTAATGCAGATGGACGAGGCCATTGCAGACCATCTAAAAAGGCCAGGGTCAGAAGGACAGATATTTGATATGCCATGGCATTTTCTCTGCTGCATACAGTCACACACACACACACACACACACACACACTTGAGAAGAGTGGCCATATGCTGAATGATTAATGCTGCGGTTTCTTCCTAGAATGGAAAAACCGGGGGGAGTGGTTGACATGAAACTACCTATAAATAGGCTATTCTCTTCCTGCAAAGTCTCTTTGGTATCTCATGTCCAATTCATGTAAATATTAATGGAGATTTTGCTTTAAATAATTGCAAACAATGCTAAAAATGGTCTGTCAGATTAACTTAGGTACTTGTGCAACTTGTTTGTCACATGGTAGTCTAAAGTTCTTTAAATATACCCCAAAAGCCAGATGTTAAAGAGAAATAATTCTCAACACCAGTCAAGGCACATCCAATAAGAAAGCTGTAGAATAATGTAGTACTTATACTGTAATAACATTTCATCCCCTGGGAAACACAGGCATCAATCTGCACATTACAATTTGATGCTTCTGTCCAGCAGTGGATAACTTTGTTTTTTCTCCAGTCTGATGGCGCCATACCTGTGACCCTGCATGGATTAACGGGGTAGAGACAGTGGATGGATGGATGGATGAGTTCCACAAGACAATATAATTATTTATGCTACAGCTTTTACCCTTTCTAACTAAACTATAAATTACAAAAGTCACTGAAAGTCTTTGTATGAAGATAAACAAAAATATAATCATTTGATTGTTTGCAAGACTGATTTAAAAAAGATAAATTATATATATAAATTTTCCTCTGTATCCAGAAACAACATTGCAAGAAGTCCAGTGGGTGCTGTCACTGTTACTTGAAAGAGACAAACATTGTGAGCTGCCCTAAAATGTGGTGGAAAATCTACAGTTATTACCGCAGAGATGTAAGATAAATGTGTGTTTGTACAGTAAATTTGGGGTGTCTAATGTCTAGTGGGGTGGGCCGAAAAGCTAGTTTTATTATTTTTTATTTGTTAAAACTAAAGTTTGTTAAGCCTGACAGGTTTACAGTACACTGTCCTGTATTATTATACTGTATTATTAGCTGATTTTCCAAAGGTTAGGAAGGCTGATCAATGGAGCCACCTCAGAGAGAACTCCAGCCATGGCTCGGCCTCTTTTTGACTTCACTCACTTATCTCTGAATATTAATGAAGACTCATATTTTAAACTTTCCATTTACAATGTCAGTACTGGTTCTTGTTGCCAGTTTTAGAACTATTTCATCTATTTTGAACCAACTATTTCACAATATTTTGTTTCCTATGACAATGATAGAACTCAACCAAGGAAAGTGACATAACTATATCTAAGTTGCTCTACATTGACTGTGTTGCTCTTAATCTGCTTCATTGTATGTTTGAGAGAATTAAAGTTCTCAATCATAGCTGTGCTACAGTCCAAGCTAGCTTTGATGTATTCAGACAAATGTTCAGCTGTCCCTTGATGTTTTCACCGCCTGTCTGTCAAAACACCTGAAACAACAAATGAACACACCAGCAGCTGCCTGGTGGTTAACCCCCTCTACTATTTGTATGTGGACATGTGCTTACATTCACACACGCTTGTGAATTGTGTCATTGCTATGAAAGTAGCAACAGACCTCACATTTATGAGCAGAGATGAGAGATCAGCCACCGTCCCGTCTAGCTGAGCTAACTGAAAACAGACTAAAGCCTATACCAGCAGAAGACAGCACAACTAACATTGAAGAAAGGTTCAATAAGAACTGATGTCATGATCTGTGGGTTTTGGTTTGGGTTTTTGTTAGTTTTGATGTTGTCTAAATTGGTGTGTTGTGTCCTGTTTTATTTTGTAGATTTTCTGTCCTTGTGTCTTCTGTTTTGCATCCTCTTCATCAGCACACCTGGTTTAATTTGCTAATTTGCTTCACTTGCTGACTGTTTGTTCTCCTCCGTATAAAAACCCAGATGGTTGCTTTTGTTCTCCACCAAGTTATCGTCATTGCTTAGTTCCTCTTTCCTTGTTGTAGTTTTTATCTTAGTCCAGTGTGTTTATCAATTTTTTGTTTTGTGTTCTGGTATCCTGCTGTTGCTGTTAACACCTTCACCTGCCTTCCTCCTACCTGGTTCAAGATTTTGGCCCTGTTTCCACACCACACCTTGACAGATGTGTTTAGTATCACACATGTTCAGTTTATATAGTCCTGCGTTCCTTCAGGTTCACCACAGGCAACACGATGCTGGTGTGCGTCTTGATATACTGAGTGAATGGATTAGCTGGTTACCATTACCATACCATACCATACCACACACACACACACACACACACGGTTACCTGAACTCCCTCTGCTTCACTATATATAGACCTGTCCTATCAGCTTGCATGAGTGAATTAAAAATAGCTCTGCTCCATGCCGTCACACTGTGTGTCTCTCTTTCTAACTCATAGACAAAAACATACCCCCCCCCACCCGCCGAACTCTTTACTCTTTTTCATAAACTTAAATTATTCTAAAGATGTCTGCTCCATCATCAAAAATAAAATAAAATATCTCACTAGCATTTACATTAGGCAATAAGTGTTAGATTTGTCTTTTAAATCTGCTTTACACAGGAATCATCAATCCTGTGTGATGGGCATATTTTTGTTATTCAGACATTGTTAATGGATTTGGTAGACCCACTAAATTTTTGTGTTTTTAGGTAAACAAATGAAATAATTTTATATTAAAATACTCAACAGATATTTATTTAATCCTAACATCATTTCCCCCTTTTTGAAGTGGAGAACCACCCCCCCAGTCTGTTATTCCAGGGGAACTGTCCCCAATGTCCATACTATGCTGCAGGATTGTGTCAGCCAAGATAGCCCTACAGCATCTTTAGCCTTAAGGAATTCTGGCATTGGCACTCCTAATAATAGGACCAAGGTCGCTGAGCTCCTTGGTGACAGAGCCCCAGGGGTGGATGAGATCGGCCCAGAGTCTCCCAACTACTTACTTGTCAGAAGAAGTGTGGGTGGAATTGAGGAGGTCTTCAAAGTATTCCCTCCATCTACCCACATCATCCTGAGTTGATGTCAGCGGCCCCCCATGACCACTGTAAATGGTAAATGGTCCGTGTATACATAGCACTTTACATTACTTGGGATGATACCCAAAGCGCTTTACATAATACATTACATTCACACACACGTTCACAGAATTCGCAGAAGCTGCCATGCAAGGCGTTCAACCACGACCCATCAGGAGCAAATAGCAATTAAGGGTTCGGTGTCTTTCACAAGGACACCTCGACATGAACTCGACTTGGCCGAGGATCGAACCAGCATCCCTTGGGTTACAAGACGACCGCTCTACCTTGCTGAGCCACGCCGCCCACAATGTACACAATGTGCATTAAGTGCTGCTTCCCCCTCCTGAGCTGCCGGATAGTGAATCAAAATCTTTTTGAAGCCTTCTGGAAGTCTTTCTCCATGGCCTCTTTAAACTCCTCTCATGCCAGAGCTTTTGCCTTAACGACCCCCGAAGCCACGTTCTGCTTAGCCTGCAGATACCCATCAGCTGCCACAGGCCAAAAAGACCCGATAGGACTCTTTCTTCAGCTTGATGGCATACCTCACTGCTGGTGACTTTGGGGATTTCCGTCACGACAGACACTGACGAGCTTACAGCCACAGCTTTAGTTGGCCGCCTTAACAATAGAGGCACAAAACACAGCCCACTCTGACCTAATGTCCCGGAGATGGGAGTTGAAATTCTTTCTGACGACCTTGCCAGACGTTCCCAGCAGACCCTCACAACATGCTTGGGTCTGCCAGGGCTGACCAGCATTCTCCCCCACCATCTAAGCCAACTCAACACCAGGTGGTGATCAGTTGACAGCTCCGCCCGTCTCTTCGCCCAAATGTCCAAGACAGGTGGCTGCAAGTCCGATGATAGGACAACAAACTCAATCATCAAACTGTGGCCTAAGGTGTCCTGGTGCCAATTGCACACGTGTACACTCTTATGCCTGAACATGGTGTTTGTTATGGACAATCCATGATGAGCACAGGAGCTCAATAACAAAACACCATTTGAATTCAGATCAGGGGAAACGTTCTTCCCAATCATACCACTCCAGATCTCACTGTCATTGCTTACGTGAGCATTGAAGTCCCCCAGCAGAACAAGGGAGCTGCCAGAAGGAGTGCTCTCCAACACACCTTCCAAGGACTCGAAAAAGGGTGGGTACTCTGAACTGATGTTAGGTGCATAAGCACAAACAACAGTCAGGACCCATCCCTCCACCTGAAGGCTGAAGGAGGCTACCCTCTCTTCCATCTGGGTAAATCCCATAGTACAGGCGCCAAGTCGGGGACAATGAGCATGCCCACACCTGCTCGGCTCCTCTCACTGGGAGCAACTCTAGAATGGAAGAGGATCCGGCCCCTCTAAAGAACAGTGGTTCCAGAACCCAAGCCATGCATGAAGGTTAGTCCAACTATATCTAGTTGGAACCTCTCAACATCACACTCCAGCTCAGGCTCCTTCCCCACCAGGAGGTGTTGTTCCACGTCCCTAGAGCTAGCTTCTGCAGTCAAGGATCAGACCACTAGGATCCCCACCTTCGGCCGCTGCCCAGCTCACACTGCACCAAACCCATATGACCCCTGCTGCAGGTGGTGAGCCCACGGGATTGGGGGGCCCATGTCATCCTTTCGGACTAAGCCCGGCCAGGCCCCATGGACAAATGCCCAGCCACAAGGCGCTTGCCTCCATGCTCCACCTCCAAGCATTGCTCCAGAGGAGGGCCCCGGTGACCCACATCTGGGCAAGGGAAAGTTGGATCCACTGATTTGACTCATCATAAAGATCTATTGAGCTGCATTTTGTCTGGTGACAATAAAAATTGCTTCTCTTTTAAAAAGAAAACCAACTCCCAAGAAGTGGAGGCAGGGAACCAAAGTAAAAAAAAAAAAAAAAAACTCTGTCCTTGATCTGAGACTTGCAAGTATCCAGAAAATGTTCCAGCGTGCTCCTAATGTTCCTTAGTGGAGGATATCCACTTCAACCGGCTGGCCTGGGCCGGTGGTCATCACCCTGTCAGTGATCCTTGGCACACCGCTGTAGGAAGGGGAGAAGAAAGTAACTACATTGGTGCAGGTTTCTGGGAGGAAGAAGGAGATTACACGCCTGTGGTATCCACAAGGTCTTCCACTTTCCTTTACTGAGCTGGTAACAGGCGTTGCAGTAGTCTCCTGGGGTCGGTCCTGCAGCCTCTCCGGTCCTCCGCCTGCGATCCGTGCAGCTCCTCTGACTCCATTGGTTCTGCCTGCACTGCCACCTGGTCTCTGCCCAGTCCTCCTTCACTTCTGTACAGCTTGATCTGCTGCTCTCCTTGCTCATCCTCCTTCAGTCCTTAAGAGAGGGTTCTCATTACCTATTGTCCAATCCAGAGCCAGGGGGCGTGGGGACCTAACTGAAATCAGCTGTTCTCAATCATGTCCAGGAGTCTCTCATGCAATTATTAACAGCAGGTAAACACAGCATAAAAACTCACACATTTCAATAACCAAACCCATGCAAAAAACAAAACCCCATAACTGATCAATAATTAGCTATAGAAAAGGTCCCACTTTGACATGAGCATTATGAAATCAATTTTTATTTAGACAAAGACAAAATAAAGTGCTTTACATGATTAAAACAATTTGGAGTAAGCTTGTTGTACTGCATATTACAGTAAAACAAGCCTTCACACACCAAATTAACAGCAATTAAAAAAGGACAAAACTAAACACATTCATTATCTCTCTCACAAACAGTCAGACATCCATCCAAACACATGCACACAACAGAGCCATTAACCCTCCCATTCTACACAAACATGAACTCCTTAATTTCTGTCTCTTAGATATTTATTACTTTTAATATTTTTATTCTGAATTATTCTGAATTAGGTAAAGATCAAATAAAATTCAGTTAAAAGCTAAGCTAAAAAGGTGGGTCTTGAGCCTCTTTTTAAAAACATCAGCAGTCCAAGCAGCCATGAGGTTTTCTCGCAGGCTGTTCTACAGATGAGGGCTGCAAAAATGGAACAATAAAAGAATAATAGGACAACTTTAAAAAATAAGAAGCTACTCATTGCATCATTTGGGGTTAAAATTACATGTTGCTAACTGAAAAATGATCAACCATTTGGTAATTATCTAATTGGAGTCTCAAACTTTTTGCTCGGTTAAATCCTTGTGGCAACTTTTTCTTTAAGCCAAGTAGTAGTTTCAAATTTAACTTAATAGACTTCACAGTTGATCATTTTGTACATAAAGAGATGTTACTAATAATGTTTAGGATTTTTTTTCCAAGTAAAAAGAAAAAGAATCAAAGATGTTAAGAGGTTGGTTGTGAGTTGAAGGAGAATTAGACTACAGACAGAATCTAGAGGTTTTATGCTTATAAAGCAAAGGAGTCTACTTTAGTTTCTATTTAAACCTGCAAGGGAAGACATGTCGAAGTTATGTTATTTGAAGTTAAATCCATCCTGCTACCCATGTTGAAAAAAAAAAACATGTTGTGGAAGTTGAGCTACTGTGTTTTTTTGTGAATGGGGCTCACAGAGGTTAAAAGCTAAGCAGACATTGTCTCTCTGTGTCCACAGGAAAAACGGTCAGTCGCTGTCACATCCTGGAAGATGGAGTGAAACCTGAACTCTGACAACAACTTGTTGATTCAGTAGGAAGGAAGGCTCACCTGTAAGTGTGTTTATGTGTGAACATCTGTCTGCCTGTGTGCACGTCCACCTGTTCATCTGTGCACAATGATGCACACACATGAATGCATACGCAAATAGAGTGCATTTTTTCATGTTTGTTCACATACTCTTACATCCACAGCAGGAAGAACTTCACGGGGGAACACCAGGCTGAAAACTGGAAAAAACATATCCGGCTTCCTCATTCTTCCTGGTGCTGTTTGTGTATTCATTACATAAGCAGGTGAAAATGAACAAACACTGCTGAACAAAAAAACCAAACATTTTCCTAGTTCCTTGAAGGAAGCAAAAATTAAGCAAAAGGTTAACGGAATGGAAAAGAATATATCATTTTCACTCTCTCACAAATAAAAATTCACATTTCTTCATACATGTATGCAGTTCTGTGCGAAGGATCTGATTTAATGGACTAAAATCATTTAAGAGGTCTCATTTTACAGCCCCAGTGTGCATTTATATTATTTATTTATTTATTGTATGCAAGAAAGGATTAAAGGCAATTGGGCCTGCAAAACTGATTTTCAGCATGTTCCTGCTCTGCAGAAACACAGACATACAAGGCAAGGCAGTTTATTTGTATATCGCATTTCATGTACAGGACAATTCAAAGTGCCTTACATAAAACAAAGACCTTACAGATATTTTGAATAGTAAAAGGCATCAACACATAATCACAATAAAATAATAAATCACATTAAAATGGTCAAAAACCAGATAAGTTAAAAAATAAAAAGTTACCGTGCAGATTTCAGTCATAGGCGCATGAGAAAGGAAATGTTTTTAACCTGGTTTTAAAATGTCTACATTTGGGGAAAGTTTAATCTCCACTGGCAGTTTGTTCCATTTGTTTGCAGCATAACAGCTAAATGC
>JBAFSZ010000015.1:25642531-25653981 GCA_036919955.1 Melanotaenia pygmaea
ATATATATATATATATATATATATATATATACTTAACTGAAGAAGACCAAAATTATACAATGCAGCAAAAAATTCTCTTCATATTACTCCCTGTTTCTAGATTTATTTTGGTCATTTCATCATTTATCTGTTGGATTGAATAACCTGAAAGTTGGGGTTTGAAAGAATTCTTTTGTCCAGATTGAGTTTTGTTTGAGTGGAATTTTGATCAAAACTTCGCTCACCCATCTTGGCCCGGCACAAGATAATTATCTTTCTGCACAGGGTCTTGAAATGCTGCTGCATCACTTGCGGGTGTTGTTCTGGGCCCATCGTGAACTTCAGCTGTAGTCTGGCTGTCCTCAGGGCAGGCGTCAATGTCGTCGTAATTCTCTTGTGACTCATCCACTTCGTAATTTACACCATCTGTATGAGTAAAAAACGGTTAAACTTCTGTCAGTCTGATGACTGTAGATGTAAGTAAAGCTATTTAAACGTGGAAAAAAAATAAAAAATAAAAAATAAAAAATAAAAAACTTTCCATCACTAAGGTTAAGGACGCCTTCACGCATGTTGCTGTCTCTTGGCCCAGCAGAAATCGAGCCTTGAGAGGTCAGGCGTTGAGACTCAACCACCTCATCAATATCATCATAAGGAATAGAGGAAATGCTATGCACATCTTTATCCCTCATGAATTCAGCTTCAGGTCGGAATTCTGTGTAAAAAACAACAATAATAAAGCACATTGCCTCCACTTTAAATCACTATCAGATAGAAAGAGAGAGAAATGTCTAAATCTGCGAGTCTCACAATTACAGTTATATTAACAATTAATAGATGGGGCATAAAATAATAATAATAAAAAAAAAAAACGGTTTTCAAACATACTGCCTTGACTGGGGTCTTCCATTTCCTCTGAATTGTATACATCTTCATATTTACCACTTTCAAACTCCATGTCTTCCTCTGGCAACATTCCTGCTGCAATACAAAGATTTTATACATTTAATGGTACCATTTATGTCAGTGACAACAAGTGTCCTCCAGTATTTTTATGTACAGATGGATAGCACAACAAGTTAAAGGTACTCACGTGGGAATCGTTTTCTCTTTGCTCTCCTGCTTAGGTAGTATCGTACAAATATAACAATTATTATCACCACAATCAGAAGGACTCCAACACCTAGAATAATAGGCACTGTAGGTGTGGATGGTTCCTCTGGAGGATTTATATTGGTCTCATAGCCTGAAATCAAATAAAACCAGAATGCATTAGGAACTTTTTTTTTTTTTTTTTTTGTGCATTTACCAAATTACACAATGCCAGAATTATCAAAAAACAAGCGTCCCTTCCTGCAGAAACAAGATGAAGATTGTGGAAAAGGTTTATGGTTTAGATTACCGTCACACTTGATGAAAGCTAGTCTCTTCCCAGTACAGGTCTGTTTTTGGACACAGTACCTGATATCATTAATGTCGTATTCTCTGGGACACACCAGGTTTGTTTCTATGGTTGTCTGGGGAATGAAATTATATCAGAATTACATGTTTTCATAGAACCAGACAAAACAACACAGATGTAACTATGTAAAAAGCCATGTAGTCGTCATTACTATTATTTTGACCGTTCTTTTTGCAACATAGGTGCCAAGGAAAATTCTGGAAGCTAGGGTCCTGTCATTTCTGATCTTGTTAAGTTTTATGCTATTTGTTTTAAAGGCTTTATCTCCTATTTTGTCTTTTGGGATCAAATCTACTTAAGAATATGTTTCAAATTGAAACATATTCATTATATTATTGAATGTGCTCTAGTACAGAGTCTGTAAAAACTAAATACAAAGTGGAATATAAAGATTTACCTTCGTTAATTGAGCTGTTGTTTTTGGTTTGTCTTTGCTGGGGCAGCCAATCTTATGACACAGCATGCTCAGTAAATTTTTAGGGAACTCCTCGAAGCACACATTTTCCCACTTATTGCGATAATTCACTCTAATCACTCCGCCACATTTTACCGTGGTGTTGAATTTGACATTGCCTGTAAAAAAAAACAGAAGACATAAAGAAAAAATGTTGGGGAAAAAACATTGTGGGACAGACCTACTGCTTTAGCAGAAAAAAAACAGAAGCACAACTAGTATGTCAACATCAAAAATTATTCTATTTTCAGTGAGGAAAAAGAAAAACAAAAGACAACTTTGATATTGACATGCTGCTGGGAGAGTTATCTGTTAAGATAAGCTGGTTAATTCTGCTCATGGGTTTTACAACCCTTGTCAGAAATGGTAGACTCGCCACTCTTAAGAGTTTGTTCATTCAGCAGTTTTAGAAAGTAAATAAATAAATAAGCAAATGAATGAGTCAATGCGAGAATAATACAAAACTTATACAAAACTGTTAAAATAAAATACAACAGCTGAATGAATGTTCTTCAACAGCAGTGATTCCATACTTTTTTTTTTGTTTGTTTGCACTTTTTTTTGGGTTGCTTGTCCACTGACTATAGTGCCATTTTAAAGCAAGAGGGTAATTTATTTTTAGTTCCTTTCATGTTTTTATTTTTAGCTTGTATACATGCAAAGTGAAAGTTTGTGGCTCTGCTCTAATTCAAACTCTGGCTGCATGACCTCTCCCAGCTTTAGTCAAAATGTTCTTAATAAAAAGCAAGACAAAGCAAAGCATAGAAAAAAAACTTGAACAAAGAAAACATTTATTTCACATTTAATGGACAACAAAAAACAAACTGGACCCATCTGCTCCAGCATTAAAAAAAGAGAAAAAGAAACAGGGGCATTCAATAATGAAAAAGGATGCAAATGTACTTACCAATACAGAAAACAGACACCAGGCCAGTCTTACACTTTCCCCGAACTCTCTTGCACTGACCTAGCTTGTATTGGGGATCATCACAGCTGACATGGAAATATTCCTTTGTAGGCTGGGCTTTTTTAAATGTATCTTGTGATAGTCCAACTATGGCATTGCCACAATTCATTTCTTGGCAAACCCTGTGAGCATAGTCTATTTTCCAGTTTTGTGCACATATTTCAATGTTATTTATCCTCACTTCTCCGCTGCAGGTCCCTGAAAGGGTGACGTTTGACGTGTCTAAGAAGGAAAGAAAGAAAATGATTAAATATAGATAAAGCATCAGAAGGTATCCTTGTTTTTTTTCTTATATGTGCCTCTACTATTAAACTTTTGAAACTTTTAAATCGTACCTTGACATTCAATATGGAGCGCCTTGTTTTGTGAGGGTGCAGGGGTCTCTGTTTCACAGTCCCAGACGCTATTTAGTTTTTTAATTTCAGCTGGGCAGCTGAAGGTTCTGTTCCAGAGAGGGAGACGAGTTCGCTTCATTTCAGTTTCATTTTTTATCAAACTGCCACATGTCATGTCCTTACAAAGCCTGTCCCCTTCATTGAGTGTCCACTTATGGCTGGACATGAGACTTCGCCTTTCCTTTGAGTAAACGACCACGTTTCCTTTGCAAGCGTCCTGGACTTCCAATGCTATCGTCCTCCATTCTTAAGTCAAACAGCAGGGACAGATAATAGAAGAAAAAATTCACCATATATGATTCAAGTCAGAGATTTAGATTACGTTCTGTACAAACAAAAGAGCTATGAAATTTAAAAATAAAAGTGTCATGCCTAATTCTCTAATTGTTCATTTATTCATATTTCTTCCTAAATACTTATTTGTCCCCTTGCAGATAAAATAATATAATAAAATACTCCCTTTTATATTGAATACTAATTCAGGTTGCAGGGGCTGGAGCCTATCCTAGCAGCTTTAGGTGAGAAGCAGAGTACACCTTGGACTGGTCACCAGTCCATTGCAGGTCCAACACAGAGAGACAAACAGTTCATACTCACACTCACTTACAGGGAAAATTTAGAATGACCAATTAAGCTCACATGCATTTTTTCGGTGTATGGGAGGAAGCCGGAGTACCCAGAGTTCACGCATACACGGGGGACAACATACAAACCCCTCTACCCCAGCTAAAGCTGGAACCAGGTGAGGCAACGGTGCTACCACCGCCATGCAAAGAAAGGCATTGTGGAGTAATGGATTACATTAAAAAAAGATTTAAATGAATATATACACACTGAAAAGTGACCACAGTAATTTATAATAAACCCGACCTTTTTTTTTTTTTTTTTAAATTCATGTCATGATTGCTGTTATGGAGCTCAACTCAGCAGGTGAATTGCTCCTGAGATAAACAATATATATCTGAAAGCACATTCACCAAGCTTGGATCTTATTCCTACTACTGTACATGTTGAAGACCTAAAAAGCCTGATAGACCAGATCTCTGTTTCAAATTTCCCCATTGTTCTCTCAACCTACAACTATATACAATTACAAAGTATTTTGATACAGAATGGTTTTAAATATGGCTTTTAAACTAAAATGAAAATAGTTTTTTTTTTTTAATTCTGTAATTTCAAGACGATAATGTTTAACTTTTAGCACTTTGGTTAGTTGTTGATTAATATTTAAAGCTAAAAAGAAAATGAATATACAAACCAGAGCATTGGAGGCCTCCTAGACTGACTTGTCCAGTCGGATTGTTCTGAACTGAGATTTCACAAGTGGCTAAAGAAGCGTCACTGTCGCTACATTTCAGTTTTGTAACGACTTGTTTCACTTCAGGTGTAGGCCCAAAGTAGGGAAGAGTCTTGACAGCCGTTCCACATTTCAGCTCCTTACAGATGGTGTCTTGAGTTGTTTTGTCTTGAAGAACTTCTAAGGACACTGGGATCGATTTGCCCTCATAGTACACCCAAACATTTCCAACACATTTGTCCCGGTTGGAACTAAAGCTGGGCTTGATGCTACCTGCAACAAAATACACCATGCGTTGTTTGTTATTTTGATAATTATTCAAATATAAGGAAATTAGATTAACTTATTGCAGGAGGTAAATTAATGTAAAAAAAACAACAACAAAATAATAAAAAAAACAAAAGCAAAAAAAACTTCTCTCACCAAATAGCTTAAAACCTGAGAAATTTTGAAAAAAAAAGTATCAAATACTTTTCTTTCTTTTTTTTTTTTAATTAAGTTATAGTTTTATTTGAAGAGGGAAAAATTGAGTTTTTGAAAAAATAAATGGCAACTGGTCAAGTTTGATTGATTACCTGAAACCAGAACTGGCTGATTTTAAGCACTCAGTGATTTTATATATTAAAATGGAACATCCTACTTTTTATTTACTAATTGTTTATTAATACATATAATATTACAATTATTATTATTGTTATTACTTAAATTATTATTTAATCTTTTGTTTTTAATTTTATCTTTTAAAACAAAAACACTCATTACGCAAAATTTCTGCATCTTCAGCTGCAGCTTCAAACATCAAACTAAACACTATTTTTTTAATGATTGGATTTTGTCTGAAGTTTGCAGCAGCAACAATGAAAATGTAAACTGTTGTTTCATTCCTCTTTTTTTCATATGCAAAGGTTTCTTTGGGGTGGAGGGAGTGGGCAAGTACTGGTTTGGGGTCTAGTAAGAGTTTAAAATCTATAATCTGGCTCATAAATAATGACACTTTTATCAAATGATTTAGAGAAATATCTTTATCAATTAACTTTGAATCCTATGCCCTGGTCATTATGTGTCTTAGCTATATTATCTGAGTGTTGAGTTTTTTTATTCGTTTGATCACACCAAATCCCCCGCCCATTTAAAATCAAATCGGAAGCTGAAATCAAACAAGGAAACTGTCATCTGTGTATCACGTGACGGAACTGGATTTTTGCTGAAGCAAAAGAAACTGCAGTTTAGTTTGTATATGTCAAGACAAGAAAAAACAAAACAAACAGATGCTTGTTTTGGAATAAATGAAAATTTGAAAACTAATACAATACCTGCACAGACAACATAAGCTGACGTACAATGGCTTGTTTCACCCTTCTTTTTCACAAAGTTGCTCTGGCTCAGGTCGGTGGTTTGATCTGTGGTGTGCAAACTCATGAACATTGCGTTTATTGTAACTGGTTGTCCTATGGCTGGTAAGACCTTAGCCCCACAGTCCAGACTCGAGCACAGCTTTTTAGACATTTCTTCCGTCCAGGTGTCTGCACACAAACCTCCATTCGTCCCATCTGCCATAATGTTGACAGTTCCCCAGCAGGTATTACTCAGGTTCACATAAATTTCTCCTGTTGCAGAATTCAAAAAAGCAAATAAAAATTCTGTGTGAGAAATCTGAGTGGAAAGTAGAATTAGCAGAATATTTCACAAGCAAAGCAAGCCCACTGTGAATAAAAGAGTTTTCAGTTCAGGTTCTTTGTTTTTGCTGCCTTGTCTTGCATTACCTGAACAATCCACATAGGCGATAGTCTGATTGTGGTCAGATGGAAGGGAGGTGTAGTTGTCACATTCGAACAAAGAGTCTTTGGTGGATGAACAGCTGTAGGATTTATGCCAAACATCTTTTTTCTTATTATCACTATGCTCAGACGTATAGTTGGTGGCAAGTCCACAGAGCATCTGCCGACACACCGTGTTTGCTGACTCTTGGTTCCATGTCTCGTTGGACCCTGAAAGCCAGTAATTTCTGTTTCCTTGTTCAATCATCACGGTGCCAGAACAGGATTTGTTTCCTTTCAGAAAAACCAACTCGTGCTCTGCACCGAAAAAAGAGAAAAGGTAAGTGTGTGAATTGTCTTTAATCAGAAAATAAATTCAGTTTGCAGTCAAGTTTGGACACCAACTTCTAAACATACATGTTAAATTCAAACATGTTATCCATAAGCCTAACACTGCACTCAACAGAGCAGTACAGGCTATTTTCCTGGAGGACTCCCTTTCATGCAAATACTTACAAGCCATAGACCCCCTGCACCAGCACACCATGCTGGAACCGTACTTGGTTTTACGCTTTAAAAAGTGAGATTCTCAACATAAATAATGTTTTCTGGCTGAGTGCTGTCCTTCAATGAAGCCAAAGTTAAAAATAACAACATGTAGGCTTACTTTATTTTCTTAAAATAGGGAAAATGTGAGGACATTAACCACAATGTCTCTGAAGGTTCAAAGCCTCCAGGACACCCTGTGGTTTTTGGGGGCCCTCTTGGGGGTCTTGTTGTTTCTTTTTATTTTTAGGATTTAACTTTTGAGCCTCCACTGGTAAACTTTTAGCTATATTTGGCCTCACAGTAAGAACCACACAGAGCTGTTTCAATGACGAATAATATTTAAGTGAATTTGGAAGCCACTGTTTAAGCTGTTTAAATGGAGCTGTGTTCAATTTTTGTGTCATTTGGCTTAAACATCTCAGGTTGTGGCATCACATGTTTTATGCTTAACTGCTTACTAACTGTACAATGATGCTGCGACTTTATCTACAAATTTGGGCCGTGATGGTTTTCTGTGGTGTGTGGTGTGGAGGACAGTTAATTTACAGAGATCAGTGTGATTAAACTAGATATAAGAAATAAGATGTCACATAAGTAATTTAAGTTTATATTGAACCAGTTCAAAACAAATGGTCTGCAAACTTTATACAAAGGATAGACAAGTAGAATGCAAGTCCAGGTAAAGGAAATCCTGAGGATTATATAATCCTTAAATCACGGTTTCTTAATCCAATTAAATCCAGTTTATCATAATCCACTTCTTAAAACATACATTTTCTAACAGTCACTATGAAAAGTAGGAGCAAAATCTGCTACAAATGTAAAATATTGGTTACAGATGATTGCAAATTGTTACCTAGCGTATAAGTTTAAAGGCCCTGAATGTATGTTGGTTAAAAAAAACTACTAGACACAGTTCTGTAAGCAAAAGTTACTGCATTAATGCATTAATCTGTACTTTATATCAACAAATATTCAAGTTATTATTCACCTACTGGGGAGTCCAAATGTGTTGTAAACACACAGTTCTTTAACACCTATACATAATAATACATCTGTCATTTCTAATGACCTAAAGATGCTGTTATTCCCTGTCTTCTTACTCCGATAAACACTTGTATGATGCAAAGCACTGTGGTACTAGCAGTGATAGTTAAATTAAAAAAATCAACTTACCATCACAGATTATTCCCACAGCATCCTGTTCATCACGTTGGTTGCTTTGGTCGGTTTTAATACAGTCAGATATGTCTTGAGGGGTTTCTTCGCAGCTTAAGCTCAGAAAATCACCAGAGCCCTGACGGAATTTTTTAACATCTACAGATCTTGTAGTTCCACAACCCAGTTGTTTGCAGACAAGATCTGAATACCCTGATTTTGAAGTCTTGCTGTTAACGCTCTTCCACCGGCCATCATGGTAGACTTCTAATCTTCCAGCACATCTTCCAGGACCATCTGCCAGTTTCACATCGATGCTGTCTGAACCATGAAAAGACATTTGTCAAAAATTGGAATCTATCGTTGTTTTAGATGTATATGTATGTAAAAATATGGGCTGAAATAAAAACTGTAAAGATGGAACATTTTTACTTATTAATTACCTTGAAAGCGCATTCTAGTGTCGATAATTGAAAATGAGAACCATCCCACCTATATCTTACCTGCACAGACAACATAAGGAGTGGTTGAACAGGCTATATCGCTGTCTTTGCTGTGCTTGGCATTGCAGTGCCACAGTGAGGATTCGCTGCCGGTGCAGTTCACATAATCCATTGCTCCACGTACTACATCATTCCTCTTAAACCAGCTTATCACCTAGAGAAGAGCATTTATGATCATTTAAAGTCGTCATTGACAAATGCAGAATGTTATTATTAACAATGATTTGACTCTGCTGATAGCAGATAAAATATGTTAAAAAAGGAATTTCTCAAAATATTTCTTTACATCTTTGTTAAGGTGACTGTAGATGTGAAGGTCCATTCCACTCACACACACAGTTAATACCATATGAAGCTACCTGACATTGAGTTAGCTTAGCATGAATGTCAGATGATAACAGTCCCATAATCACATGCAATTTCACGATATTCCCATTTCATGCGACTTTATGTTTTAACAGTACTACAAATCAGAGAAAACGCCTTTCTGCTCAACTGTACAACTTGATATTATTCTTTAAAAGAATTGAGTAAAAAAGTTAAATAGATTAATAAAAATATATTTTAAAATATTACCATAACATACAAAAGTGTTTTTACCAGTTGCATGTAAATCTGATCAGAAAACACAAGGCTGAATTACAGTGATCCAAAAGTAATTTAACAGCTAATATCCATCTCGATTGTGTTCAATGCCTTTGTTTATTTAGTCTTGTGTGATCAATGTAGGTAAACTGGAAAAAAAATAAAATAAAAATAACTTACTTTGCCACATTTTAACTCATCACAGACCACTTTTGCCTCCATCTCATTCCAGGTGGAGGCACACACAGGCTTTGTTTTATTATTCACTTTAATACTGACTGATCCATAACACTTGCTTTCCTTATCTCCGTCCACCAGAACAACCTCTACTTTTTCTGTGGGAAACACAAACATAAATAAATATATATATATATATATATTAATCACGATTAATGTGCAATGTGTTATGTGAAAAATGTACTTTTCCTCTAAGAGAAGGGATACTGCTATGTGAAGAAAATTCAATAAATTTTGGTTTACAAACACTAATTCAGGTGTCTGCAACCGGCGACTCCACAGCTAAAATTGCTAAAGAACTACCTAATTAGAAACAAATAGCTAATTATAGATATCATTACACACACACACACACACTCATATATATATATGCATGTATACAGTGTGTGTGTGGAGAGAAAGAGGGAAGCGAGAGAATGAACTGATATTGGCATATCCATTAGCTTACCCGTGCATGTGATCTGTAGACTTTTATTAGACGTGACATTAGCAAGGACAGCAGACACAACACCACCACAGTGCATTTGTCGGCACCATGCTTCTGCGCTTTCTACGCTGTCTTCATAAGGTTTCCACTTGCCATCTTCTTCGCGCTCCAGTGACCCAGAACAAAGATTTGTCTCGTTTCCTTTGAGCCGCACTCTCTTGTAAGCTGTTTGAATAAACCCTTTTTGTTATATTCAGTTCTTTGTGTGTGTTTGCGTGTGTACGTGTGTGTTTTTACCTTCACATACAACAAAGGCAGGGTTTTTGCATGTTGAAGATCTTTCAGTTGCACACTGCCACAGATGATCTACCGGATCAATGCCAGAACAATTTATGTTCATCTTGGTTGATCGATGGAAATCATTCTCAATCATCCACTGAGGGTGTGGAAACTCTTTGAATCCTCCGCAGTCGAGGCTCTTGCACAACAGCTCAGCATCTTTTTGTTCTTAATGTTAAAAAAATTATAGTTGGGGGTTTTAATAACGATTATCATAGAGTTAAACATTTCACAAAACTGGTGCTCTCACTATGAACAGACTGACAACATAGAAGGGGAAAAGAAAAACAACCAACTTTCTTGCTAGTGTTTTTGTTCTCTTTTTTTTTTCAATTTTACAACATTACTATCAAAAATGTTACAGACTTTTATTTTTAGGTAATATAAAATCAGAATTCTGTTTTGTACTGTATTCTTACCCCAGGTGTCCCCACAAAAGTAACCAGGTTCCTGCTGTGTGGAGAACTGCACAGCTCCCGCACATCTATGTTTAGTTAGGCTTAATTTGACTTTATCTAGAAAAGAAAAACCAAGCAACAGGAAAATTTAAACAAGATTCAATTTACAGTTATTTGAATATCAATATTGTGAATTTCTCCAAACAGCTTTTTGAAGCACGCAATCTTTATCTGGACCAATAAATATAATATATTCCATATCTCACCAAATATAATGAAATTAAAGAAAGACCTACTTGAACATTTGATCTTTTTTACAGTTGGTTTCAGATAAAAGCTTAGCCCAGGAGCCGGCCAGCCAGGACAGTCCCACAAACTTTCTTCTGTACCGCTACAATTGAGTTCATTGAGCCACACCTTGCGATTCGTGTAACTGATGTATTCGTCTTCTGAGGTCTCTGGTTTCCCACAGTGAGTGATATTGCACACAACATTTTCAGTTTCGCTTGTCCAGAATTTATCTCCAACGTAGCCTGGCGTGGCATTATAGTATACTTCAACAATGCCTTCACATGGGTTGCTTTTGTTGTCGGGATTCCGTAGAATGGCCCTACCTCTGCCTGTTTAGGTAGTAGACAGTGTATGAGTGAGATGATGAAGCTGCTGAGACTTTGCGTTACAACAACAAGAAAATACCAGTCATGTTTGGTCATAAACATTTTGAATGAACAGGCGTGTTCTTAACTTTTGATAGAATGATTACCCTGCAGGCATTTTATGTATTCAACAATTAAGTAATTAAAAAATACTAAATATAATGTGATTACATTTTTTAAGTTTAATTTCACTTAACCAATATTTATATATATTTTCATTTCTGTCACACACACACACCCACACCCACACACACACACACTCACCATCCCTCCACCACCCATCCCCC
>JBAFSZ010000015.1:25684237-25706791 GCA_036919955.1 Melanotaenia pygmaea
ATTGAACTGAATTGAATTAAACTGAATTAAGTGAATTGAATTAAATTGAACTGAACTGAATTGAATTGAAATGAATTAACTGAACTGAACTGAAATGAAGTGAATTGAATTGAACTGAACTGAAATGAATTGAATTGAATTGGTGCAGTGCAAAAACAAACTCAGCCTGGCTGAATGTTGCAACAGCCAACTGAACCAAGTCCCCATTCATGAAGAGTCTTGCAGACCTTTTTGTGTAAAAACTAAGCATGACAGACTAAAGTGTGTTATGACCAAATGTGTCAAACTACTTCAACAATTGAAAATAAATAAATAAAAATTTCAGTTAAATAAATTACCTTATGAAGATTATGTGTCCGAAGAGGACTGATGATGAGATGAAGAACTCCTTTAGTTTAAATTGAGGTAACTTTTACAATAAACGGCTGCTAAGGACTTTCATCCTGCAAATATCTGATGCTACATTTTTGGTATTTCTTACCTCTTAGTGACTGGGATTCACCTTGTGTGACTGTTGTTCATGAATTTGGTTTAGCTCAGATAAACCAGCTGTTAGCTTGTTAGTGCTGCTCATGCTCTCTCCCTGCCTCATACTGCTCACTGTTTTCAAGTTTTAAATCTGAGTTCATATACTTGACAAAAGAGGGCGAAAACCTTTACACAATTTTTCTGTGGTGTAAAAAAAATTCAGAACATACATGCATTTCTGATTTAGATGGAGTTTTGTTGCTCAAACTTCGGATCTCTTGTAGATGCTATTTTTTTCACCTTTGTCCACAAAAATCGGTACCACCTTTTTGTTCCCTAGCTTGTCTTACATATTCACCCATTTGATCTTTTCATTGCAAATAAACATAAACTTATTTTTCCATGTGGAATTAGTTAACTGGATGGCCTTTCTCCCTGAGGAATCATTTAATCTTTCAGAGTAAAACATTTAAGTAGAACTTTCCTAACAGTGATAGCTCTATTACACAAGCATGAGGATCTGTCTTATTATCTAATAGACTGATCAAAATCTGATTACTTTCTGTTTATGAGAAAAACCTTTTACTTTTTCTTTGTTTTTTAAGGAAAGGTTGTGTCAGATCCTGAAATCCCCCAAATGCCTCTCGTGTGTATAATTTTTAATAGACCCCGATGACATCAGCAGGCTGTAAAAAGCTCCCTCCAGACCCAGGGGGATATTACACAACTGCTGTTACAGACTGATAAGCTCATATTCCTGACTAAAACGGGTGAAGTGTACCTTTAAATATGTAAATTAGTGTAAAATATTGTTCAAACTGTCGCTCATGAGGATTTCCGTGAATCCAATGAATTAATGAACAGAACTGCAGATACATGGAAAGAATCAAGGATGAATCTGGCTAATTTTAGCCCGGGTTTATATGTGACTCCAGCTGCTGTTTGTGTCACTGCAGGGTGAAGCCAGCTATGAGCGTTGGTGCATAGTTTCTGTTTGTGGCTTATCGAAGTAAAAGCAGTTTCTTCAAGTAAATAACTCCTTAAGTATGGGGTAAAAATACAGTGTGTTTCAGCTTAATCAAAACATTGTAAATATTGTAAAATGTAACTTTAGTCACGCCTCCAGCTGTACGCCATCTGAGTGAGTGGAGAATTTCCCATGATTTTTCTTCATCGCTATTCGTCACTTTCACTTAGTTTTAATATTAGTAAACCTCCCAAATCACACTATCACACACAGCACATGTCAATACTGATCCACTGAGACTACAATACCTTTTACCGAGTTTCTACCATGTCAGTCACTGTAGAGGAACAGCACAGTACAGCAAAAGATAAGAACAGGAGGGATATTCAAGGTTTCTGTTTCCCAATATGACTATACAGACTGGGCTCTACTTTGATGCTAAGCAGTGAAAATGACAGACAACGTGGATCTCTTAAGCTAAGCAGAGTCCTGCATCAATCACACAGTTAAAAAAAAAAACTCTTTGTTGAAACCCATTCAAAAGACGGAGTTACAAATAAAACACACCAGTTTGTTTCAAATAAACCTTTTCTTACATGATCATACATATCTTTTCTTCTACACAAATTTTATATACAACCTGTGCCTCTAAACATTTCCTCAGACCAAAACAGTGAAAATAAACATTTTTAATGCATACACATCTATTAAAAATATATTTTCTGCTTATGCAAAGCACTGCAAGAACATACAACTAGTGACAAACACTTTGGGGAACCCAGCTTAGATCTGGACAACACCACAACACATCTGTCACCTCACAACCTCAATCCACTACACAAACAACTGGAGGGCAAAATAATGAAAAAACATGAACAACTAACAGCAAAAAATAGTACTGTATCTAAGCTTTATCACCTATTCAGTAATAATTGAGATGTGTGATGTTTTTTCTTTAAATATATACCTAAGCAGGAAACAAAAAACAAGAACACATGGGAACAGTATGCTAATATATGAGGAACACATTTATGCTACCAGCGGGTGTTGATTCTGTTCCCTGTTGCCCAGGAAACTGTCCTCAAGTTGCCCGCACACAAAATAAATAAAAAAAATAAAAAGGTAGAGAGGCTCTCAACAATAGACACAGTACTGTTTTAGAATTCATAAAACTGAAAACAGAGTAAATTCAACATCCTCCACCCCTGTCTGAGAATGAACCCCTGTTGTTTCGTCAGAACCTGAGTCTGTGGGCCTCATTTTCGTGAATCAAGGCACAGATCATGCCTGCACCAAAACAGGACCCCCAACTTGTCTTAAACAAAAATGATGTAATCTATCTGCAAATTTTAGAGGTAATGATACACAAGGCAACTTTTTGGGGGGGGCAATATGAGTCTTGTCCACACTTTTAATAAATATTGTATGTGTTGCCAGTCAGCACAGCTCTATACTTTACAGCATTAAAAAACAACTGTGCGTCAACTTTGGGGCACTTGTTTGTAAAACTGCCCCATGCCTCAGGTTCTGTACATTTCCCAAACTCTTGCTGTTGAAACATTTCATCCTATTAGTGCTGTTTTTGTGGAAATCAGCTGCAACCACACACAGTATGTTTTGGCTTTTAACTAGTGTTGCTAGAACACATCTACATACACATCTTCATTTGCTCATGGCCAGCTAAAAAGTGCGGCATGTCATTAGCTGCTACCTGCACTGAAGCATCCTGCTCTTTTTGTTCTGCTTCTGAACCTGTTGTCAGAAGCACAACAGAGATTTCACCCTGATGAGTAAACTGCCTGACACACTTGTCACATCAGGAACCTGAGATGCTTATGAGGCATCTTTTCAGCTGGAAACGTCATCTTAATGCACTAACAGGATCAGAGAGATGAGGGGGAAAGGTTTTTAAAGAGTCCAGACAACCACATGAGAGCAAGCTCTGCCAAAGTCCCAGGAGTTGTCGGTGACTGCAGGGTGGCATGTTAACTGGATGGGGGAGCTGGAGATGCACAATATGTGCAAAGGAGGCGGTGTATGTCCTCCAGAAAGCTCATGCAGTGTGATTTGCACACATGCACCCACACACAAGCGTAACAGTCATGCTACCATGAGCTGACACAAATGCACACCAAAAATATGAATGTAGACATAGAAAAACAAATACACCATAGGACTGTGTGTGTTAAAGCGGTACAGATTCATCTGTTATGCTGTGAGTGATGATATGTAGACAAGGTGCAGCTCTTTGTTCTGTTTGAGTGCTCTATTTTGCTCATTTGGATTTTATGGTTTTGTCTTTTTCACCAGCTGTAATTTCTTTGGCTGACTCAGATCTGTCATTCATCCTCATCAACCTCTCTAAAAGATCAAATTAGATCAGCCAGAGCTGGTCGAGCTGACAGCTGGCTGATTCTGATGATGGTCTGATGATCAATCAGCACAGCAGCATCTCTACTGTTTTCATACACTTTGCCTCAGCAGGAGCTTTTTTCTTTGAAGGGGAAAACCAAAGCAAAAAAACACCCTCTTATCATCCTACTGAGTGCATCAGCTGCCTGACTTCTTTCTCAACATCTCCTGAGGTATTGACATGTTTAACTCTCGTGCGTGTGGTGACCACCAGAGGTAAAAGGAATCTGGTCTTTGTATTTAGAAAAGCATTTTAGAGTAAACAAGCAACTATTTGTTAACATTTGTAGAAGCCTTATGAGGCGGAGGATTTGCTTACAGTCTGTTCTGGAGCCAAAAAACAAAAATTATCTATTATTTCCTAAAAGAACCAGACTAAAGGACTTAGATGGATGTAATGTATTATTATATTTTTCATTAAAGCAAATAATCACATGTACCTTTTTTTTTTCTTTCTTTGAAAGTGTTTCCTCTTTCAATCATCCCTGTAGTGCCCTGTAGCTCCACCTCAGCACTTGTCTGTTCTAACAGTAGCTTTGAAAAGATTAACTGTTAGAAACTGATACACAATTTTAGCTTTTCTTTTTTTTAAACATGTACTGTAATGTTATCTGCACATAGTACCTTGGATTGAATAAATCTATAATTAATCGGCAAATGGCCATTTTCTAAATTGCAAACAACACTAACTTGAGACGACATGTATTGAAGACATGAACCTTTTCCACAGCTCAGTGAGATTATTTGTCATGAAATGGCAATTGCTGGATTAATAGTAAAGTTTAAGGTGTAGTTGAGTGGCTTTGATGACATGATGCCTTTTCTCCTCCCTGAATGAAACAAGAGAAATTAGGATCTGTTTGACTGTACATATATATGTTCCTGAAGGCTGCTTAACAAGTAGAAAAGCTTGTTTTCATTTACAAAATAAAAATAAAATCCAGGTTAAAGAAATTTTAGGAAGTGAATGAAACCGTTTCACGTTGATTGAATCGTTCTGTTGAAAAAGATATTGTTCCTAAATGGTATTGTAGATGAGTGTAAAATCATCTTATGAGGAAGAAATACATCCCCAGTAGTTTTTATAATTTAAGCGAGGACTGATACAAACTCCCTGAACTACTGAATCCTGCATATTAGTCCTTTAAAGGCAAGAAATATTTCATATTATTAAGAATAGGATTAAATGTAAAATGTGGGATTTGCCTGAGGGGAGAAAGCCAAAGGGAATAATCCTTACTGTCCTTACTGTGAAGCCAAGTTGCTTTCCCCACATTTCTTTCTTTCTTTCTTTCTTTTTTAATCTAAAGACAAAGCCCATTATCTGCTGCACAGCCTCAAAAGATCCTCAAGGCAAATTTGTGATATATGGTAGCATAATTAAATTACATGAACCTGACCTGACTGCAGTTCCTCCCCCAGCTCTGTGAGGTGCTTCTATCATCATTATTGTCCCTCTGCTTTGATCAACCTTGTTTCCTGCTCCGCCGGCATGCAGTTTTAGATCAAAAAGCTCTGTTAGACCCGCTGTTCTGCACCTGCCCAGCACTGAACGGCAGAGTTGTGGTGAGCACAGTGGAGCATGTCGGTGCAAGAAGGGTCAGGAAAAGTCAAGCTGAAAAGTTGCTCTGTATCTGCTGAATGAATGAATGAATAGGGGAGCTGTTGCCATACTCGTGAGCTTTGTTTACAACTCCTACAGTTGCCTCTAAGTAACTTAAAACAAACGCAAAAAAAGCCTTTCAGGTCAGATGTTCTGAAAATAATTCTTTGTGAAAATGTGTGATCGCGGTCTTGTGGAAATATGCAAACACAGGCAGCCTTTGCTTTGAATATCATATGTCTTTCTACTATGCACTTGTTGGTATAAGTAGGCAAGTTAAATGTAATTAAATCTATAAGTGTGTGGCATGCATACATGAGAGCTGATGCCTGCAAGCGTGCATTCAGGCTTGAGTGACTCTTACACACACATAGATGTGTAGCGAATATCTAGCTTGTACCTAACAAACTCAATTAGGTGCACACAGCGCAGCATCAGAAATAACTGACTGTCGACTGGCATCTCATCTGAGCTATCGCTGTGTCTGACTCTGTTAACAAGGTCTGCCACAGAGCCGAGAGAAAAGGGCCTAAAAGTAAACGTGTGTTTGTGTGTTTTAATAGAAGCTATGTCTACGTACACTTATCTCTGTGTCCGTGCTGGCTCTAATGTTCTTCAGATGTTTGCTTACTGATTCATTTTAATTCTCTGAGAGGTGAAGATGAACATTCCTAAATGATGTATTACATAATTAAGGTGTATGGGATTTGCTCATCTCTTGCAGTGTTATGTGTTAGTGACAAAGACAACCGTTGTTCAATGACTTTCATTTTCCACTCACCTTCCTTTAACATTTTCTTTCCTTAAACCACCAAATTTCTGATAGAATATAGTGAATTCAAATAAACCCTCTCTAGGCAACAATGAAGAGGACTAAAGCAAATTCTATCAAAACCACTGCAGCTTTTATGGAAACATTTTTAAAGTTTTACTGTAGCTATAATAGCTTACAGTTCAGGCTGCAGCTCATAACTCTTTGTTGTAACTGAAAGCAGCGAAGCCTTGACTGACGCGTATGTTACAGAACATTAATTCAGAACGACGAAGCTGCTGACTGGCTCTTTGTGAAATGGAGGAACAGGGCTGAAAGGTAAGAAAGACCAAACTGAGACTATAATGACACAATAACACACCTCAGTAAGTTATCCCCTCTCCTTTCTGCTTGACCTCCACAGCTCGCTTCATGTCACAGAGCATTGTGAACAGCAGCTGTCGCCATTTTTTTCACACTCCACTCTTGTATGGTTAGCTTTATCTTTTATTGTTAACTCTGAGGAAAAATTTGCTGTGTAGCCGTTTTTGGGCTTTGCCTGCACAAATAATAATAATTTTTTCAGTAAATTTAAGTTTTTGCACAACATAACCTTTGATTTCTAAGAATAATACTTCTGCAGATTTGCATTTATATGTTACTTTATTGAATGAGTAGGGATAATGAGTTATTTTGATCAGATTTGAATTAATTTAATAGTTTTGATCTTTCTGTGATCAGTGGACAGACTTTTTTGTAACGTTTCCATATCTTTTTTTTTTAATGACACTCTAATCTAGCCCCTAATAAACATGCATTTTACTTATCTTGGTTTCTGTTAGAGGACAAGTTTAGCCACAATAACAAATACATCAGTTACACTGCAATACGAATAAACCAAATTCACAGAAGCTTGATCTTCGATGCAGCTCAACCACAGTTGTGGAGATGAGTGGTTACATTTGTGGGTTTGATTTATAGACACGCTATGACTTCTATAAGGTCTGGTGAGCTGATTTTAAAATTGCACCTCAGTTGCTGTTTCTGCATGTTATACAGACCATGTGATATATAACCAATTAAGTAAATTAATTAAATATTTTTCACAAAAATTAGTAAAGAATTAGCACCATGTACAATATTTCTATTTGACATAATTGAAGTTACATGGTGGCTTAACAGGAAACGTAACATTTTGTTGCAATTCATCTTAATATTTTGCAAATTAGATAGCAAGAGCTGTTTAAGGACACTGGAGTAAACAATAAATTGTCTTTTTTTTTAAGCCAACAGATATGAAGATGTTATACTCGAGCTAAGCAGAAACTGCAGTGTAAGAATTGTAGCTGTGATGTGGCACTTTGTTTTACACCAGCAACGTGCCAGGAAGGAAATGACCAAAACAAGTTAATAATAATCACAACAGAATAGAATTTCTTCTAGTCTATTATCGCTAAACCCTATAAACTGCTGTAAAAGTTTGGGGTTATCAACTTGAGGTGCTCAAATTTCATCATGTAGCTGTCATTGCATTAAAATTTGCTAAAGCTGATTTGTCTAGGATGCCTCAGTGCAGCAAATAACTCTGCATTCAATCCAAGAGCAAAGTCAAGCCTGCTTTGGTGTAAGGGACACACTGCTGTGGTGCACAGATGGTGAGATTTGTATCGAAGAGAGACAAGTTCAACCACACTGATGGTGGTTGAGATCAGCCGCTGTGGATGGAGTTCTCACTGGCAGCGGCTTGACTTGCTTGGGATGTGAACGCATGTTCCAGACCACCGTTGTCAACACTGTGGTAGCGGCTGTTAGCAGCTGCAATGCTCACACACACATCAGGGCAACAAAAAACAACAAAAGCAATAACAGACATTCACATTCCCAGAACAACACGTACTAAAACTCAGAGTGTTGTTTTGAAGTCATAGAAAAGTGTCCGAGCGTGATATCGCTGCAGAAGTCAGAGCGACGCTGCTGCAAAGAAGAAAAGATTCAGATATGGCCCTGTGTTCCTTTAAGATCCAGAAAAGTACCCTGCTTTTTTTCTGAAAAAGGCGTGTTGTTTCTTCAAACACTGTTTTTTTTACTTCTTTTTTTTTTTTTTTTTTTTTTTTTTTTTTTTTTTTTCCTCTGATTTCCCCAAGGTTAAAAAAAAAAAAAAACCAAACTCTGTCCGTTTTCTCCCCTCAATGGCCCAATTGAACACCCCTTTCCATGTATTTGTCCAACGATGTCACAAAATTTTCTGCTACTTCCATCTGGCAATCCTTGTTGAGTGTCATCCCACAGCATCATCCCATCCCAGCAACAAGACAAATCCATCAGCTGGACAAGAAGGTAAAATGATTATGTCTGATCTGTGGATCCAATCCATCTGTACGTGTCAGATTTTCCGTTCCTACATGAATCAAGGCCAATTTGCATTTATTCCTGTGTTTAGGAGAGATTGTGTGTGTGTCATATGTCACACTGTTTCCTGTAAGCAGAGAGATTCCACAACATTGCTGGGACCCTGGGCGACTCCTCCGATCACAAAGAGCATGCTGTTTGTCTGCAGGAGAGCAGAGGAGCAACGTGCAGTGGGCATGGGCGCCATGTACTCCCAGCGCCGCTTCACTGGGTTGTAGCTTTCCACTGAGCCCAATGGTGACGGCTCATTTCCTGCAAAATGGAGAGAAACATGTTAGGATGACAGAAGTTATGTTTCAAATGCAGAAATTAGCCTCTTATAAAGGGGAAGATCACTGGTCAGTGGACAGTATGAAAATCAATTAACCCCAATTACAGTTACTGTAGAGCTGAAGACATGTTTTTCTGCTTGCTGCAGATTAAGGAAAGTCTTGGGCTTTGACGGTAAAGTTTGGTGAATTTTGTAGTAATTATTCAGGAAGAAAATGCTCATACCTGACTCTACGATCTCACATTTTCAAAAACAACATATGATAATAAGTTTGCATGCACGACTGTTTTGCCTGGGATGAACTCGACTCAGCCACACGTGCTCTGAGCTGATATGCACCAAGAGTAACGCTTCCTGGCAATGTGACGAAGAATCCCCATGAGTCAACTCCTTCCTGTCACAAACTAAAATAGTCTGTCTAGATATGATACAATCCAGCTACTATGTAGGAAAGATTAATAGCTGCAGGTCAGAGTGGAAATGTACGGCCTCATTAACTAATGCTAGTTCATTTATAAAGACAACAATGACTTTCAGCTGTTGTGAATCACTTTAAAAAAAAGGATAAAACTATTTTTGGGGTGTGTTTCTGGCTGAGATTGCAGCCTCTCGGGTGAATGTTTCCCACAGCAGCGGCTGACTGACATCTGAGCGAGTATTGCTTGGAGAGGTGCTGTCAGCTGTCATGTTGCACTTCTGACTGGAAAACATCTTAAAACTCTACCATATGAATGCTGCTACAGATGTTTCATTAACTTTTTCCCTCACATAGTTTGGGTTTAACCACAATCAAAGGCCTTTGGCACATTTTATATTTGAGCAATGGCATCCCATTTCATTCACAATTATTTTATTTATTTTTTTAAAAAAAATCAAGATTAGTGGAGCAAAATCAGACATTTATTCTATATTTTCCATTCTTGTCTCTAGTTTGTCATAACCTGTAGCCTACTTTCTAAACAATACATGTTCAGTGCTCATTGTTTTTGACATGATTGTCTCCACATGGTCTGAGTCTGACGCCAGAGCTCTATCTTTTAAAATCCCTGGCTGCTTATTGTTGCTCTCCTCTGCCATATCACAGAGCAGATTGTAGGTTTTTGTGCATAAATGTACAGAATATAGCTAATGCAGCAGTTGTATTGTGACACATTCCAGCTCACATTTAAAGGAATATAATTCAATAATGTTCAGTGAACACAGGCAGTGGTGAGGAATCTAGGAAAAATGCTTAGAAATACTGAGAGATGACCCTACTTCCATCCTGCAGAGCAACTCGACATGCAGCCTCCCCATCTGTAAAAGGACTGGAGCTCCTGCTGCTGTTGCACCATTTCTCTGTAGCTTAAATGCAAACAGGTTTGATTGATATAAATTTTGGCGTTGTCAGCTCTGAGCATGCGGAGCTCCAGCTGTGTGTCAACAGCAGGCTTATTCTTGGTTCCTCCGTTCACGTTATTCCTTCCTACAATCATGGATCTCTGATGGCTGGCACACACTATTTTGTTCACCAGTACAGAGAAGCCCCATTTAAACCAGACCAGTTTCAGTGCTGGTTTGACACCAGAGACCAAACCAGTTCTTTCAAATACCAAAGCTTTGGCTCCAGCACAAAAAACTGGTGCCATGCTAGAACCAACTCTTTGGTGGCCAGACCAAAGAATCCACCTTCCTTCTCTAGACCTTGTTCCTTCATTTTGAAAGGATTTGATGTCCCATTTCTTCTGGGGGTCAAGTGTGTGAGATAATTACGGTCTTTTTCCAGGCTGATCAGTACTCCTGTTGTATTAAATGCTTGGATCAACTCTGAAGGTAACTAGAACAGCACCATAATCAAAAACATTGATAACATGTACAGAAGTGCTAAGCAATGACATGAAGCTCATATACAACATAGAACAATCAGTCAACAGAAGCAATGATTACAAACAATTTGTTTCAAAGGTTAGTAAAACAGGAAAGGGGAATAGGTTAACTGACTTTTAGACTGAATGGAATATTATCTTATGTCAACCGAAGGCCGGAAATCATCAATAAAAGAAAGTAAAGATTTATTTAAGTTGTAATTATGCTGAATCTTCAATGACTGCGATATGTTCAATATTAAAATCCTCAAACATTTCCAGCTCTGATGTTTAGATGATAAAATGTACAAGTCTGGTATGCATAGTATGGTAGAATGTACTTTTATTGGCACCATTAACTGTAATAGCTAATCCAGTTTTCAAAAAACAAACAAATAAAAAAGACTTAATGTGGAATTAAAAATGGAAAAATCTTCTATAACTACTTAAGACTACTTATTTAAAATAACTCTCAGCTTTGTTGATTTTATTTATTTATTTTTTATTTAACTGTTTACTCCAATTTTCAAACAAAGCAAAGCTGTTAAAATGTCTAAAAACACTTAAAAAGAGAAAATAATTTCTTTTATTTAAATTTTTGGTCTGGCTGCAGGTTGATTTGAAGCTTTTGATTTGAGAATATATGTCAAAAACTGATTCCTTTCATTAATTTTACTGGATTAAAGAACACTGGGAAAGACCCACACCAAGATGTTTGGTGTGGGTCTGACAATGACACTACAGACCAGTCAGTAGCTTTCATTCTGCAACATTTCAGGTCTCAACATGAATTCTTCCTCTTTCTATGATCGGCGGTGATCTTTTCCCTCTTTTTACCCGTTTCCGTCCTCTCCCTTTCACCTCAGGTGCAATGCTCACTGTCATTATGCATCAGGCAGCTCTAATGTGTAGCCGTTTCCATGGAGACCCACATCACAGCAAGTCCACAAATTTTATGGACGTGTGTGTGTGTGTGTGTGTGCAGCTGTCTGGGAAAACTATTATCATCATTTTGTTAGAAGAACAAAGTAGCGGCGACGCATCGGCCTTTTCAAGGCAATCCTGGCCTTTTCAGGCAGCATCGCCTTTATCATTTCATACGGAAACCCGCACACGCACAGACGTATAAATCAATGAATAAATAAATAAATGGAAACAAAGAAGGTCTTCACAACTACATGCTCAAACGCTTCCTGTCATTGCTTTGATTCTCGACTCGCAGACGTCATTTCACCAGCTCCTCGTTTTACCCTTCTTTCCTTTTACTCCCACTCTGCTTCACCTTTACTGTCATTTACCTCTTTTTACTTTTCCTATATCTCTTTCTTCTAACTCTTAGAAAGATTTTTACTTTACAGCTTTTCACCCTGCTCATCAGTCGTTCCCGCTCTGTCGCCCTCAATTATTCTTGTTAGGATTTTCTCAGCACTCCAACTCAAAGTTCATAGTTTTTCCTTCACAGTTCACCAAATTGTCTTCCTTCCTGCTATATCACCCTTTCCTCTTTTAACCACTTCTACACAGTTCCTTGTGCTTTTTATCGTCGTAGCTGCCTCTGCTGAAGTTTGCTTTCTTCTGTGCTCAGCCTTCATACCTACTGACCTGGCTGGTGTGGTGATACAAACGGGGAAAATGTCATTTCCATTGTGCTTGATGTAATAGTTGAGTTTCTCCATCAAAATCTATAGCAAATATAGAGTTTATATTCATTCTAGTAGCATCACATACAGTCATTTATGGAGCCCTTAAGGAAATAAATAAATACATAAATAAATAAATACATCTTTACATGTTAACGGATATTCTTCTAGTTTTTTGTTGTTGGTTCTGATGACTTTGGGTGTTCTGCTACTGGGGCTTAAACTCAACTTGCTTCGCCCCACAAGCTCGAAATGTTTCAAGTCTTTTTTCCAGACAAAACCAGCTGAAAGTCTATGGAAAACTACTGAACATATTAAATATTTAACTATTCTGGGACATTTATCCATGGCCATCATCAATCATCATTTCGTTTTTTTCCTCTTTTTTTTGTTGTGTCCAGTCTTCACTGTTCACCTGTCCCCGACCTCCTGCTGCTTCTGTTGTCTCACAGAAACAAGACACCAACACAGCAGCTCAGGTCAAATAAAAACCACAACATACCTACTGTGCAGCACGTGGTTCTGCACCTGCCATTAATGCCATTACATCTATCTTCGTAGCATTTATCATATTTTAGCAGTTAATGCACTCATCCTCGGTTTGCCTCCAGTTCTGTCTAGCTTTGTATCAGCTGACTAAATATTATTCAGTAAAAGCTGCGCTTACATAAATTATTGTCCAGTCAGGATAAAAATGTCTCAAATGCCTCTAGACAAGTGAATGAATAATCTGATCAACACCAAAATGTGCAAAACACTTAATCTGTTTTATTGTTGGAGAACTTCGAAGTGTTGAGAATTGTTTAAGATCTTTAGAGTAAATTCAGTGAGGACAGGTCTTTCCCAGCAGTTTTAGCTTTAGATCATCTATTGCAGGGAGGAGCTGGTCTAATGTCAGGAAAAACAAAAGAAAATTAAAAAAGAACACGGGGTCTTGCAGTGACAACAGCTCCAGTGATTTATTTATTTATTTTTTTTATCTGGATGTGTATTTATTAAAGAAAATTGTGTTAGGTGTTGGTTTACCTTGTGCTAGCTTTGACCCTTTGTGTATCGATTGCTGTAATCTTCATGTGACTGAGTGAGCTAATGGTAGGCATACTGCTGTGGAATTGTGGCTTCATGTTTGTATAATGACGGGATGTTTGTAGCAGCATGTTTGTCAGATGACTGACATCAGAGATCCTGCCCAGTCTGCAGGACCTGACTTAAAACCCACAGGAGTGGACCCCTGAAAACTTGACTATTAAACTATAAAGAACTGCTAGGCTCTTCATTTCTCCTTTAGTCACAGTTTCATGGGTGTGTTGAACTAGTCTAAGTTATTTAAACATGCCAAGAACACAGCACCTGCTAAACATGATAGCTGCAGTTACATGTGGTTTACTGACCGTGCATTCATGACACATGGAAATTAAAATTTCCAACTGTTGGAAAAAAAAAGAATGTCAACTAAAGTTAGACGTTTTTGTTGGAATATAAGATATATAAAAATGTAAGAAATTTGTGATGACATTGGGTTTACAAAGCAAAAAGCCAATAAGTTTCACCTCCTGCACTTGCACCACTGCACAGAGATGCAACCAAACTGCTTACCGTATGCCATATGCTGAAATATAAGAATGATAAAAAATAATAATAAAAAAAGTCAGTATGAACAGTAATAAATTGTATTGATTTTATTGTGTGTTTGTGGTTTACTGGGAGCAGTTCTGGTTTCCAGTCTAAATGCTGCAGGTATCAAGGACCTGCAATAGCTCCTTCATGCTTTGGGTGAAGCAGTCTGCCTCTCCCTCCCCACCGGTGGGTCCAAGCCGCAGAACTCTACTGTATTGTAATGTCAAGCCAGCAATGGATGCAACCTGACATCAGATTCAAGGAACATCCATCACCGATCAATACATCTGACTATACTAGTATAAAGTCTGACAAATGCTGAAATCCACTCAGATTCAGATTTAGATTAAGAATTAGATTAAGATTCCTTCTTTAGTCCCACAGCGGGGAAATTGTCAGTATAACAGCAGCAAGACACACAGTGGAAAATAGAGGGAAGATGCAAGACATAGAATAAGATAAAAAAAATAAGATATTTATGGAAAAAAAGAGAGACAAACTAAATAAATACAACTTCAATTATAATTAAACCACAGTAAAGACAGAGGATGGGCATGAGAATACATATAAGAATATATAAGATCCCAAGTAGAAGAAAAACAGAAAAACAGTGAAATGGAAAGTGAGATGAAGTGGAAACTGTGCAAGAGTCCAGTTGTACGTCAGTTATTTATTTATTTGTCTGCAGGCTAGCGGGCATTTTCTTTGTTGTACATGAATGTGACAGCAGCAGGCAGGATTAGCCTGCAGTACCTCTCCTTCTGTGTGTCTGACAAGTTTTACCAAACACTCATTCACAGATTTAAATTCATCAACTTTTCTTGACATGATGATTAAAATTACAATAATATTTGAGAACAGCTGCCTTCGGTTTCCGAATGTATGTCCCCTTCAAAAGGACCCAGCCTGACATGGAGTATCATTACGACTCTGGGGCTGACTGAGCTGTAATCAGCTGTTAGACTAAAACACTAAGTCTTGTTTTTGTTTTGTTGTTTTTGTTTGTTTGTTTGTTTTTTTTTTTTTTTTTTTTGTAAAAATGAATATAATTTTAACTCTTTGAATTGTGTTAAGTTTCATATCTGCACAGCTGAACTGAAAATAATTATCCTGAACCAACTTTAAGCTGAATTGTCAAAACCAAAAGAAAATTGCTCAATACAGAGATTATTGGGATCAACAGTGTACAAACCTTCAAAACAAAGTTGAATCTTTTTAATTGGGTTAACTTTTCTGTCCATGTTAAACATGCAAAATGTTAAGTTCTTAACTTTTAATTGTCCCACTGTCTAGACTGTGTGCACACACACAATGTGACATCATTATAGATGGTCTTTGTGGATTTTTTTTTCTTCATTTCCCAAGACAAAAGCCTAAGACTGGGAAATGTGCCATGTCTCACAAACCCAAAATATAATCATGGATTAGACGGCGAGCCAACCTCACATCTGACACACACAGAAAAATATATATTTTTACCTCTTCACACTCCTTCACAAAGTCATTTCCACACAAGTGTGTATATGCACACGCACAGAAACACACACACATTTCTGTCTTTTCAATCCTCTTTTTTTCTTTCTCTGAGCCACCTGCTGAATCCTCGGTCTCTCAGCAGGATAAGATTGGCATTCTCCTCTCTTCCTCACGTGCTCAAAGACACAGTTTGAGCAGCTGTCAGGCCACATTACTGACCATCACTCTGAGCTCCAAACATAGAAGAACCTGCTAAGTTGTATTAGGTCTACATGGGGATGTGTTAAAGTAAAACTGACAGTAGTTTCAGCCAATATTAAAAGAGTTGAAGCAGCTGAATTCTGAAATGTGACTAAATTTTGGTCAACATGTTTGTGAGGAGATCACAGAGGGAACCGTTTGTCTCTCTCGTCAGACTCTAGAGAAGCCGGATGTGTTACTGGGAGCAAAAGCAGGCTTTTAAAATGCAAGTAAACATGTTAGTCTGATCGTAATTGTTCAACATCAAAGCTCTTACGGCTGGAATAACACGGCCAGATAATGTGATTAAGGATCAAATTATTTCTGCATGATATGCTGAACTGAAATCATTTTTCAGTGGCTGCACAGTTCCATTATTTACTAGTGAAGCAGTGTATGTAAATGTAGCTGAATTCCAAATAATAATCCTGTCTTTCACATATTCTGTTTGAAATCTTAACTGGACAACTCAACTATTCATGAAACCTTAGCAAGTGAAGAGGATACACATTTCAAATCACATTGTAAGGGTAAAGGTAGACTCTTTGTGGCATGTCATAAATCACTGAGTTGAGAAGCTGGCAAACACTAAAAATGTTGTTAACCCTTTAATGTTTGCACTAAGAAAAGCGAGAGCAAAAAATGTTCTTAGCATTTTGCCTTTTCTATTAAACAATAATGCTTTGTGACAAACGGTTGAGATTTTTATTTAAATTCATTAAAGTCACTAAAATGTTGCTGTACCAAACTGAAGAGGTCTCTTAGATCATCACGTTTAAAAATGTTGATTTGCTATGGAATTAAAGACCCAATATGGCATGGGTCCTTTATTAGGTACACATATTTAATTGTTTGTTTACACAAGTATCTAATCGGACAGTTGCATTAACTTAATACATTAAGCCATGTAGACATGGTCGAGATGACTTGTTTAAGTTCAAAACGAGCATCTGAATGAGGAAGAAAGGGGATTTAAATGACTTCGAATGTGACATGGTTGCTGGTACCAGATAGGCTGGTCTGAGTATTTAAAAAACTGGGGATCTACTGGAATTTTCACACACAACCATCTCTAGGGCTTTCAATAAAGGATCCAAAGAAGTCTGGAAAACATGTCTTGTTCAGGTCAGAGGGGAATGGGCAGGCTGGTTTAACTCAGCAGTAATAAGCACTGGGTCCTACCAAGGTCTGCAGAATAGCATCTCTGAATACACACGTCCAGCCTTGAAGCAGATGGACTACAGCACACACACTCACCAAAACTGAAGATGAAAATAAGAAATGATAAATGACAAACGTTGCCTGGAGTATGAATGAGTCTATGACTCCACTTCAGCTGACATTCAGATGTTAGGATCAGAATATGACATAAAAAACATGAAAGTATAGGTTTATCCTGCCTTGTATCAGTGGTTTAGACTGCTGCTGGTGGTGTAACAGTTTGGGGACATTTTCTTGGCACACTTTGCTCTTCAGTACCAATGTGGCCTGGTTTAACCACCACTGCCTACCTGAGTAATGTTTCTGACCAAGTCCATCCCTTTATGACCACAGTGTATCTTCTTCTGATACTTCCAGCAGGATAAAGCACCATGTCCTAAAGCTCAAATCATCTCTAGTTGAGCATGACAATGAGTTCACTGGACTTTTTAGGGTGTGCTGGAACGGGAGATTCTCATCGTGGATGTTTAGCTGACAAATCTGCAGCAGCTGTGCTATCATGCTCTCGTGTCTATATGGAGCCAAACCTTTGATGAAGATTTCTAACACACTCTTAAATCTATGGCACCAAGAATCAAGGCAGTTCTGAAGGAAAAGAGAGTCAAACCTGGTACTAGCCAGTACCTAATAAAGTGGCTAGTTAGAGTAGATCAGAAAAATAACATCCACTGAATAAATTCTTTATGCAGAATGAGACATAACGCTTGTCTGTTACTGCTGTTTGTGACAATAATGGCTTTTGAATAGATTTTGGTGGACAGTTTGAAATGTATTACCTGTGTCTGTAAATATGTATATGAACTTTATTTTAATTATTTTTTTTTTATTTATTTTTCTTCAGACACTCAAAAGAGTCTGCCTAACAATGATGTCATCACCGGAAAAAAGGGGCAAAAAAAAGCTGAACACTGATTAATTCATAGAATTGCTCACACTCTCTTCACACTATATTTCCTTTAATAAGTACAGAGCAGCCAAGGAGAAAATGGAAAGTTAATAGAGAATTAATTTGCTTCTATGATGGGATGTTAGCGGTAAATGAGAGTTGTGGTGTTTGATTTGTTAGCAGGGAAGGGGTGATGAATATTATTATAGGTTTGTTGTCAGTAAAAGGCACAGGCATGATTTTAGCCCTATAAAAGCCAATTCATAAGTTCCACTTGTAGCTGATGTTTTGATCCCCAGTGTAAAGACTTTCAAAAACAGGGACAGTGTTGTGCATGAACACATTCATATGTTTATTTTTCTGTGAATGTTACAAGAAACACAACGCATTTGTAAATTAAGAACTTAAACATGAACTGTTGTGTGAAGTCCTCCCTACATTTTCACCAGTGATACATGACTTCACACTACATTACCCACCATGCATTGCACACTCTAGCATAACAAACCTGTGCAGCCCCACTCTGAAATGGCAAGTGGAGATGAAAAGAGGGTAGCTGCAGATGCAACATATGCATCAAAGCTTTGTGTGCTTATCATTACTTACAGGAATATAAAATACTATCTGCAGAAAATTCCAACATCAAAAATCAAACGTCTCTATGCAAGTTATGTCTGCCTGCACTTAAAGAGCAAGTTAGAATTTCAACCCCATCAATTTCTATTTTTAAGAGATGTGGAGTTGAAGCATCTATCCAGTTCAAGACTATATCTGCAAGTCCTCACCATTAAAAAGAAAAGCCATGAGGAAAGGGCAAGTCCCCCTGCCAACAGCCCCAAACAGCCCAAATTACAGTACCTGCAGCCTTCAGGGAAATGACTTCCCAGCAACAGGTTGGTTATTCATTGGTTTCTCTAGTTTAGTACTTTAGTCTCACTTCTAACTTCAAAAACCTGAAACGACATGAACTAGTTTGAACTTTAAACTAGTTCATGAGAAGCATGAACTTGCACAACACTTAAGAGAGAACGCGTATCGACGTCATCAAGACACAGAACTGTAGGAGAAACGGCCATTTTGTGTGTGCCCACTCTCTGTTTGCATCAGTTCAGCAGGTGCTCTCCTTTTTAATCTCCATCTTATTCAGTGTTTCATTGTCTTTTTTTTTTCTTCTCAAGTTGTTTCCTCTGCTGCAGCAGCAGCTTCGTGATCAGCACACAAAAAGTAAATTAACCAGTAGATTTTCATCCTGCGTTTCCAACAACGCATCCCAGAGAACAGCAGACTTTTCCAGCTGATGTGCTTCTGACTAACCGTAGTTTGGATATATTTGGTACCTGCCGACATGTTCTTGTCCCTGGGGTGTAGAGCCTTGGTGTGGTTTTGCCTGGGGTGGTCGGCCCCCGTCGGGTTCCTGGGCAGGGCTCTGCTGGGGAAATGGATGGCCCTTGGGCCTGTGGGGCGCCTGCCCTCCGTGCGGCCCGCACTGCGGTGCCTGGCGCCCAATGGGCCTGCTCACCATCGCCTTGTGCTTCCCGGTGCCCCTGCCCCGTTGCACCGGGGGGCTCTGCTCTGGTCTGAGTGGGCCGCTGCTCTGTCTGCTTTGGCCGTCCTGGGGTTGGTGTGGATCTGCCAGGCCTTTGGGGCCTCAGGCTCCCTCCGTCCCCCACTGATGCTTCGGGGTGGGGCGTGATCACACCCCCTTGCAAACATACATTTCTTCCTCGTTGCCATGGCCACACACGTTCACACGTGCATGCTTACAAACGTGCTCGTCTCTCCATCTGCTTCTGACTAGATGTTGCTGATATTTGTGTGTTGGTACATTTCTCTGCAGGTAGGTTTGATGACTACTTGTACTTTTTCATATCATTATCCAGTTTTCTTTATGTATCATGTAGTACTGTAGTAGTTTCTCTTGTTTTTTTTTTTTTTTTTTTTTTTTTTTTTTTTGTGGTGTGTTTTAGGAAGCCTAGACAACTGTTATTTACACATTTTAATCCTGTCCATCCTGTGTCAGGCTTTGTAAAACATCCCTGCCCACATACTCCAGTGCATGCTTTCCATTGGCATGGTTGTTTGGCATTACATCCACCAGTGAGCAGCGCAGAGCTCAGACTTCACTTCTGATTTCCAACATCAGTTTCAGACCCCCGATCATGATAATCTACATTTTCTGAGACAAAAAAAGTACTGTACAGTTGACGGCGGGGGTCTGTGCAGCCAATACATACATCATGGTCTCTTCTTTGTTCCTTTAGCTGGTTGCTGGTTGAAATGAGATATACTGTGCAACACTGCCCCAATGTTACACAGTGGTACTGCTCCATTCGCTCCACTTTGCTATGCATTTGGAGACTCTCTGAAATCTGTCTCCATCCATACACATAATGTGTATTTAACGCTTGTTCCTGCTTCATTGGTTCCTTAATTATGTCATTTACTTTAGGAAACACTGTGCCTTCCTCTTTATATAGAGTCATCATCACATTACACAGTTACTACCTAAACATTCTTAGCGATGGACAACCGGAACAAGGCATGAGTGTTTGTAAATAAAAATGCACTACACGGCTGATACTGGCTCTATCATGTTAAACGTGAAGACATTTTTTTAAAGACAGCTGAAAAGTAAGCTACTATGTTCACAATTTAAATCAGTGATTAGTTACTGACAGCAGGGACATTTCAGCCATGGTCAAAAATTGTACCTCTGAGTGTGGAGGTGTTTTTCCATCTCATTTCTTTCAAATACTGGATTTAAACTTTAATCTTAAAAAGAAAGAGTCACAAGATTGTGGAACATTGTGCTCAAACAATTATAAACTGTTAAACCACAAAAATTGCACTTATTTTATTCTTTTTGATAATAGGTAAGTGACAACAGGATAACAGATACAACATCTGTGATCAGCTGTCAGCTAGTAATGTGTCTCTTCATCACCTCCTGTTTTTTAGTTTTATGCTCATTGTTTCCTTCATTCTTTTAATATCTGTAAATATAGGGTAGTGGTAGCCTAGTAGTTACAGGGGTGGACTTGGGTCTGTAGAACCTGGGTTTAAGTCCTGGGCTGGCAACTAAGGCAAAAAAAAAGCCACTGTGGGTCCCTGAGCAAGGCGCTCAACCCTTGACTGCTCCCCGGGCGCTGGAATCTGGCAGCCCACTGCTCCTAGCAACTAGGATGGGTTAAATGCAGCTTTATTAATCCCAGCTTTGGATTAATAAAGTTTAACAAAAAATATATATATAAATAAATTCAAAAATATATATGCAATGAAAGAATAGCCCCATTTGAACTGTTTCGGAGTGGCTTTAACACACCATTTTGGATCAAATGAAACGTGAGTGAGTACAAATCTGTAATTCATAAAAGATTAAGTCATTCGGTGGGATGAGTGGTTGTTCTGCATCTCAAAACAGCCCAATATTAAAACGAGTGAAAGGAGTATGTTGACAAATAAAAGGTGCTGACCTAAACCGCCGGCGACGATGACCCTTCCACCCAGGCATCCTGCCACAAAGTCGGCTCTTTTCTCCCTCATCCTGGATGTCCGCGTGGGTTTGATCCAGATCCCTGCCAAACATGAGAGAGCAAGAGGTTTTACCAGTGATTTTAAAGCAGGTCAGTGAAATGCTGGAAAGAATGAAACATTTAAACTGTCATGGTTACAGACATTACATCCTTACAAGTTGCTGTTTTAAAATATAATGAAAAAAGAAAAATTCTGTTCTCTTTTTAAGTCTGTGAAGCTCTTTTTTCATATTTTTCTGTTTTCATGTGGAAAATAGAAAAATAGCACTTCTTTAAAAGAGTGCATTTCCAAGCGTGTCAGACAATTGCTTTAACACATGGGTAATGGAAAAATGTACATTGTCTAAGTTTCCATCATTTTTGCTGACAGTCTTGGCTTTTCCTGCATCGCTGTTGTAGTTTTTAAACCCCCACTCTCTTAAAATATCTGAATAGACTGCTGGTAGACAGAGTCAGGAAGCATAAAGCAATGAGAAGACGCAGACAGAAAAAGATAAAAATGTATAATTCACAACAAGAGCTGCTTCAGGAGCCTACCAGTCCCATCTCTTTCTCTGGACTGAAACTCACCAACAACAGATTAAATTTCTATATTTGAGACTGTGACACTTGGTGACACATTCCTTTCCCCACTGCACCGAGTCTCCTCTGCTAAGAGTCTAGGAAGGAGATGAGCTGCAGAATTAAACAAATAAAACAAAATAGACCAAACAACAAGAATCTAAGCTGTACAGTGTAATGTAATGAGTGCAGGGTGATTACCAACGTAAATCTTGGTAGACACATGATGTTTGGGGTAGAATAATATGTAAAGTGAGTGGAGTCACGCTTTTCATGTCCTAAATGAGTTGCAATGAAAAGAGCTGTGAAATTACAGTTTAAAAAGGAGAAATAATTATTCCACTCTGTGGTATTTGTGCGAAGCATCTCAGACGTTTCATAAAGACCAGATATCGCCTTCAAAACATGAACTCAGCTTCTCTATATTAACCCCATTGGTAATAAGATTTAGTCATTTTTCTCTGTGGAGCTTGTCTGTTTCTGAAATTGAAAAATAAAGACAAGAAGTCTGCAGCTCAGTAAGGTCACGGTGGGATATTACAGAGAGACTGGCCTGGACAAACGGTGATAAATCATCATCTCTCTTCATCCAGTTGAGGCCGTGACGCGGGTCACACCCACTGTGTACTGCTCAGGGCAAAGCAGATAGAGGCGG
>JBAFSZ010000015.1:25715814-25727980 GCA_036919955.1 Melanotaenia pygmaea
GAAAGAAAGAAAGAAAGAAAGAAAGAAAGAAAGAAAGAAAGAAAGAAAGAAAGAAAAAAGAAAGAAAGAAAGAAAGAAAGAAAGCAAGAAAGCAAGAAAGAAAGAAAGAAAGAAAGAAAGAAAGAAAGAAAAGAAAAAAAGACTAAAGTCACCATCATTTATGGAAGGCAATAAAAAAAAACTGAATTTACATTTGACAAAATAAACAGAGCTTGAAAATACTGTTTAAAAATTTGGATGCAAAACAGGGCTGTGATGGTCAAAACAGAGGGAAATGGTTTGAAATAGTTAGAACAGGAAGTTAGGCTTAAAATCAGTGCTGAAACAGTTCCATCTAGGGGTTGAAGTTTAACCCTTGTACTTTATTTCATAAATGTAGTTGAAACACACAATGCAGCTAAGGTGTTTGTGCAGAATCAAAGCACAGAATTTACATTTTTAGGTAAAATAAATAAAAGATGAAAAAAAAATTGGGGGTGGGGGTATGAGAGAGATTTTTCTTATAAAAATAGAAAATCTATCATGAACCAAAATGCTAATGAAATAATGATTATTTGGCACACTGTGTAATTTGCATTTATTTTAACATCCTCGTGTTAATTTATTGTTGTGAAAAGTACAATCCAAACTAAACAAAAGGATGACTCACATGAGTTTCACATTATCTCCTCTGTAAAGTAATATGTTATCATTACAGTATCCACCACTCAGACTCACACAACACTGAACTCAGCGTGTGAATCATCAGGCAAAGCGCTGCTTCCGAATGAAGAGAAATGGCTGTAATATATCCAAGTTGGTGTTGAAAATGAGGTTAATCACCATCAGAAGACTTTTGCTGTCCCTGTAGCCTCAGGTGGGCCACATCAGTGTCTGCAGTGTGTACAGTGTTGTCCCCATATGGTTGAACAGATCCACATCTGCTTACTGACAGGACAGATGATGAATTCTGGTGGGAAGAGACTTCATCAGTGTGATGTGAAAAAACGTAGGCAGCTTTTGACGTGTCAGCAGTCATTTGGCCAGCAACAATCAGACTGAAAATGCTGTTAAACACCCACATTCATACAAGCTGTTTCTGGAATAATATGCTGGAAAAAAAAAAGCTGTAGGCTGTCAAGCAGGCAAACATGCATTCATCCAGCAGGTCAGAGGTCAGTCAGACTGCTACAAGAGTAAAAGGCTGTAAAGATATGCTCGTTTTCATTAGAAAAGAATAATGTTGAGTCTCCAGTGTGATGCTGTTGTTGTCAGGCTATACAACACTTTGGTACAGACTAATTATGTTAGTAATCAAACATCTTCAAACATTGAGCAGGATAAATTGACTGCTTCATATTGGGGCTAGGGTAATCCCCACTGGGTCTATTTAGGTTAAATGCACTTACGTGTGAGTTTCATTGTAAAATATTATGCATCTGTCTCCAACATCAACAATGTCTTTGTCAAGTTTTTCTCCTTCAAAATACCGGAATAAGTGCCGGAATAACTTGGGTGCACTGTGTTGCTCTTTCAAACTTCCTGGTTCCTTAACCAATCATATGCGACTCCTCATGGTTGCCTAACAACAACAAGGCAGCGTTTGGTTTTTATGTCAGCAAAAGAGCAGCAGCCTTGCAGGTATGGAAGCTAGTAAAACAAGCGGACCAGAAATAGTCAGAAAAACCTAAAAAGCCTCGACATCCTGCTAAAAAAGCAAATGACCAAAATGGAATAAAACGAGGGTCTTTATTGAATTTCCCTTTGGGATTAATAAAGTATTTTTCATTCATTTCATTCATTCATTCAATATTGGAGAATCTTTTGAAAGGTGGAAAAGTCTGAGCTGGCAAAGTTTCTCCTCGACAGGTAAACACAGGAATTCTGCTTAAATTAACCGAAAAGTTTATGTTGATCTACAAAGTCTTTTAGTCTAATTTATTTCTCAGCACTCATTAAATTAATTTGTGTGACTGTATGGAGATATTAGAGGAGTAAATTGGTGGCCTGTTTACAACATTTACAACAACAAATGTAATGATGTTTGGGCCAAGTGTGTTTGTCCTTATAAACTTAAGAAATTACTATCAAATTAATTTAAGTGAGACTAAGGGAAAACTGCTGCTGCGTGGCATTTGTTGATTAATGTAGGTTTTGTTTACACTCTATTTTATGCTAATGTAAATTAGCGCGTGAAATTAGCGCCAGCGTTGCAAAGCATAGCAACTTACTGTGTGTGTGAATCATCTCCGCTCCTCATCATGATGTCTCCGTCCTTCATAGACTGTATAAAAGAACCGTCCTCTCACAAACCGGCAACCTGAGCGAAACTCTCTGGGGGAGGGGGGGGCGCTCTCCGTGTTTTTCTCTTTCGACTGCAGTTCTGATTTGAAACACTAGGTGTCAATGCTACTTATTTTGTCTTTAAGAGGCTTTTGGACCTACAAATGATATGTTTTTACAAATATAATTTGATCCACCTCGGAGCTGTTGAAAGGTTGCTGCTTGTATTACTTGAATTATCTGAACGTTTCAACTGTGCACACACAGCAGGTGATATTTGAGATGCAACATAAACAGAATCAGAGCCCACATCTTTCTAATCCTGGAGTCTCTGCATTGGCTTCCAATTCACTTCAGGGTCGACTTCAAGGTTCTTTTTATTGGTTTTTTATTGGGCTTCTTATCCTCCAGACTTTCTTAAATATAAGAGCACTGCAGTGTCCTCAGGTCCTCTAGGACTGCTACACTAAGCATTCATGGATTCATGGTGAGTCTTCTTTTAGCTTTTATGCTCCACACATGTGGAACAGTCTGCCACCACCAACCTGACAGTGGCTGTTTTTAAACTCTGGTTTTAAACTAAAAGTCTTTCTCAATTTAAGTTTTTTAATAAGTTCTTTACTCTTCTGGTAATGTTTTTATTGCATTCTTGTTACATATTGATTCTTATTTGATCACGTTTTATCTATTATATAGTTAGTTTTACTTTTATTCCTCTTAAATCTAGTTAAATTAGTTTTTTTACCTCTATTATTCTGCTTGCATTCCAAACCTTTATATTCATTGTGATTATGTTATTAGGAGTTTTCTGCTTAACAATATTGCTTATTATTCTAGAGCACATTTATTTTCTTATAACCTTTATTTTCTTTATGTTTTTCATAATTATAGTCTAACAGACTTCTATTTACTCTGGTGTTTCCTCAGCCTGGCGAGTTGGTGTGTAGGAGTGTGTGTGCTATATATATATATAAAAAAAAAATACTTGAAGTTCATCAGAGTTAAGTTAGCAATATGTAGAAGAAAAACCTAAATTGTGACAGTGGTTGGACAATGGTGGAAAGAATTAGGCAGGTTTCAAGCGAAGAAAGGAGCAGTTGGAGAATGTTGACAATAAATAAGCAGGTGAGAGTTGACAGATTTAAACAATGTTGTACAAACAAATCTACAAAACTAAAGTTTAAGTAAACCATCCCAAATGGATTAGGTGCCAAATGACTTTGTTTCTTGCTAGAAAAGCGAACACCGAGAGGATATTGTTCTTAGTTTTTTTTGTTCCTAGGTTCAGGTATGCTGATGACATGGTTTATTTTTCATGAAAAATTTTTTCTAGAGGACATTCTCATAGACTGATAACTTTAACACACTGTGTGGTAAAACAAGTTAATTTAGAATCAGAATCAATCAGAATGCTATTTATTGTCATTTTACCATGTACGAGATTGAAAAGTATCTCCTTTTTGCAGTCAAATAATTTTTTCAATTATTTGACTGCTCTAAAAAGGAAATGATTCCCAGTCTTGTTGTACACAGTAAAGTGAAAATAACCCAGCATACAGTCACTTCTTTTGTTGACATTAAAGGGAAAATACAGGTCATAAACAACCAGTCATTGTCTAGATTATTCTTTAACATTTATATCAGTCCTTTATTAGAAGGCATCTCACATAACCGGTTTTCATCAAAGCAAAGAGACAGTTTCCATTTTTCAGAAGATAGTTTTAAATTTGACAGAAAAAAATCTTCCCTTTTACAAGCGTCAACATATCTATGCTTTGAATTTTACATATTCAATCTTATACAATCAATGAATTCATCTGCAGAGAAAACACAGTTGTGTAACCTGACTTGTTTTCACAAACGGTTCACAGATTAAAACTGGATTCATATAAAGAGGTTTGGCTACCGTAATGCTCTGTAAGATGATCAAATCATCTTATTAATCTGTAAAGCACTTAATGGTTTTCCAGTCCAGTACATGTCCGACCTGCTCGCTCAGGTCATCAGGACTGTCAGCAGGACTGTCAGCTGTCCCCTGAACAATAACAAAACCTACTAAATGAGCTTTTCTGTTACTGGTTTCAATGCTCTGAAAACAAACTAATCTGAACTAAGATCTAAAATTAGTGTACATTAGTCTACATTCAACATTTTTACATTAATCACTGAGTGCATATTTGTGTGTTGACTTACACACACACAGACACACACACACACAAACACACAAGCTGTATACAAGAATAATGCATCATCACTAAACACACTTTTTAGTGTAACTATAAAGTATTAAGGTCATGAATTATGCACATAAAACTGTCATGGCAACAGAATGATGTGTAAGCATTAATATCACTCTCCCATTTACCAACGTTATCTTTGGCAAACAACTTGAGCCAAACCAAGGCTGATTGATTTCCATCTTCCACGGAGCTGTTACATAGCAAAGCACAGATAATAAAGCTAAAATCGTTTCACTACAGTAGATGTATTTTGGAGGTTTCTACTACCCACAACAAATAATAATAATAATAATAATAATAATAATAATAATAATAATAATAATAATAATAATAATAATAATAATAATAATAACACTTCATTTGTAAATCCACTTTCTGTATTCTGTTGCCCTGCATGTATTCTCAACCCTGCATTAAATCACAGGTTATGAACCATTATATAGAAGGAAACAAAGTCTTTGTCTTCCCTTTTCTTTTCCTCAGTGAAGTTATCTGTTGTATCTTTAGTCTCTTTTCTTCTCCATTTCTCTATCTGTATTCATTCCTCCATTCTCTGCAACTGGATCTGCATGTTGGACACAGATAATCTCATCCATGTACTAAAACACATACAGACACACACACACACACATACACAAACAAACACACACACACATACAAGCATACAACATGAGGCACTTGCTTCGGTGCTGGTTTGATGAATAGCCCTCTTCTATTGATTCCAAGGATCAATGCACTAATCAGCCATCCTTTCAGCCCTCATGAGGAGAGGACTTGAAAAGAAAAGAGAAAAAAGTACAGACACTGCAAGATTCAGAAAACTTTGTGCCAAGATGGGAATATGTGATCATCCATTACACAAAGGACAAGTGACTCTTTAGCACCTTGGACAGCTCCTCATGGAGACAAAAGCGCTGTTCTGGTGAATGAAAAAGGATTTTACCTGGCTTATTCCTGGATATATATAAAATATACGTAAAATATATAATATATTCCTGGACAACATCATTATTACAGTTCAACCTCATCTAACACAGCTTAAGGAGGCAATCTGGACCAAAATAGCAAAGACACAGGCCGTAGGTTTGTTCTGGGTCTGCTAATGAGCCTCCTTGGCTTTAAAGTAATCCTATAAATATTCATACTTTGTGGGTGGTACTACAAGTTAATGTGAGCCTCTGCAGCTCTGGTGTCATGATGCACCTCAACTCTTTTGTACTTCAAACAAATTTACTAATGTCCCCATGAGTGACACATCTCCAATCTGCTCAGGTTTGTGGTGTTTGAAGTAAGTTTAACATGAATGAGCTTCCAGAGTGTGCAAACCAGTGAGTCAGCTGCTAAAATGCCAGAAACTAAATGGAGCCCAGGGAACAAACCACAACAAATCATTACTGCCCATATATGTGACTCGGTCAGTAGCAGGTGCAGAAGCAGTTCATTGTCATTCAAGTGGACTATAGCGTAAATACAGAAAATCTGGAAATATCTGTGTGACGAGAAAGAGAGTATTTACCATTTTAAACTACAAACTTTGGTTATCTATCATTTATAGATCAACTTAGATGAAGTAAAAAGAATAAAACCATAACACACACACACACACACACACACACACACACACACACACACACACACACACACACACACACACACAATGCGAGCTACGTAAGAAGCTGTATCTGACTTTCTTGTACAGAGTTAGTGTTTTTTCCACTCCTCTACAATGGCTCTTCAAAGTTGCTGGATATTGGCAGGAACTGGAACACACTGTCATGTCAGGGCATCCCAAACATGCTCAATGGGTGACATGTACAGTGAGTATGCTGGAACTGAGTTGTTTTCAGCTTCCAGGAATTGTGTACAGATCCTTCTGACATGGGCACCATCATGAGGCAACATGAGGTGATGGTCATGGATGAATGGCACAACAATGGGCCTCAGGATCTTGTTACGGTATCTCTGTGCATTCAAAATGCCATCAATACCATGCACTTGTGTTCATTGTCTATAACATACGCCTCCACCACCACCACGGGCGACTCGATTCACAACACTGACATCAGCAAACTGCTCAACCACACAAGGCCATACGGCCATCTGCTCCGTACAGTCAAAACTGGGATTCATCTGTGAACCTCTACAAAGTACAGGCACCATTAAATGTGTACATTTGCACATTCAAGTCAGGTATGATGATGAACTGCAGTCAGGTCAAGACCCCGATGAGAATGATGAGCATGCCGATGAGCTTCCCTGAAACAGTTTCTGACAGTTTGTTCAGAAATTCTTTGGTTATGCAATCCGATTGTTGCAGCAGCTGTCCGGGTGGCTGGTCTCAGGTGAGGTGAAGACACTGGACAGTGGAGGTTCGAGGATGGTGTGTTAACACTTGGTCTGTGGTTGTGAGCCCGGTTTGATGTACTGCCAAATTCTCTGAATGCATATGAAGATGGTTTATGGTAGAAAAATGAACAAAAAATTCATGGGTAAAAGCTCTGGTGGACATTCCTATAGTCAGCATTGTGCTGTGTGATAAAAAAAAAGCACATTTTAGAGTGCCCTTTTATTGTGGACACCCTTAGGCAAGATATCTAAACATAAGCCAGGGGTTTCTATATTAGCCAGTATAAATTCAAACCCAATTTTAACATTAAAGATACATATACATACAGTTTCTACCATAAAATGATTAATGGACCAAAACTTTGTAACATATCCTGCACAGATTCAATCTTATGTCTTTTGTATAAGCAGCAGAGTAAAACTTCTGGGTGGATCTGCACCATTATAACCCTTCTCATGTCAGCAGTGTGCTGATCAAGTGGAGTTGTATTGATTGTTCTTTTACGTCCACCTTTACTTGCTCAGGTAAACATAAATGTAAACAAAACTCCATCGGATCTAATGTCAGGAGTTTCAGATTTTTAAACACTCACATGGGGAGACATCAAAGAAAATTCCTGGATGCTGATGCAGTCAGCACAACAAATAACTACATCAACCAAAATAATTCAAGGACGATGAAGACATTGTCCAAACACAACTCAATGATCCCAGCATTTACTGCTTCAGTTATTATCAAAGAACTTACAGTATGGTGAAGGGTGACAGCGAAACCAGTTACACCAAATTCATGCAGAGAACAATGGACGCAATCGTTTACACACAAGACAGTCTGTTACCTCACAGCAGGCAGTTCAATAACAGCAGACTGCAAAAAACAAGAATTAACTTTAACCCACAGGCTACACAGACAATTACAACTGAAAAAAGTTAAGTAAATTGTACTGTTACACTTCTGAAAGTCATTCTGAAAAAGCAAACTCCTTCAGTCTTTGAAACAACGTGTAGCTAAATAAAGGAAAATGAGATTGATAGGAAGGGACCACCAAAATGAAACTACCTGTGAATTTTTTTTAATTTTCCTCATGGAGACTGAATATTATTGCAGAAATTTAAAATGAAACATGAGAAGGAAAAAGTAGACAAATGTTAAACTTCACAAGTGTAATCACTATTTTACTTCCATATGACATAAAAAAAATGATGCGAATGACTGAATGAATGAATCAAGGATTACAAAATCCACAGGGATCTGTCCAGCAATGAGTCACACATTTTGTCCAGCTTCTCGCCCTTTTCAGGTCTTGACAATCACCAGCTTGCACAGCTTTGCATTGTGAGCTATAAAAAAGACATTATAGCAACATGCTGAGAAGATAGGCATCTGCAAGAAAACACAGCTTTCAAAACCACAGGGAAAAAGAAACAGGGAAAGAAATTCAATATCCAAACATCAGATGTTGAAATCTTTACCAAAGGGAGGACTTTCAAGGGAGGCTGTAAACATGATGGGGATGATTCAGAGGGAGAAAAACAAGCCCATGGTTGAGAAAGTCTGTCAGCAGCCGCTGGGTTTTGAGTCATCACTCAAGACCTCCGTGACCTCTGAATTTCTCTAATTTGCACACTGTAATTGTTCTGCAGGCAGTATTGTGATAGGAAAAGATGCAATCACCAGACTGCCACGCAAATTTTGATAAAAGACTTTGCAACACAGGATGATATCAGCATCAAGCCAGGCTGAACAGCGGAAGTGGAGCTTTTCTCTTTCTCTTAAGCTGCACAAACATAATCATCTCACTTCTTCAGACTCACTGTTCTCTCATCTGCCCTTCTTTCTGTCAAACAGTCATTAACCCCCCCGCACACACACACCCACACACACACACACACACACACACACACACACACTACAGTCCACATCTAGAAGCTTCTCATTGTGTTCACATGTGTGTGAGCCTGCAAGGATGAACACGCTAACGTGCGTCAGTGTTCAAACGGCTTGAGGTGGTCTGAAAGAGCTGGAAATCCTCTCCGCCCACTCCTTTCCCATGTCATGTAGTGTGTGACCATGCCCATCATCCATGCTGTCAGTTGCCTCCTGTGTGGGAGGTTGTTTTTTTTATTTTTGCTTTTTTTCCCCCCATTTCATTTTATTTCCATTAACTTCACCTTCTGTTGCCTTTACTGGCTTTAGATCAACATCCATACGGATCAACATCAAACACACGTCATACATGTTTTTAAAGGTGTGCTGTTCAACCGTAGAGAAAACTATCTTTGAAACCTACTGAAAGACCAAAACCTTTCTCTCATTCTTCCATGTCAATAAAAAGGTTTCTTGTGTCTTTAGAAACTGTAAAATTTGAAAAGTATATTTAAATGTTTATTATTATTACACCTGGCTGATGTCTAAATCCAAGCATTTTCATCATCTAATTAATCTTTGAACCACATAAATTAATATTAATTCGGTTCTTTAAAACATAAACCCCAGCATTATTGTTTTTTCTCTGGCGTGGTGATGATGAGTCCTCCATCTGCCCTTCCACATTTCTGGCTTTGTTCTGGTACTTTATGTTTTAATAAGACCACAAATGAGATGGAATACAACCAAAGTTTCAGAATCAGTCCTAGATCGGATGTGACAGAGATTCACAGACTGTAAAACACTCTCATGACCGAAGTTTGCACAATGTAAAGAAAATTTAGTCCTGCAGTGTGACTGTTGTCAATGAGAAAATAGCGCGGAGTGACAAACACAATATTATACCATGTGGGAAAAAACACAAACCCAAAAGGTTATAAAGTTATACAGTTATAAAACAAGTTATATGTAAGTTGTGAGATTTAAAACAGGAAGCGAATTTTGGCAACAGAAGTCTCTTTAAAAAAATACGTCTGCCTAAACAGGCTGCAAGCTAAGCAAGAAGGAAGTAGCACGGAAAGAAATAGAGATACTGCAGCTTTTTGGTGAGCAGCACTCTGTCTGTTTGCTTAAAAATATACTCTTATGATTGAACAGGTATTATAATGTCACAGGGTATACCAGGAACAGGTGACTCCGTTGCTTGAGGGCCATCTTTAGATGTTTACCTGCTTCAGCACACCCGATTTAAATGAATGGGTGATTGTGCAGAACTTGACAACAAGCTGTTGGGTCCATTTGATTTGAATCAGGTATGTTGAAGCAGGAAACATTTAAATCCTGCAGGAGATGCGCCATTGAGGACCCGAGCTGTCCATCTCTGGTCTATACATATATTCAGCATAATGTCGTGGAAACCAGTGAGATGAGTTTTCCCATATTAGTCATTTCCTGGACAACAGCAACAACACCTGAGCCTTAATATGTAGAGAAATATTTTTAGAGGTGCTAAATGATAAGACAATGACACTAAAACAGATGCCTGGTGTTCAAGGTTCAAGGTTAGCTTTATTATGTGCTGTGGTGCAATGAGTTTTGCAGCCAGCAGCAAATGACAACACAACAGTCAAGACTGACAAATTTAATAAATAGACCCAACCTTTTTAAAAAGCCCAGTGGTGTGGCGCTCTTTCTTTAGGTAGTCATTTACTCTCAGTAATAATCACAAACATTTGGAAAGGGATGTCACCACAAACACAATCACACATTTATTTAGGTATGGCCTCCTTGATATATGCTGTGGAAACATGACCCAAATCCAAACCAATATTATAATCCAGAAAGTCCTGCCCCTAGCATGGCATACTCACACACAGGATATATTTTTTTTTCCAAAGTCAATACTGCTAACTCATTAGATCATACTGGGGGTGAAAGAAGGAGGTCTTTATACAGATCTCTAATTTATGCTGATATTGTGTAAATTGCAGATATTTTATAGTTGTCAAAATACAGTCTGTATTCTCTACAAGACATGATGCTCTCCCTCTAGAAAAAAATAACGCATTTAATCGCAGTTTGTGTTCCAAACAACGTTTGTCTGTGCACAGTTTCCGGTACAGCGATTAAACTGAGACACACGTCAGAGTTCGACTAAATCAGTGTTACTAATTTAATTATTTTGCTGCTATATTTAGTTTTCAGCCTGATCTAGTGACTTTATTTCAATGAAGCGACTAGCAACAAATCTAATTTTTCTGGCATTATTGGAGACGGACATGAAAGCACGTTTACTTCTTCTCAATGAGCAGCGCTTCCACCCCTCACCCGTCCATTAGTGCTCACAGCTGCAGTCAGAGCAGGACAGTTTCCCTCTGCTCCATGACCAGCCTGTAAATAAAACGTACGAAGCTGCTGCTGGCTGATCCGGTCCTGGCTTACTGTCAGATATTAATGTCTATTAATGAAGAATGTGCAGGGAAACATCTAAAAAGTTTAAAGTACTGTAACATGCTGTACGCTCTTAATTATCTGTTCAGTTCAGTTTTGGGCAGGAATATTTTCTTCTTTTTTTTTTTTCTACTGTTTTGAACTGAAATGCAATTAAAAGCATTTTCCAGACTAGAGCTTGAGTTTATAGTATTAATGTCTGTGTCTATTATTTGATACACTCATCAACTAAAATCCATTTAAATGAAAAAAATTTATTTTGGGGGCAAATATGCAATTAAAATGTGATTAATCAACATTAATTCATTATATGTATAAATATATATAAAATATTAAGGCTGTCAAAAATAAAGTGATAATGGTAGTAACTATTACTTGTGTTAAATCTTTAACACAAGGGTTGGTAAAAGGGTTCAACAGCTGGACTTTTTCTTCTCCTGTTGTGAATCATGACAGCTGTCATGATCAGCTGATCAGCTTTTCTGTGGCTAGCACGTCTCTCGTGTTGCAGTTGTTGATCGTTAACTAGCAGTTCATGGTTCACACCAGCACATTGGCCCCCAAAGTATTGTTTTTTTGGCACTTGCAATAGTAAGCTAATGTCTCATGTCAATCAGACACATGTCTCTGAAGCTGAAGAATGAAAGATGATGAATGAAATGATGCTGATAACAGCAGCCTGATTCAATTAAATATTGATTGTCTTTATTTTATACTATTATTATTTTTTTGTATTAATGGTGTAACATCTGTAAAATCTGCTAGTCATCAGACAGCCATGCACACATCTATGAAGATAGATCAGGTTCATTTATGTATGGAGAGTGAAACAGCAAAAGGAACCAAGGGGACGTCTCCTCTTAATCACTGGTGCTGTGCAGATGTTGGAGACACAGGTCTAATCATTTAGGAGTCATGATTGTTGAGAGACAAATTATTAACAGGTTCAGAGATATAAATCAGAGCAGGACCCTTAACTTACAACACACACACATATATA
>JBAFSZ010000015.1:25780137-25794122 GCA_036919955.1 Melanotaenia pygmaea
TTTGGAAAAGTAAAACTTTGAGGTGTAGTGGTACAGTGTTTGGTTTTAGAGTTCAATTGTTGTTTTGAAAGAGAAAACAGCAGGAAAAAAAAAAAAAAAAAAAAAAAAAAAAAAATCGCCTTACTGATTTTACACCCACTTCAAATTCACCATGCAGCCACTGTCATCGATTTTAGCTGTGAAGTGATAAGGTGTTTGTTCTCTGAGAAAAAATGGTTGATAGTGATATTTTTCAGCTTCTTTTCTCTGCAGAAAAACTAATCCAGAACATTCCGTTTCTTAATCTGTATTTTGACCTTCCCCACTGTGCAGTGACATTTGCTTCAGGGTGCATGCTGGATGTACATTTATTTAGCTTTGCAGTGAGTAGGAATAGACAAATCCTCACTACTTTACACCTGAAAAATCTCTCGGATCTTTGCTAGATAGGACAATGTTTAAATATGATAAAGGAAAAGTAAAAATCTAAAGCTTTCTTCTCTAATAAGAGTTTAAATTGCCCCTTTCTGTAAAGCAACAACCACCAGAAATGCTCTGATGCGGCTGCTTTAGTACCAACCATGAAAGATCTTACAGTAAAAGAGGGAGTAAATGAGGGTTGGAGCTTCTTTGACTACACAAGCACTCATTTAGACTCATTTAATGACTAAAGGCTTTGTGCATAGTCTGTTAGTGTGTAACTCGGGGGGGATGTGGCCCGGATCGTGACTGAGGATGGGACCACGAGAGTCCTCTAGCAGGCCAAACCACTTTCCAAAGTAAAGTTTGGAGCTCCCTATTACAGAATTACACAAGTAGATCAGGCTACTTATTGATAGAAACCTAGCAGATATACAAAAAAAAAAAAAATGATCTATTCTTTATTCACAATTAATTCATTAAAACATTTACCATATAATACAGCGTACTTTGAGCAATCGGGAATTCACTGCAATCAAAAGAAAATAAAGAAAAACAAAAGATTAATGAATTAGTAACCAAACCCATACAAAAAACTAGTACATTAAGTACAGCACTTAAAGTAACCAAAAGAAAATCCCACGTTACTCAAAATTCTAAAACCTTTTTGCCAACCCTTCACGTCAATCTATAAGTATTGGGGAAAGCCAAATAAAAACAGCAACCACACTAAATGCACACACAAACCGTGGGGCAAGAACAATCACGTCCAACCCACAGCTAAAGCCTAGTACAGATCAACCAACCCAAGAGCGAGCGTGGTGTGGCGAGTAATAACGGGAATAACAAAGGGCCTAGCGTAGCGACGAGCAGAGCATAAACAACAAAGGAAACAAGCATAACCAAAGAACATAGCAGGGAACAGGGGCAATCTGTAACACCAAAAAAAACACTGAGTTAGCCATCAAACCTGCTAACCATTATCCACGATAGCATCTGGTGCACATAATTTCTACCTGAGCAACGTAGCTTCCCTCCAGTACAGCCTAGTGAGAATCAGTGAACATTAGCTTGATGTAAACAACCACACACACACAACCTTTAAATGCCAATGCCACCAATTATCTTCACCAGCCAGACTGGGGGAACATCCGCGGTTCAGACGGTAAACTCTGGGTTCTGCTCCTACCCGCACTACTAGAACCTCGTAGCGACACGCTCAAACGCTGCGCACATGCCGAAAACAGAGATAAGCAATGCAGCAACCACACCTCTTTATAATCCTCCTCATCAACCAGAGCGGGAAACACGGAGGCGGAAGCACATCCGCCATGCCTTCACTGTCACGCCTAATATTGTAAACATCAGCTGTCCTTACTATAAGAAACTCACCAGATCTTACAAAACCACCTGGTTACCAGTGTATCCAGACAGATATTGTTTGGGTACTGGCTCTGCTTTGAAGTCGCGGAATCTCGGTGCTTTCTGGCAAACCGGCCCACATTCACATCAGTTTAACCAGAAACAAAGTGGGAGGACTTTACGCCCTGGAAGTAAACATAAACATCTCTGAAATTTGGACATGAGTTAATAAGTTGGTTGGACAAGTTGGTGGCTAAGTCATCAGGCTTCATTATAACCCTTGATTTTCCTAAATATACAACATGTGCAGGCGACTGAGCAAATTTCATGTTGCCTCACTTGACGGTAGTCATTTCTCCCACTCAGTGGTATCTCTGCTAGTGTTGAAATCAATCAGTTGTACTGCCCCCTTGATCAAATAGTGTTTAACTAATTCAGCAATGTGTCATTACTTGTTCTAAGTCTGAGGTTGCATTGATAACATGGTGTCTTTTTGGAAAGGAGCTCTTCTTGCTAACTGCCATGTTTTGTTTTGTGTGTGTGGCTGTGTGATGTGGGTGGGAGAAAGGCTGAGCTCACTGTTGACTCTGAAGCCCAATCAGAGCATTGACAGTGTGATGTTGATTTATCTTGATTTTCTCAGAAACAAATAATTATATACGGCTAATTCAAATAGGTTAATAAAACTTATCTATTTCCTTATTATAATGCTATAAACATCTATTAATTTATCCAGAGAAAGTGAAAAGGTGGGTGTGGCCTCTTTTTACCAGACAGTCTAAAATGAAACTAACAGTCTCAGATTTTTATCTTTATCTATTTATTTCTTTATTTATTTTTCTGGATCAAGCTACTGATTTTTTCACAGTGTAGCTTTTGACATGAAAAAGAATAATTTTTTTAAATAACGGTGTACTCTTGCTAGCCTGGAAGCCAACCAGGCCAGAGATTTGAAGACTAAACTGACAACACACACAGGACTGCATGTACTCTTACCATTTGTAAAATTAGTCTGAAGGAAAGTGGATTATACATAGACAGCCTCCAGCCAGAGGAGTTATACGATTAAAGAAAAGGAAACTTGTATCTTTATAAATTACCAAAGGAGGGAGCCTTATATCCATTCACATTTCATGATACACTTATTAACCGTGTATGTGATGTAAATGTATCCTCCAAAAAAGCCTTTACACCAAAACAAGGTTCAGTATCAACACAGCGCTGAGATGAGTTAAATCTTAATAGGATGGAAAATAAAGTATCTGCATCTCACATCTGATATCCAAGTTATAATTCTTCTCTATTAACAGCAGATGCACAAAAAGTAATTCCACGTCGCTCTGCTGATACTATTATCAACAATTTTAGCAAACAGAACCCCCCAAGTTACCTTTGATAAATAAGTCTAAACACTTCTATCTGGATTGAAATCTACAAAAGTGGCTACTTTTTCTCCCTCTACAGTTTGTATTTCCTACATCCCTCTGCACAAATATGATCTTCTGCAAAGCCACTGCTGAAACGTTTGGGAGTAGGGATGTGCATTTCCGTTTCTTTTTAATTCACCAGTCTTGTACAGAGCTGAGAATAATAGATAATGCCTGGAGGGAGTGAGGACAGGTTTTGTCTATGCCAGAAAGCATTAAAATGCAGGTTTGGAATAATTTGCATTGGGCACATTGTTGGTACCAAAGCTTGTTTGCATTTTAAGTGATTTGCATCAAAATGCGGTTACTAAAAGTTATTTTGTATTCAATGATAATTGACGTATTCACCATGTTGTCTTATGGAGTCTTAATGGCGGTAAATGAACTCTATATGTGCAAGAAAAACTGTACGCTCTATTAATCACTTGAAGAGTCAATGAAGGAGCAGCAAAAGGGCCATGTGTGAGTGATTCTCGGCAAACTCATTTTTGAGTTTATTAGTGCCGGACTGAGGAAATGCATGGCATGTCAGTGAGATGCAGAAAGTTTTTTTTTTTTTTTTTACAGTATGTGTGATAATGATGAGATCCAAAGACAAGGCAACTGTGATGCTGCACAAGCTTGTTATTGTTTGTCAAACACAAGGTAGCCGACATTAACCTAAAGTGACAGCTCAGTGATGCATGAGACAGGCTTAAGCAGCCAGATACACACACACACACACAGAGAGTCCAGCCTGTATTCAATTTTTTTTCTGTATTACTTCTCTTATTCATTCCTTTCACAAACACGTTCTTTAATTTCTCTGATCTGTCCCATTCTGCAGATATGACGGGGGGGTGAATGTGTCGTGCTGCTGATGACAGGGTGGCAACGCAGCAAGCCATGGCAGAGTGCTTCACTTCACATAGTTCAAACACGATGACAACATCATTACCCATCAGTCTGCAGGTGTCAACAATGGCACAAAAAGGTTGCGACAGCATGTCTCCTTTAAATGCTAAACAGACAGTGTCTGCATGTGTAAAATAAACTCCTCCCAGTGGATTGTTTAACTGGCAGTGTTAACCCAAAAATACAATTAGCAAAATGAAGAAAAATCTGATACAACTATACTCACTGACACAAGGGAAAGAATTTGCTCATATAAATTACAAAAATCAAAAGGTTTTCCTAAAACTTTGATCACTCTGTCATTGAATTGTGCTATACAAATAAACTTGCCTAAATAAGCACTTCTGAACTTTGGCAGATTTTCTTAGTGTGGCGCTCCCTAATGATGTTACTTCAGCATCCATCTTGCATCCCATGCTAACTTACTAGCTTTGTAGCGTGTAGCGATAGTAGCCACTTGTTGGTAGAATTGTGTGTGAAGTTGAATTTATGCTAACTTAGATATGTTATACTGGTCGGGCAACTATGTTTTCAGTTGGATTGCAAGTTTAATAAAAGCAGACAAAAGTATGAACTAATCTAGGAGCGGCAAGTGAACTATAGTTAACACAAAACACCTGGACAGCTACACATGCATGCAAACTAAAAACTACAATGTACTAAAACAAATCATCTAAATAAAATAATATTAATTCAAAACAACTTTAACTTACATTTTCATACATGAACTAGCCTAAACGTGGTATAAAAGTAAGTAAAATTGTCTGTTTTGAATGTTTGGGGTCGCCAGAGTTTTGTGGTATCAAAAGCTAAATAAGGTCGGGAACCACTGCTCTAGGAGTTTGCATGGTGTATGTGTTCGGTGACATAAAATGCTGTTCTGTTTGTCTTCAGGTTACCATCACAACAACATTTGATTTGAAATGGCATCAATATTAATATAAATAAATGCCTTAAACGTAAAAATGCCTGCAATTATTTCTGCATAAAACAGGATAGTTATGTTTTAAGTATGACTTATAAATGGATTGTTAAATGTAGTTTAACAATGTTAAACTTCACTTAACAATGTTCTATTAACTACTAAATAACAATGTAATATACTAATAACAATGTTCACTATTATCTGCTGACAAAGAAAGGAAAAGGGTAAAATGACTGTCCTGACTAAAACTAAACTAAAATGTTAACAGTTTTTTGTTGACTAAAATTAGACTAATAAAATGATGTTTTCTTGAACTAAAAGACTAAAATGCTCAACTTATTGTCAGCTAAATCTTAACTAAATAAAAAGGAGATGAGGTTGACTAAATGTGATAGAAACTTATATGCACGACTTAAACTGGACTTAAATTGAGACTAAATTTAAAAATGGCTGATAACACTAATGAAGTCATTACTTTTGCAAATTGTGGGAATAATGACTATTTGTTTTGCTTGGCTACAGTGCTGAAAATGACCTAGGATTGTTTTTATTTTCCATAATATACTAATTGGGGTTGTTGTAGTTTAGTGGAATGCCATATTCTTTCAAGTTTTTGCAAATTTTGCTTCATTTTGCAACGTCTTTTGTTGTGCTAAGTATGTTGTTTGCCACCTTTGGACTGGATGTCAATAGCCGGCCTAAATTTAAGTTATGGAAATTGTGTTGTGGGGCATATGTGGACCAGATGTGAGGAGCCGGCCTTAAAGCGCATGTTGTTTGAGGAGTTGTTGGCAGTACTGAGGATTCACTGGCTACAGCTATCTAGTCATTGCAATGACACATCTCCATAAGATTTACTAATTATGCCATCATTAGTTTTTCTCTGCCTTTGTTTTAAAATGTTCATTTTAACAAAGCAAGCAAAAATAAGGACACAAAAAGAGGATAATCAAAGAGAATAATCAAGAGGTCCAGATAGCAAAAGACATTTGGTCCAATAGGCCCACATTTGCTGTTTTGGTTTGGCCCATATTTGGCTTGATTGACGGCGTTGACACTATTTAAGTGTGGCTGCCGAAACGTAGTCACATCACCACCTTATGTGGGACACAAATGTGCCAAAATGTTCTTTGGGCCCACATTCGGCTTTGATTGATGGTATTGGTGCTATGTGAGTATGATTGTCAAAATCCAGCAACATCATTACTTGATGTGGTCAGTTGGGTGTGTAACAGAGTTTTAAATGCCAAATTCGCCCCAAGTCCACACTGTAAATATAGTCCAAATGTGGTCCAGAAGTACACATTTCTTATACTCCTGACACATAAGTGTGAGAATGCTGTTAGCCAAGGTCAAATATGAGTGGAGAGAACATTTCAGATGTGGCCCGCATCTGGTGGTGATGTGGCTGAGGTTTGGCAGCCACACTTTTCTTAAATCTTCCAGCCAAGATTTAAGAGTATAAATTCTCGCTAGGAGTGAGTGGGAGCCAGATTGAATGGTTGTCCCTCTGTGTTGGGTTTGACTAGGAACAGCTATTGACATCTAGCAGCAAATAGCTAGTTTCCTTAAGCCTGGTGCACACATAACGATTTTTTTAATCTTATGAGATTTTTTTTGGTTCGAGACCTTACACGTGAAGATAAAAATATCAGGCATTCAACAGTTTTGATCAAAATGTGTGTGGTGTGCGCCGATAATATCCTCACAGAACAACACACTCATAATGATGCTGTCCCACAACTCATCTACAATGTAGTCCTCTAAGCCAGACAAACGTCAAAACATAGAAGAAGAACCATAGCAACACCCGGCAAAAAACATAGAAGAAGAAAAAACATAGTAACAATCAGAAAACACAACACAGCATGGAAGGGGTGTAAATAAATTTATAGGGATACTCATCAAGGAATTCTTTAAGTGTGCTACGTATTTTAATTTATATTCTTACTCTGTTAATCATATTAAATGTCTCTTATCCTTAAGTTCATATACTCACAGCAACAATGAGACTCTTCATATGGGATGAGTGAGAAGAACATGTGGGGGCTGATTATTGTGTCTGCTGGTAAAACAACATGTGGAATTTTACACTTAAAGGAAATGTCTAAGTTAACCGGAGTCCAGAGGAAATCTGCTGGTCTGTGTATTGTCCTCTTGTTCCTGTTTTCTAGGACACAAGCAGATGGGGGTCACAAGGAAGGCTGTAGAGATCTGCATGTGGTCAACCTGTGACTGCAGCCAACCAGACTTCTGCAGCTGCAGCATTAGTCAGCAAAACTGTGTATATTCAGACCTGTATAAGGATTCCAGAATCATTTAGAGGGAGTTCTGACTGTAACAGCAGCAGACTCCGTATTGTATTAGTCCAGGCGACAGATAACACGAATCCAGGATTCGGTATTTGCACTTTCTCATATCAATTGTAATTAATAAATTAGTCAACTGAGAGAAGTAGTCTGTCATATTTTGATCCATCAAAGAACACGCAGCGGTATAAAGAAAATGTGTGGAACAGTACCTGATTAATTAGGAAAGTGGGGAATCGTTACCTGCCTATTTTAATACTGTGGGAAGAAGTACCTGTTCTTTATTACTTGTGCATTTTTAAGGTTTTCTCTAACAGGGGATATATAGGACGAGGGAATGATGTGGTCTTGGAACTATTGTTAACAGAAAAAGCCAGAACTGAAAAAAATAACAACCAGCATAAACACGGACTTTTATACTTCCTTGTTCCCAAGCCCACTCGCTCTCTGATTGGCTACATTCCATACCACATCACATTCCATGCAGTCAGAATGCACGAGTCGTCTGCCTTCCTCAGAAATCGGCTTGTTCAATATTCCCGATTGTCAGCTACAACCTGTCTCGGAGCAGATTATCGGGACAAATCAGCTCGTAACACAATTGGACAGGGAAATCTCACGATAATCAGGCGTTTGCCGTCCAAGGTCGGGAAGAGGCAAAATCAGAACAAAAACAGACCAAAAATGGTTATGTGTGTACCAGACTTTACTAAGATGCTAGCAACACTGATCTGAAACAAAAGCAGCAGAAAGGTTTTTTAACATTTTAATCTACAGAAAGTCTGTTTATTTCTTTTTGTGTTAATGTATTAATGTTTTTTACATATATTTTTTATATATATTTTTTCCTGAAGAAAGTGAGAAACACTTAAATAATAACTTAATGAGCAATGATTGACAGAGAGTTATCCTGATATTTTCTTCATTTTCTATGCCTCTAAGTCCAATTCAGGGTCACCAGGGGCTGGAGCCTATCCCTTCGATTAGCAGGTACATCCTGGACAGGTTGCCAGTCCATCACTGGGCCAACACAGAAAGACAAACAACAACTCACGCTCACAGTGATTTCTAGGGAAAATTTAGAGTGACCAATTAACCTAACCTAATTATTCTGAAAATTTTACAAGTACTTAACTGATAGAAATGAGACACCACTCTAACGTAAATATGTAGACGTACCACTATCAACCTGAAGCAGTTTCAGTATAAACTGATCTACACATCGAATGGTGAGATGTCGATGAATAACTGGATGGTGATACAATTAAATCAAATAACATCACAAGATGAAAATGTAAATAGTAAAGATTTTTTCCCACCAAGACTGAGACTGAACTCGGCAAAGAAAAAAATAACTACAGCATATAATGCCCAAATTATTCCTGAAGATTTACAAATGTAGCTTGTGCTTAAAAGTGCCAGGTTTGATGACATGAAGATACATTAGAGCTGTTTAAACATAACTATCACCTGAGATAACAGAAATATAATTCTGTACCATACTGATTAGTCAGTCCCATGTTTGTGGAATTGCATTGGTCTAAACTGGGTAGTTATGTAATGTGTTTTGACGCCACAAATGAAAGAAAATGTCTGACAAGTTTGTGGTATTTTTTAAATAATTTATTACAAAATGAAACCAGAAAGACAACTTTTTGTCTTTTTTCCCCTAAAGCAGGCTGCAGTAATTAATGACCACGAGAAATGAGTACAACTTGGATTAAATTTCTGATTCATATCTTCTTCTTTGGTTGAAGACCAATGGCCTCATAAATCAGACTAATTCATCAATAGTATCCCCAGAACAGATCCCAGAAACCTTGGGTAAGAAAGAACTCAACCTCTATTCTTGGCTCTCTTTAATGTATTCATTTAGGACCATTCTCTGCACTTCTTACTCCACTGTTATGACAGTGTTGCCCACTTCTCTGCTGCACTCTGCTCAGTGTAATCCCTGGTAAGCTCGATGGTAATGCAACTTTTGATGAAATCGTTAGCTGATTTTGTCCTGAGATTTTCCCTGAACAGCCCCACCAGCACAGCGAAGCATAAACACACAGATAGCTCAGGTTCCCGCAAACCCCAAAGCCTTCAAACGCACCCAAACACACAAGGTGCAAACAGAATAAGCTGTAATGCAACAGTCAGGGAGAAAAGATGGAACAGCTCTTTAGGTAACAAAATCAATTGACAATTGTCACAAAAAATGATTAACCTAGTTTTTGAATAAAAAGTTAAAGTTTTGTACCACATGACACTAACTAAAATGTTTAAATGCACTAAAAGTGCTTCCCCACAAGATATAAGAGTTCAGTCTATTTTATTTTCCCTTCAATTTGCATTAATTAGGCTGGACCTTTACTTTATGCAAATGTGAAGCTGTCAAAATGAGGTGCCTCCTACTCTAAACTTGCCATGCGGCTACATGGACAATTAATGAGAGCCTTAGAGATGGCCTCTTGCTTCGGAAATAAGACAAATTATACCATTAGACTGATCTAGAAGCTCGTGAAGCTACAAGCTCTTTGCTGGTCAACCTAAGAGGCCCCAGAGTTGCAGTATATCCATTTTTAAGCCAGGGATCATGTTGGAAAAAAATAAAAATGCAGAAGTCTGTGAGTTTGCTGCACTGTGTAAATTATATCATCTTAGATAGGTCTAACCTCCAAAACGGCATGAAAAGAAAGAAAAGCTGTTTTTTTTAAGTGCATGAAAGAAAAGTAGTTCACGTTTATGAATAATGAAAAGGTCAATTTTGAACCTAATATTATTTACAGGAAGATAAAGAAAGTTGTAGAAAACCACCTAAATGTGTAGGATTGCAGAGCAGAGTCAGTCATGACTTAACTTAACATAAAGCCCCACTGTGGATGTGGAGGATATGCTAATGCTACTCCCACTCTTTCATATTTGCAGGTCAGAATGAATGCACAATTAATATCATCTGTGAAACATTCAAATATTCTCCTTAATTTGTACTAAAGCAATTTTAACTGTATTTCGGGAGACAAATTTTCAGTGAATTTGCTGTCATAGAAGTGACAAAAGGAAATAACTGACTAAAAATACACTTGCAAAACACTAACTAGGAGAGCCTTCCCTGCATCACTTCGAGTTTAGCGTTTTTCATTTTTATATTGATGGTTAAATAAACACATTTCAAATTTGCAAATTGCTTTTAAGGAAATTGAAAAATGATTATTTTCAATAAAATTAAAAGAAAAAAACTCACTGTCCTACCTACAGTTTGCACTTCTCATGGAATTAAAATTGAAATTGCAACTGCTTTTTTTTTAGATGACAGTTTGACTTTAAGAACCACATTGACAATCTGGTCATGAAACTAAAAGTAAGGCTATCTTCGTTTTCAGACAGAAATCATGTTTTTCTTGTATTTCCAAAAAATTCTTTTTGCTGCAGCATTTTTGATACTGTTGGATTTTGGAGGTGTACTTTACATGAATGGCAGTACAACCTCATTTCATATGCTGGATACAAAATACCACATTGCTTGAAAATTTATTACTGTTTATAAATTCTAAAGACATCACTGTACACTGTTTACTAAGGGTGGTTGGATGATCCTGTCCGCTTGCAGGCTTCCTCACTGGCACAAACTTAACTATAAAGCTATCATTGGACTACTCCTTTCATATCAACTTATGTTAAAACACAACTCATCTAACAATCTGGGATCCCAGGTCTTTCTATCTGCCTCAGATGATAACAAGACTGATAACAGTGATGTACATGGTACCTCCGCAACTAACTTAGCAACATTGGCGCTATATTTAGCCTCCTTCAATGATTTAAAGAAAAAGCGATGATTAACAAATCTAGCAACTTTTTCTGGTGGTATCAGAGACTCTTAGTGAGTAACATGCAGTTTCCTCTTCTTCGTTAGCAGCAGCTCCTGCGTATGCCCCTCCCTCGTCATCCAGATAACACAGAAGACGCTTGGTCCTCAAGCAGCATCCAGCTTCAATAAGAGCAGCAGATGATCACCTCTGCTCCATGACCATACTGAAGTTGCCACTGACTGATCCAACCCTGGTTTACTGTCAGATATTAATTCCTATTAATGCAGAGTGTGGATGAAAACATTTAAAAACTTAAAAGTGCTGTAACATGTTGAAGACTCTTAATTGTAGAACCACTGGAGCTGTTAGTTAAACTATTTGAAAAGATGCTTTAACTTTGGGTCTGTTCAGTTTTGGCCTGGGATATTTTCTATTTATTTTTTATTGTTTTAAATGCATTTTTTCCAGACATTAATAGAATTTACAATATTAATCTCTTTGTCTATTATTTTATTTAACCGTCCCCTAAATTCAATTTAAATAAAAAAAAAAAAGTTGCTTTTTGTGGCAAATTTTGTTGTGATTCAAATGTGATTAAACGAGATTAATTACAAAATCAGTAATTAATTAGATAATTTTTTTTTAATCGAGTCCCACCTCTAATATATATTAGCTGGCTTTCTCCACGTTCTAATCATTACTTTCCTACTCACCTTACCAGTAGAAGTCTCTCCCCTCTCGCTCTCTGTGCTCCTCTGCCCTGACTCCTACAGATCAGGTGGAGTGAATATATGGCAACGTGAAGAAACATGAGAAACACAGCTGAAGCTCCAGAAGGAAGTCACCCCAAAGATAGTATGGTAGAAAGAGTAGGACCTTCACAATGCTTTTTCAGGCTAACTAGCTAGCTAAGTAGCAGTCTTCTTTTAGAACTGGAATGTAACTTTTGACCACAAAACAACAAAGGTAGGACGTGCGCAGAGATTGTATGTAGTGTGCTAGCCAGGTTTTTATTTGTCAAACATTGCTTTATTATTTTCAGTGATGTAAGTGTTCTCTATATGAACAAGTGGAATGGATTGGATGAGCGACGTACTGAAGGGGCTCTCTCGACCTCACACTATGAAGTGAGGGGAAACTGGCAAATTTGTGATATTTAACAGGTTATATGATTATTTATTTGAACTCATTCTAGCCAATTTATATTGAATATGTCAGCATTTTTTATAATAAAAAAGAAAGAAAAATCTTTAAACTGACCCTTTAACTTAACAATGAATCACTAAATTATTTAGGGGGTCTTCAGCCCCCCTAAAATAAGCCTAACAACGCCACTGTTATTAGGTATTGTGCTCTTTGCCATCTTGTGTAACCCCCTCTCATTTGTGTTCATGTTGGCCAGGATGTGCATTATTTGGACTCAGGATTTGTTTCCACCACAACTGAGACTGAACACCACAAAGTAACTCAACAAACCTGGTAAAACAAATAAAAATTTTTAGAAAATGTAAAAATAATTCATTGAGCTCTACATAGCTTCCTTGAACACTGTAAACAATGGTTTTAAGGAACTGTGTTTCTTTAAGGGTACAGTGATGTTTTCCCCTTAAGAAAATTCAGAGTAACCTTCCAAAAATATTCTTTTTAACTAAAACTTATTCTAACTTTAGAAGACCGTACAGCTTACAAGATTGATCTTCTGCACCTGCAGAATGTTGCACATAGTCTAGTCTTCTAACAGCCCTGAAAACACTTCAAACACTCACCGAACCTGCACTTTGTCACCACTAGACTCTTTGGGAGCTGGAAGAGGTTGTAGATGCAGTTCTCCTTCTAAGGAAAGCTTTCTATCAGCCTCACAGGAAGCCATTCTTTGCTGTGGTAAGTGTGCAGACTGTTTGGCTATATAACTCAGAGAAAAAACAAAGATCATATCAATAGAAGTTGGTCATCTATGATATTTTTACTGGCCCCAGCTGCAGTGTGCAGAAATGGCTTACATTCATTCAAAGGAAATTTGGCTACTGGAGGAGACATGCTGTTCAGAGTAAAGCAACTAAAACCCCAGAACAACCTGTGCCTTATTAAAATGATACATGGTTTGACAGACTCTCAGGTGCAGTGCTCATTTTTAGAACTAGCAGCAAATTTAGTTCTCCTCCAAAACAGAGCTGGTTAAAGATGTTTTTGTTTTCATAACACAAATATGTGCCAGTGTGTTGTTACAGCGCCATACCTTCAGGCTTTTATCAGACAGCTAATTATACCTGACACAATGTTCTTCCCTGATCTCTGAATTAATGTAAGAGTGCAGGTCCACACAAAAACCATGACAAAAACACATGACTGGAATTTCCTGATCTCTCTCTCATGTACCACACAGACAGACAGAGGAACTATTTTAGATGGTGAGAACAAATTATTCTCCATTATTGTGACGTGTTTCTTGACAATAGGCCATTAGTAGAGGACAGAATGCTATTAAGAATTCTTTGGCTGATAGTTTGTTTGCCCAGAGATGGTCTGAATCACTCTTCTCATATAGATGATGGTGGCCAAACTTTAAATTTCCATACTTTTCCCACCAGACACTCACTGCAGCTTTCTATGCTAATCACGTCCATCTGGACGCATTAAAGATTCCTTATTAAACAACACTGACAATCCAAAAAAGTCTTATATTTTGATTACAGTGACATTCGCTGTGACATCATTTCGATAAGCATCTGTGGGTTAACCAGGGCAGGCTCTAGGCCGGAGTTTTGCACCCCACCCCACGTGGCAAAACGCTCACCGAAACTGAAGCTACATAACTCAGTTGCACACATTTTGTAACTAATGTACAAATTCTTGTCTCTTTATTAACAAA
>JBAFSZ010000015.1:25833034-25846964 GCA_036919955.1 Melanotaenia pygmaea
ACACTTTGTTTGTTATGTGTGGCACTTTAGCTAGCCACAACATCGGCAAACATAGATTTGTTTTCTATTGGATCGATATGTCGTATCATGATTAAACTTACCCTAACAGAAACCTGGAAATTTTCTGTAGGTTTCACTCTCATGGCATTACTGTCATCCCCTTGGAAGGATAAATGGATTTGGCCACTATACGAATAATAAAGGGATTAAATTGTACAGTGGGATGATTTCAGTTGATGAAACGGTCCACAGATAGAAAGGAAGTTAAAAGCTAAGAAAAGTGAGAGTGTAGTAGAGAGGGTATAAAAGAGAAGTTAGCATGTGGATGTGAAAATGAGAGACAGGGATAGCTGAAGGGTACGCGTATTATATCCTCCTACAGCAGCCACTTTGATTTGAGATACTAAGAGGTTTAGTTGGCCATCCTTAGAACATGTTATCTGAATGACTACAAAAACCTCTCAGAGAACGGAGACACCATCCCACAATTAAGAGGCCTTTAGTACAGTAGAAAGGAACCATACTGGATGGAAATACAGTACTGGAGAGATGGATGAGATACTACAGGTGTGATGGGGACAGTTATAAGATGCTGAAGAGCAAATAATAATAAAAACAAAAGTCATAGTTTAACTGAAATTTGAGCTTTAAAATTGTTGGATATTAGTGGCTACATCATGTAATCTTCAGTGTCCCTCAGCAGCAGTGGACTGACATTTGTATGCAGTGTGTGTTATGACCAGGCTGTCAAAGCTTGTTAGTGTCAAAGGTGGTCATTTATCTTAGCACCTGGAATACCCTGGGATTTGACTCATGACATAAAATCATGTGGAACCTGGATAAATTTGTAACTGTTTTAAGCATGCTATCTGACTATAAATGTCTTCTCAGAATCACAGAAGTCTCTTTTTATGTCTTCAGCCTAGGGGTTGATCAACCAAACCTGCACTGGGCTTAAAAAATGTATGTCTCCACAGCCACGCGGTCACTCTGCAGCTGGGGGAATGAAGTTGTGGAAAGTGATTACACAGAAGAATGAAAATCCTATTTTGATTTAGGGAATTAAGCATGAAGCATAGATGCAATGCAAACTAAAAATTTGAGTGAAAAAGGGGGGGTCCATTTTAATTTGAGTTTGCCTCCAGGGAAGGCCTTTGCTTGTTCTGCTTTGGTGAACAGGTGTACCACTGAAAGCAGTGCCAGGACAGCTGTGACTGATTAAAGGTAAATAAACCTTTGATCAACTTTGTTTAAACAAAAACAAGCCCTATATAGCAAACATGTCTCATATGTACATATGTAGATGATACAAACAATTTTCTGGAATTAGAACTGGTAAGAAAATAGGAAGCAAATGATGCAGCAGGACTGAGTTGAAATAGTCCACTTCTGTTGCCTTTTCTGCTTATTTAAAATGTACTGATATGACAGCCACAGAGGCATGGGTCTGTTTATTGATGTCATTTTGAAGGACTCGGATGTATTTGCCAAATTCAAATAATTACATCTAGTGGCTTGGGACCACAAACGTGTCATTTTGCTGGGAGCATACTCAAAATGGCACATGGTGCCTGAGTGCACATATGCTTAAATCATCTCCATTAAGACATACATCACAATTAAGAGGAACTAAAAAGTCATTATAAAACTATCATTGCGTCAAAATGTTTGAATCGAGATATATCTATTTACAAAGGATGATTAAAACAATCAGTTGAATAAAGAAGAAAATTAAGACACAATAAAGCTTAATTATTATACCAAGCTCTGCCTGACCATCATGATACAGAAAAGTACTTCCATAGCTTAGATCTGTGTTGATGTGCATGACAGTGTGTTAGTATGAGAGCATGAAAGAAATTAGCCTTATCAGAAAAACAGAAGAATACAAGGTTTAAGTGGGAGAAGAAAATAAATAAATGTTAAGCAAAACTGTCAAGAATAAGGTTAGTAAAACCAGGAGTGGGCGAGAAAGAGGCGAACCTGAGTCATTGCAATGACATAAAAAGGTAAATGGTAATTGGATTGTACTTATAAGGCTTTTTCTAGTCACACCGCTGAAGTTGCTTTTAAACTTCAAGTCATATTCACATAGACACTCACGAAGCACTTTTTGGTCTAGTTATCTGGGAAAAGTCTTTCCCTAGCACACACATTCACACACCAAAGAGCACATCGAAAGCAATGTGGGATTCAGTATCTTGCCCAAGGATACGTCAACATGTAGCTGGATCAACCCACCAACCTTCCAAATGACAGAAGACCACTCACCCCTGAGCCACAGCCGCCCCAGGTGTTTAAAAGGGTGTTGGACTACTCGGGAAGGAATCTTTGAAAATGTCAAAGATCATAGCGTTAAAGAGACACAGAATAGAGACAAAGCAGAAAGTAAGAGGGTGAAGAAAGATGGCAATGGGCAGGTCATGGAGATGATCAAAGTATGGAACTGAGATTAAAGCGGATCAGTGGAGAGGAGCAGTACTGTGGAGGAGGTGGAGAAGGAAAAAGAAGACTGAGTTGAAAGGAAAAACAATGAGGAAAAAGTTTATCAATGTGCTCGCTTGTGCAGTAATCCATGTTGAAATCTATAAAGACTCACATTAACAAAGAAAGTGATGCACTTATAATCAAATTAACCAAATAATGATGGAGCAGCTGGACTGGTATGGCTGTACTTGCAAATAGGACCAGACTTTTTCTTAATTTAACAAGACCTTGTGCTAGTCGTGACTTTGGTGAGATGAAACTTGACTGCCATGTTCATTCCAAGTTGAAGTTGATCCTACAAAAACTATGAGATTAATAAGTTTGTGAAAATATGCAGCTAGTTAGATCAATGAGTTAAAGCTTCTGGTCAGAGCTTTAAACCAAACAGAAATCAACTCATTGATTCAAGAAGTCCAGGTTATTATTACAAATTTTTCTCTTAAAAGTAAAATTCTCATTTAGTATAATACAATTTGGCTCACATGTCCAGGGTGCAAACAAATATCTGAAAAAATGAGAAAATGAAACTGAAGTTAACAAACTATCTGTTTTTCTTTTAAATGTTAATTTGCAAAGATGCTAAGAAGCCATGATAGTGGCAGGGGCAGAGGCTTTATAGTGGATGATAGTGGCTGTGTTTTAATTACCCAGTCTTAGTTTTATTTGAAACTTTTTATTTATTATACTCCACACCACAAACCAATCAAATAGTATACCAAAAGTAGTATAGAGAAGATATAATCTACAGTCAAGTCAGACCATGGTGCACTGACCATGAAGCTAGGTGCTACTGTAGCATGCTGAAGTGAGCTACTCTTAACTAACACTAACATTCACAGCTCAGAGTCATGATTTTATGTTAGGTTTGTTTTTTGTTTGTTTGTTTCTTTTTTTTCCAGGAGCCATGTACAATAAGCATTATTCTCAGAGGTGAAAATATGAATAATACCATTAGACACCAGTTAATTCCCAACTGCAGTCCCAGGGCAGGTAAACAAACACTTCCACAAAACAAAACACAGATGCAGGCGGCACAGATCATTTCAAAAACATGTCAGATAAATTGGCAAATATACTTGATTTCTGGAGTATAATACAAACATGTCAGTGGATTCTATAGACTGCCAGTGAAAATGAAACCCGAGTGTCCTTTCTGCAATGCTGCAACATAGTCATCAGGAAGGTAATCCAGAAACATTTACCAAGTGAAAAGCAGGAAAACAAATAAATAAATTACTAAAGTACAACATTTATTAAGCCAGCAACCTAGCTAAGCAAATACTCCTAAATGTAAAAATGTGGATTATTTTTTTCTTTCTTTAATGTGAAAGAGCAGCATGAGTTAGCCTTTGGTACTAATTACTGCATTTTTATTAAAAACATGCTTATTAATGTATTCATGATAGTTTAGAAGTTAACTGATTTTTCTATGACATTCATTCATATATTGTGTTACAATGTCTTTTATCAGAGCAATTTTATCTTTCTGAGTTAACCTTACTGCCATTATATAAGCCGAAATATAGGTTTTATAAAAGTTTCCCACATCTGTCATTCCACCAGGGCTGCCAACTTTTCAGTAATCTTTGGAGTGAGATTTCATGGAACCTACCAAAATTTTCTCATACATGACAGCAATACATAAGGATCATTTTGTCTCATTTTGTGCAGGTTTAATTACGAAATATAGCATTTAGAAGTAGCAAAATGTAAAAAAAAGGTCATTCATGTACCAACAGAAACTAAAAAAAACAGGAAACAACTCAACTACACAAAGGAAATAAGGACTAAGACAAAACACAGGGAATTTCACAACAAAAATAATTTCTCAAGATGTGTGCGCCTTGTCGGACTGGCTTTTGGCCTATTTTGAGGCCATAATCCAGCTGCAGACTGTTAAATGAACATCTTAACTGCCTCCGTGAGCTCAGAGCTCTTCTGGATGTGATGAAGGACCTGCTGCTGCTGCTGTTTGAAACTGAGGACCATGTGGTTCATAATGTTAATCTTTATACTGATGTTACAATATTAAAATGGTGCTGAAAGGTTCATGATTGTTATGCAATAAGCCATTTGCTAGGATACACCAACACACACCAGTCTGTCTTACTGTGAACTTATTCTACTGTGTACCTTCTAAGATGCAGGCTGGACAGCTTTCTGATTCATCTATCCATCCATCTATTTTCTATAGACCATTCTCACTGAAGTCACGCTGTTTGTTTACAGAGTGGCTAATATTTATTACTCCACATTTGAATTAGTTTTAAGATTGCAGGGAACCCCTGTTGTTTAAACACCAACATAAAAACTTAAACCTAGATGTAGTCAGACAGAAACCATTTCCCCAAAATCCAGTGACAGTCAGTGCTACAGATTTTCTCCCTCTGATATTACCTGAATATTACCTGCCTGCTGTGCCAAAAGACTCAGAGTAATGTCTGTCCCCGCCAAGCGGCAACCGCTGCCTGTAAAATGTGAAGCCTATGCGTAAGTGCAAAAAATTGCAGTTCACCCCTTATCCACCAGGGGCAGGCTCCAAAACTGAACAAATCCCCATAGACTCACAGCAGAAATAAACATGTTTAAAGCCTGGTACAAAAACCATTTTAGGATTAATAGGTCAAGATGACCTTTATGACAACTGTGAGGGGGGGTGAATTTTTTTTAACTAATTCGCTTGGACGTTATTTAATCTTGAAATTTGGCATAATAGGGACGTGTCCTTTTGATTGACAGGTATCCAATATCCGCAGACCAATATCCGCAGAAAGAAGGGAGAGTGCAGCACAACCGCAGTTTTTAGCCGGGTATCTGCACGCCTTAGTATTAGCCCGCCTGCCTCCATTACCTGGTTGGGGTTAGCTCAGTTAGCTCTTAGATACAGGCAGCTCAGAGTTTGATGGTTGTCAATCATCCACCTCCACCTTCACAGTCCCCCTCTCAGCTCGACATCTTTGCCCATTTTTGTATTTTCCGGAACTAACGACACGCATGATGCTATCAAGATGGTAACGGTGGGAACACCCAACGAGCTTCACTTTTGCTCTTTAGAAACCTATGGATGACATCACAGAGGCTCTGTCCATCTTTTATATACAGTCTACGCGCCAGTAGCAGCTTTCCTCCTCCTCCTCCTCTTTGGTTTGCCTCATCACAACCTCATCACCTCTGCTTCTGTGTCATGACGGATTCTCAGACGTTTAAGGAGGTTTGTGGTCTTCATACAGACATATCATCACTGTTGCTGTTTGTGGAGCTGAAATATCTCCACTCATCCCTGCTTGTTGGACTGATCACTGAGCAGTGAATGAACCTGTGACGATACACTGTGTCTTGTTTCGTATATGCTTATGGTAGGTGGAAAAATAGGTAGTTCCTACCTATCCTGAAAGTTTAGTTAAATGTTGGTATAGGAGGAATAGATATTTCAGTATTGATCCACACATCACTAATATTTATTCTTCTCAGATACTTAGATTAAATCGTAGGCCCTTATTTACTTACCCGTTTACTCATTTATTTATTTATTTGTTTCTCCGGGACACTGGCCAGAGAGTAATGGGGCCCATGGGGAATCCTTATGAACCTCCCGATTAGCCTGCATTGCTCTTGATGTGTATTTCAGCATGAGTAGGTGTGGCGTGAGAGCAAGTGAAGCCACTCAAATGCATGAGTCTCACGGCCAATGCCTGAGGGTTGGCAGCCCTGCATACCACATAATCAGCCTCTGGAAATGCTTTGTGGACAAGAAATCTTGCCTTTGATCTTTCAATTTCCTTTCTCCAGCTGCTCGCTGCCGCAAACTCCTCTGTGAGTATATGTAGGAAACTCTACATAGTAAGTAAAACAGTGAGTACATCAAACACAGCCCATTTAATATGACAATTTCACAGTTTTAAACGACTTCAGTTCAATATGAGAACATTAGCATGCTAATATTAGCATTGGCCTTAAAGCACTGCTGTCTAATCGTAGACTCAAAAGCTCCAATTGTTGCTCTTTATAATAACCCTCGGTCTCTCACAGCAGCTCCACCGAAAACAGTGTGTAAATCGGAAAATATTTTCAAGCCCCTTCTAAAAATTTTTCATTATCTAGCACAAAGTGGTGCATAAATGTGTAATCCTGCAAAAAGTATGGACCGTATTATTGAATCATATTGTCCCACTTAAACTGTTACTCAACAATATCTTCATCTACATCAGAAAATGACCACAATGAATACGCAGATACACAAAAGCAGTACCAATAACTCATTTCTAGTTTGATGCAGTAATAATAATAGGTTTTGTAAAAAAGTCAAAAGACTGACTCATTTCAAGACAATTATTTATAAAGCCATAAAAAGTCAGAGTAATTTCCTCCTTAACATCCATTTAAAATAAAAAAAATAATTAATCATTTAAAAGATAATATGCAGAAGCATTTATGTAGATTATAGACAGAAGAATAGGCGTAGGCGGTAGGATTTCATGCAGGTTTTTAATATTTATCTTTGGACTGTATTCTCATTTCTGTAACCATCTTCTGTGTCTCTAAATGGGTCATGGAGTGCTTCTATATTAATATACGAGCTATATTAGAATTATATATCTATGTACTTTTGTCCTTCATCCTAATGATACAGCCTGGTCTCTTTTCAGATAATCCTGTTTAATAGTTTCTACCATGTCCTCTTTTCCACTTATGCTCCACGGTGTATCTAATTCCTCAGTTGAATCAATTAAGGTTCATCTTAACAGGGTATACTGTGGTTTGTTCTAGGCTTTCCATTACAGGGATGAGTCAAGAGTAAACAACCTTCCACAAGGAAGAACACTAATTCACTACTACTACATCACATTTTTTTTTCCTTCCACTGAAGTCATGTCCTGAATAAAAGCTGTTTTTTGTTTTGTTTTTTTCTGTTCGCCAAATTCGTCTCTGAAATCTGAAAGTTTACACTGTGATTAAAGCAATATTGTCTCTTTTTGTTTGTTTGTTTGTTTGTTTATTCCTTTATAATCCTGACCCGAGTTAATGTGAAGACCTTGTAACCAGTTAGACAGACCAAATTAAGGTTTATTCTCAGATGAACATTCATCACTTTCAATGTAATCTTTGTTATCCGTCTTCCAGCCGGCTCTGAGCAACAATGAGAGCCACTCATCCATATTCTGACAGCGTCATCGAGACAACACTAATACTCTATTATCTCCCACTCCATTATTATGCATGGAGTGAAAATGAAGACAGTGCTATGGCTATAGGCAGACACAGGGGAGATGGCATAAACAATAATAGAAGTATGTAATAAGAGTAAAAATAGGAATAAGAGGGGAAAAAATGGTTCAAAATGTCCAGAATGGGAGTGGAAGATGAGTAAGGGTAAGGATCTATCCTGAAAATGAAGACATTTCCAGGTTTCTGTCACAGTTGCGTGCACACTGTGTAAAACTGAGCAAACCTACCCTTGTGTATGGTGAGATCATTAGTCTCATTAGAGGAGGAGCAAGACAGAGGAGGAAGTTTAAACCCTTTCTTGCCTCGATTAACATGGAAAATGTGAGATCAATGACAAGCAACGTGGACAAGCTCAGCAGGTTTTTATAAACACAGCCGCATCATGAGAAATGTAGAATTCTGTGTTTCACTGAGACGTGGCAGCAGGAACTGATTTTCCGACTTGATAGGCACACAGAGGCTGCAGACAGAGCGGTGAAAGTAAAAGGAGGCAATGCCATGTTTATACACCACAGTTGGTTTCATCCTGGAAATGTCACTTAGGTCTATTTCTGTGCCACAGTAATTTATGCCTTTGTGTTGCATTTCCTCTTAAGAGTTCAACAACACCTCGCTCTAGTTTATTTCAAGTCTTCTAATAGTTTGTGTTCAGTCATTTCTACCCGAACACAGAGTTTTGTAAAGGATTGACAGTTTATTTTCAACTTAGGAACTTTAGTTTAAATAGTTTATTTTCATTTCTTGTTTATAAGGTTTTGTTTACTCAACAGGTAATGGTCTTTTGTCATCGTCTCTGGGTTTTTGGTTTAATTTTTATATTCTAGTCAGTTCTTTAGATTCTGGTCTTTCTTGTCTTTGAGTCCTCTGTCTGGTTTCCTCTTTTATTTTATTTCTAGACATCTTTTTCCAGAAAAGATGTCTAGATTGAAACATATGGTATTCCAAAGTATGTATATGTTGTTCAATATATCACCTTCACAATTTTACACTACTGGTCTTTTTTAGCCTCAAATGTTCATACCAGTTGAAATGGTCTGCTTTTACGGTTTAATCTTACCGTTTTAGACAGATAAGCATTTTTTTTCTATTTGTTTTCCCCCTCTTCAGATTTTTCAGTTGCTGATAAGTTAAAAGTTTTTTGAAACCTTAAATTATTTTTTGTTTATCCTTTTTTATTGTTGCTCCTGTTCCATCCCTTCAGCATTTCTGTTATCAGAACAGGACTTTTCCCCCATTAAACAGTAGTTTGTCTTAAAATGTTGTCGTCTTGTGTTTTAATTCAAATCATTATAACGTTCTGTTTCCTCTGCTCGTCAAACAGCTTTCTGTGAAAATGTATTAACCACAAGTTAAAATGGTTGCTGAACTATTTTCTAATATCTGGTGGTCTATATGGAAATTAAACTTTATTACAACGTTGAGGTTGAGGACTGTATGTGGGTCATTGACTCATTGGATGTTAATGCAGGCTGGTGTTAATTTGCTTTCACCCTTTGAGGTTGCTCACATGATTAAAGTCCTTGTCCACATGTCTGTCTTATTCTGCAGTAACAGTGACAGTAACACTGTCAATAACGCATTGTGTGTTCATTTGAGAGCGTTATGTTCAGGGCGATGCAGTGTTGGTGGAAATTCCTGCAGCAGTTGAATTTCCCACATGACCTGTCCTCTCCTTCACAAGCCAACAAATTTCTGTTCTCCACACAGTTGTGTTGGTGAGATGTCCCATGGTGTTATAAAAACCAAAACCAAAATTCACCTGCAGTGTTTAATTGACCTGATCAGACAGAAGTCATATCACAAACACGTTTCTGATACTAACCTTTATAAACCAACAGATCACTACCGTATTATACTCAGAAGACCTTTCAGCCTTGAACACCAACGTGAGCGTGAACTTCTCTGTCATCTGACATGATGCATAATTTCTCCTCAGAAACAGATTTTTTTCCCTAATTCATTTAACTTTACACCTTTTTCATCACGTAAAAGAAAAATATGTCCATAGGTACCTACATAGAACTCCTTATGTCTTCTCTAAGTTGAAACTCATGAAATTATATAAACATTATAAATAAGATTGCACCAACAACCAGGTTTCCACATGTGGCAGATGTGGGTTGAACAGATACAGCCTTAGATTATATTATTATGATTGACTTGACCTTTTAAAAGCCCAAAATGATCTAAATCTAATGTATTTTTCTGTTATAATGTACCGTGTACACATACAGTCTAAATAAAAAGTAAATTGAAAGAAAAAAGCAATTGAGGTTTAATTAGGGAATCATTCATGATTTAAATATTGACCAAAATCCAAACTAATATTAGTGATTACAGTTTGTCCAGAATTGTAACTGTTTTTTTCTATTTAATGCAAGTAGATAAATATATAACAAATATAAAAGTCTTTAATAAGAACATGTTTGTTCTTTATATATTAAATGGACATTATTATTTTTATTTTGTGTGTAAAAACAATACATTTTAGCTTGTTAAATCTTTGCCAACTCAAAAACTTGTTAAAACTTACTTTGCACTTTCTATATGTGGTTCATTGTTCTTTTTATTGCTTTGCAAATGCTGAAAATCTTTTGAACGGTGCCTGTGTTTTTACTTCTTGCTGAACTCAACTACTTTAACCTTTATAACCTATCAAACTACTGCTTTCAGTTATTCGTTGTTTTCATTTATTATGATGCATTTCTTGCAATTAGATTTTCTTTGTCGTGACATTGCCGCTGTCCTCTTGTCCACGTCAGCCTTACAAATGAGGTTTTGATGTCAATGGGATTTTTATCTGGTTATATAAGTGTTCAGTAAAAAGAACAAATATATATCAAGCTAAATTAAATCCTGAATCTTGCCAGTTTCAGGGCAAAGGTAAACAGACACAATCAGGAAACAGTGGATAAAAATCAGTTAGATATTTTCCCATTTTCATAGAGGCTGATAACAGTTGATCCAGCTGGCAGGATGATACGTATGTGCATCCATAATTTCAATTTATTATTTCCTTTTAGCTCTCAATGAAAAGAAACAAAAAAAAAATCACTGGCCTCTAGTTTTTTTTTAGTTTTCTGTGAATTATGAAAAGCTACAGGATTATCTGGACTGAATTCAGGACGAAAGGAGTACTCAGACAAAACAGATATTATATGATTCCACTGGAAAAAGTCAGTTAAAACAGCAGTTGTCAACTGTTCTGACTTTTCTTAGATTTGGAATTGCAACTTCTCCCCATATCAGTCTCCAACATGCACACTTCATGGCTCACAATGACATCTGTGCTGTCACAAATTATGTAACTGGTACAGGTGATTTAATGTATAGGTCATTACCATTGGCAAATGGGCCATTTTTTCCCCCACTACCATCTGGTGACCCCCAGAAATTGTGTCTGGCATCCACATTAAGAATAACTTAGTATGAGGATCTAGTGGCAGGAAGGGGATTACAAAGATTTGTACTTTATGTGCACACCTGTTACCATTAAAGCAGTAAAGTAGTATAGTAGTTAAATTTACTATATCCACAAAGAGTTTTCTAAGTTTGTACAGAAGCCCAAAGCTGACAAAACAAACACTGGCTTTGGAGAGGTCATGGTAGGACGAGGTGAGGAGGAATTGAAACAGCTGCTATGCCACCAAATCCACTAAACGGGATCTTTACAAGACATAAGAAGTTATTGGCTGAATCTTATTGTTGTATAATTACCTGAGACTAATCACCTTGGTAACTTTTCCTAAGCTCCACACTTCTTACAATGGTTTGTGGAGGCATGAGGGGGGGCAAACGGGTCGGTTGTAGTTGGGGGTGTGGCTCGCTGCCCCATCAGAGTCTGAGCAGGTTGGATCAGAGATGGATTAGACACTTGATTTTAGAAATCCTGCATTATAATCAACTAAAATCAAAGACTCTGATAGACTGAACCTTGTTAGCAGCGGAGAGGAAGAGCAGAGGACGAGCAAGAGAGAAGAAGAAATGCAGGCGTGGAGAAGAATTGTCTAAGATAACAAAAGATTTAAACCATATTTATGGCCATTTTAGAACCACTTCGTACTAGCTGTGATGCCATCTTTTAGTTAAACTGACAAACAGATGCAGAGTTTAGTACATGTACACATCAACAGTGTCTTAAATCACAATAACAGATGTGAGCATGATTATTTTTACACAGCAGTCTGAGGACACAAAATATACAGCAGCTATTAGTTCCTATGAACCGGAGAAAGACAGCAACAAAATTCCTTCCCGGCTATTCATCTGCATCATCAAAGTGCTATTTTATGTAGCACGTACTTAATAACTCCTCCGTTCCTTTAATTAATCAGCTTGTAAGTGTACATTTGGCACAGGCACACAGGTGTCAAAGATATAGACCTGTGGTTATCAAAATATAGTGACAAAAACACCTCAGTTTAACAACAGTACTGCCGTGTAAGAAACACAGTGAGCTCAAACATTTAAATATGCATGTAAATACAGTTTCAGAGGGAGTATTTGAACCAGTGCTGATCATGGGTGGACTCTCAACTGTACCAACAGCCTGAGCAAAAACCGCTGGAGTATTTGCTGCAAAGGAAAACTGAGACCACATGAAAGAAAAAAAATAATGGTAATTTCACACAGAAAAATCCTCTTTGTCCACTGTGTCCATCTGTCTGTCGGTGCGTCTGTTGGGACAGAAAGTGGCCAGTGAGCCAAAGCTAATCAAATGAAACAGAATATACTAATGGAATATTCTCTATTACTATATTACTGGGCTGATAGCAGAAAGAAAGAAAACACAGAAGAAGAAAAAAATGCCACTGAAGCTGCCTGTCGGTACTCACATGACAGGAAAGTGTGCATCAGAGAAACACAATGACTGTTTGAGTGTTTTCAAACACTTTCACCAAAATGCAAATCTGAAGCCAAAGCCCTCGGCTATGCACAGATGAGATGTCTGACATGTGAGGGCTGTACTGAGTGTGATGACTAACACGTCATCTTTGCTAAAATAATCTAATGACTTTTTAAATGAATGAGAAGCTCAGCGTTAAAATGCTAAACAGAGACCCAGATCTAGTGGTAAAGACGAGCATAGAAATGCCAAAAACAGGTGTGAATGTATGGTAGCCGACAGTGGCCAAAATTCTTCCAAACACAAACATGTTTTCATCTATGAGTGGATCCAGTGGTCTCACCACAGGCAACTACTTCAACACTACAGTCTTGCGCACTGTCTTCTTCTATGTTCCTTTTAGGGATTTATTTATTCCAAATGGTGCTCCAGCACCTATCAAACAAAGCCAGTACTACCGTTTTAAAGCTCAGAGGGTTCTCACTTCACACACAGAGTTGTTTGTCCATTCTTAGACACCGTAGTAAAAATGGTGGCATAAATGTAACATCTGCCATGTTTATGGAACCATGGACCTATAAGTATATAATGTTATTATGTTAAAGTTATTAGATACCAGTAGAAACACAGATTTTAATTATATATTATTTTCCTCTCATTAACCTTTTTGTTACATACTGCATCTTTAAAAACCAAAAAAAAACTCCTCAGTGATCAACATTCATTAGTTCTCCTCACTTTTTAAATGCACACAGTCTGTTTCCGTCTCGGGTTTTTGTTTCTCAGCTAATGCAGCTCATGTTTCTTTTCTGAAATGCTTCACTTTGGCTCGGTTTTTATTTCCTTCTTTTCTATGTTTTCTTTTCCTCACACACCAGACTTCTTAAAAGCACATTCAAATTTTGTATTTAAAAGATTGTTAAAGCACAAACTGTCTGAGCTGTGCCAACCTAGACAAAGGGCTCATCTCTCCTGCACACTAGATTTTTTTACTTTCTTTTCTTTGTCAAATCTAAGAAGAGAGCCATTTAACTTTTAAAAAATAGTTGAGTAGCAGAAAACATGATAGGTTTATAATAAAACTTATCGTCAGACTTGGTTTGCTTTATATTAGTGCTGGACAACAATTAAAATTTATCACGATTAATCTCATGATTACACTCCCAAAGGGTTCTAGTCCTTTGAACGTCCTGCTATATAAAGAATATATTTAACTAAGTAACTGTTGGTTTACAAACACTAAACAAATGAATAACTTTTAACAGAGTTCTCTTTACACAGTAACAGTTAAAATATTTCTTCTAAATCTCATCTTAAATTAGACAGACAGACAGACAGACAGACAGACAGACAGACAGACAGACAGACAGA
>JBAFSZ010000015.1:25864287-25875747 GCA_036919955.1 Melanotaenia pygmaea
AAACATCAAAGCCCACACCAACAGACTGAAACACAGCTTCTTCCCCAGAGCTGTGAAATCCATCACCCCATCTCCCCACACCCCCCACCCCTCATCCATAGACTAAACACTAAACCCCTGCAGACAGGCAGACACACTCAGACTGCACTTTGGGACAATATGCTGCAATATGTGAAACACTTCCATGCCAGTCACTACTTTAAATACTTCCTTTTACTCTTTTTTTTATATATATATATTTATATGTATATAATATTACCAAAATTTCTTCTGAAAAGAAGCTTATCAGTTTCAAAATCTCAAGTTGTCTTTGTAGTGTTTTCTACAGAGTCTAACTTATTTGCAGGATTTTAGTACCAACGCTATCTGAGTATCATCAGGTTTACAAATACAGTTTCAGGTCTTTTCCTTTACAAATGTGCTCCTCTGTCTTGTCCTTTTAAATTTGGTAAATGTGAGAAGACACCATCTTCTAAACTGCTCGTATAACTCACTTATCCCAATGCAAAGCTAATAGACTTGACATACTCGGTTATGTTTGATAAGTATTCACAAGTCAGTCATTGCTTTAGAGCAGCATTGTAAGAAATAACTACATTAAAACTATTCATCTGCACATTTTAGAAATAACTAATACTCTACAACATCCTCTGTTTTTACCAATAAACTGTGTGCTAGATGGATCAGACTGATCAGTATTCATTCAACAGCTTTCCCTGTAATAAATTACCAGAAATCCAAACTCAGCTTTTCTCTGTTGCCTTCAAAGGTCATATTGATTGCTTACTCCACAACAGACTCAAATGTAACTCCGCTCTGTTTCCTTCTCTCAGTCTTTCAACAATGTAAAGAGATATATTATTTTCCTATTATAGCTAGGAAGCACGTGTTCCTCCCCAAATAGCATTCCTCCACCTCTTCCTCACTGTCTCACAACTCTTCCTTACTTTTTCCAAACATAACTTCCTTCTATACCAGCGGACTCGTCCTACCCATTTCATGCCATTGATCTCTTTGGAAAAGAATATGGAAATTTTTATCAGTTTTTTGCTGTTTGCTTAAGGTCAATTCGAAATATATGTTTTTGTAAAATAACTAATAGTTTTCTCAATGGAGGTTTTTCTTACTAGATTAGGTTTAAATTGTTAGCAAACAACTAAAAAGGCTCCCCTGGGATATGTGAACGCTTTTAAAGTTTTTTGCAGGCAAAGTTGCTGATACCAGGTCTCAAATTATTCCCTCAACTCATGATCCATCTGTTTTCCGAATGTCTGGACATTATTACCTCTTGGATGCAGAAGGAATGTTATAGACTGTTGGCTCAGCCATGTTGTCTTTGATTAATCTCTGTCTTATATCTGGGACTACCGTCCCTGTTGATTTTAAGTGTGTTGTAGTTCAGCCTCTTTTAAAAAAGCCAAATCTGGATCCTAGAGTTCTGTTAAACTTTAGAACGATCTTAAAAAAGCCTTTTCTTTTCGAGCTCCTAGTTTTAAAGCTCTCCACAGCCCAGAATCTGTCCCTTTAAAAGTTTTTAATGTTCTTTTACCGACTCCGGGGACTGTACTATTTTAGTTCTTTTAGCTTCTTCTGATACAGTCAATAACAGCATTTGATTATTACGGCTTAAACAAAATTTTGGAATTAAGGGAACTGTACTTGAAAGTCATATCTCACTAACAGAAGTTTCTCCTACTCCAGTGGGCTTCCCCAGACATCCATTCTAGGTCCCCCCCCCTTTTTTTTTTTTTAATTTACATGCTTCCTTTAGGTTCTGTATTTTAAAAATATGGCGTCTTGTATCACTGCTTTACTGACAATGCACAGATATACGTGCATCCCTCTAAAGCAAAACAGTCAGATTTTCTAAATTTGATTTTGGTCCCTTGCACCATTAAAACAAAATTTCCATAATAAACCTTGGAGTTATTTTTGCTTTTTTATTTGACAAGCATATAATTGCCATAGTCAGAGCTATTTGAATTCTTCCAAAAGTATTTTCTTTCTTTCTCTGATTTTGAGAAAGTCATTCATTCTTTTGTTTCTTTTGTGACTTGACTACTGTAACAGCCTCTATTCAGGTGTTGGTCAGTCCTTTCTGCACCATCAGCAGTTGGTTCAAAATGCCACTGGCCGGCTGTTAACTGGCACTTGGAAGAGAGACCACATCACACCTGTTTTGGCTTGCCAATGCCCCATGAGGAAGAGCACACACCAATGGAGAGATCACAACAGATGTGCAGAAATGCCTACATATTGTATATCTATTGGCCCCTGATATTATTTGAATCTAGGGAAACCTTCAGTGCAAATCTCACAGAGACACCAGCATCAGCCTATCAGGAGACATCTGCAAAACACCTGCAAAGCCTGGCAGATCTTCTTACAAAATTAACAACAAATTTGTGTTAATTTCTGCACTTCAGAGGTTTGATTTTATCTTACAAGTCTGCCAAAGCAGCTGCATGCTCTTTATATATTTTTAGTGAGCCTAAATAAATATGAGCAGAACTGATGGAGTGTACACGCAGTCAGACACTGATGAGCTCATCGGGGAGGAAAGCAAATGAGTGAAATGAAACTGTCAAAGCAAGACTGGAAATCTTTCATATACAGAATCTTCTCCTCAATCAGAAGTAGACTGAATTTAATAATATTTTGCACAAATAATTAAAGACAATGAAAAACATTGTCACTTACGAACACCTTTGAATGTGCAGAAAAAAAAATTATCTGGAATTCCTCTGCAGCTGTTTCAGCTTAAAGAGAAGAAAACAGAGATGTACTCTTCTTTTGACTAAACTGATTTAGAGATGTTGCTTTAGCATGATAATTGTATATAACAGCATGTATCACTCAAGTTCACAAGAAAAAAAATAATCAACTATGAGCATTATAGAAAACTTAACACTTCTCTTAAAAAGAGAGCGACATTGTCGCCCCTTTTAAAGATTTTAGTCCAGCAGCTGAGTCAGCAAACACAGATCAGTGCACCATTTGCCTCTGGAGTCGGCAAAAATCCAAATGCACATTTCATCAACATTATTAACACAAAAAACTGAAAATCATGAGCTAAAACAACATAGGAGAAAACAAACAAACCCACAGGGTAATACAGCGAAATCCACAACTTAAGAAACCTGCAGAGCCATGACGAAACACTGGTCTTTAAAGTAAACAGATTTTTGGTAAATTAAAAGGAACTCCGCCAACTGTTTAGAAGTACAAAGCTGCAGACAACAACCCCACACAGCAGAGTTACAGAAAATGTTGCTTTCTTACCTTTCTCAACTGTAGTGACTCCCATCGATGGCTGACCCAGACTGGCTTTTGTCTCCCATTTTCCCTCATCAGGATGGTACATTTCCACAGAAGCTAGCGGGGTTTGCTGCTGATTCATGCCCCCAAGCACAATCACCTGGCTCCCCAGCGCCACAGCCGAGGCCCCTGCCCGCGCAGTGGGCAGTGGAGGCAGTTGGCTCCATGTCCGGCTTTCTACGTCCAGGACCTCAACACTGTCCAGCGGTAGGCCTGTCTCACTGCAGCCCCCCAGCACGTACAGCAGGCCTTCGTGGTAGACAGGAGTGCAATAGACGCGGCGCTGCGACATGGGAGGGAACTGCTCCCAGTGCAGGGACTTGACAGGACTCACTGCCATCTCCAGTACAGGCATGTCTCCAAGGCGGAGAGGAGGGGGTGCACCATCACACACCGTGCTGGGGAGGAGGAGGATGAAGACAAGAGCAGAAAGGGAGGTGAGGGGGCTAGCAGAGAAACAAAGCAGAGGCACAAGCTTGTTTCTGTTTGGGTGACCAGCTGAACTACTGGGTCCACAGAGTGAGTGAAACGTGGGGATGAAGAGGATGGGGATGTTAGTGAAAGATTAAAGCAAGAGAGGGAATGAGAGGAACTCACTTCTAAGCCAGATGTCACGACTCCCACTCTATCCAAATGTTTTATTCATCTAGCTCTCAGTGTCTTCGCGTAGGGGACGCCATCTGTCCTTAAACTCCTCTATTCCTTCCTCTTCTGCCCTTTTCTTTCAGCCACTTCCTTATTTTAGTTTAAATTTTGGCTTGAGTATATTCCAGGTAAAAAAAAAAAAAGGAAAAAAAAAAAAAACCAGAGGAGCTATCCAAAGGCTTATTTCTTAAGTCCAAAAGCCATCAAAGTCAAGAGAGAATTACTGGAAAAAGAGAAGAAAAAAAAACAGAACAAGCAGGGTAGTGGCACTAGATCAAAGACAGAAGACGGGCAGTGACAGACCACTGACCTTGTCTAGTGCCATGATTATCCAGCAGAAAGCCTTTATGGCAGAAAGTTTAATACCTTCATACTAAAGGCAATTATTCAGGGTCCTCGGCAGTTTAATTGTAGAGTGTATGCTGCAAAAGTCCTTGATAACTGAACAAAAGTCTTACAGAAGTATAATATCTGCCAGACTTCCTTGAATTTTAAGAAAGTTTTCCCCCTTTAATTAAACAAGGACTCAAAATCCCAGCGCACCATTGTGACTGGTTGTAAGACAGGGATTTCTGAACCATGTGCCTTAAAGCTTGCCGGTAGCTTTGGAGAGGATGAAGCTCCCTTGATAAGGCCCAACCTGAAAGAAAAGACAGCAAAGGGATTAAAGTAAATAGTTCAAGTCTAAAATATGCAAACACCTAAGCAAAAAAGATTCAACCTTTTACATTTTTAAAATATTGTACTAAATATTTCCTTTGAGTTTGGAATACTACTTAATCTGAAAAAAGTGAAATCTCCCAATAGCCTTCCATCAATTTTTCAGTGTGCTTTGGCATTGCATTTACAACCCAATGCCAGATGAAATGTCAATAAATACAGATGAAACAGTTTGTTAATCATACAAACCAGTATCTTATACATTTACAATAAAACACAGAAAACATATAAACATTTTACTTTCCACCAAAAATATGAGCTGATCTTCAATTTGATGGCAATAACATGTCTTTAAAATAAGTTGGGATAGGGTCAACAAGAGGAGGGAGAAAGCATTAAAAATAAATAGATATGAGGACATTTAGCAGTTAATTAGATTATTTGGTATTACGTCAATAAGGAGATTTGGGCATAAAAAGAGCACCATAGAGAGGCAGAGTCTCTCATGAGTAAACACAGGCAGAGGCTCAGAAGTCTGAAAAAGACTCCTTTTCAGAGGCATGTCTTCAGCAAGGAATTGATTAAAATTTAAACATCACAGTACATATCGTCAAAAGAGTGTGAATCCGGAAACAATTCTGTGTGCCAGAGATTCGACTGAAAATCTATACTGGATGTCTCGGGTGGTGCTACATTAACAAATATGAGTCTACTGGAAATCACTGCATGTTCTCAGGAAGATTTCCATGAATCTTCATTAAAAATGGAACAAGTTAAATTGGAAAACTGTGCTGTGTTCAGATGGATCAAAACTTTTAATTCATTTTGCTGCCCCCCAAAGAAAAGAGGAGAGAAACCATGTGGTTTGCATTCTGAATTTATTTATTGATGCAGCACCCTCACTTCTTTGGAATTAATTTATAAATTGCTTAAAGTGAAATGTTCTGGACATCTGAAATATACTTTTCATATAAAGCTACAAAAGGGTTAGTCCATTCCTCCAAATAGACTGAATGTAAATTATTAAGATGCTTCAAGCCTCTTTGATGTCATAGTTTCACAGTTCTGTCCAAAGCTTTGCAGTAAAATAAGGTTTCATGCTGGCTAGTATAATACCTTGATTTCACAAGCCATTTTACTACAGCTCACTGTTGTTAACCCATTTCAGACCAACCTTAAATTTCCTGGCTCTTTAAATACTGATTCAGTATACACACAGAATTTCCCTTTTACATGCTACCATGAACTTCTCTTTGCACTTTTCTGTTTGTATAATCTGACTGCAAAGCTTAGTGTTTCTGATTTGCTGATAGTAACTTCACCTTGCTCAGGCTTCATTTTTTTTTTGTAAAAAGTAAGTACTCTGTAAAAGTAAGTTTAATTTAATTTTGCAGGAGTAAAGCCTTATTTTAATGCTGACAGTTTCAGAGTCACTAAGATGTTTTGGGAAGTAATTGTGCAAGCAGAAAGCAAACGTTAGCTGTGAACATTCCTGCTGTGTTTTATTGCATGTCTTGTTTACATCACAGCAAATCTGAGCTACAATCATTTCAATTCAAATTTATTTATAAACCACAATACAAACAGCACCTGCTGACCAAAGTGCTTAACAGATAAAACCTGATAAAATAGCAATAAGACAACCATAGAAATACAATCAATAAATACCAACAACCACTGCAGCTATTTGATGTAGGACTAAATGCATCTTAGTGGGATTTTACTGCCAATTTTTAACTCGGTAGCTCTTTTAAAAGGTACAAAAAAAGAAGAAGAAAAAGATACTTGGATTGAGTATAAGAAAAGATGATAGGCTGGGTTCAAGCACACCCTTTCACAACATGAAACACATTTCAAAAAGTTCAGTTTATCTCTCTTTTAAAAATTCCCAGAAAAGATGACCCAAGGTTAAGTCAGAAGTTGTCTCAGTGAGAACAAGTAATCCTGTCAGGTTTCATCAGAAGAGTCAAGCATTCGTTTTCTGATGCTTTAATCATCAGAACCACATGACATACAAGAAGACTGTCTTTGCAATGTGTGTGTTTGTGTGTGTCCCACTATCCGTGTGTGTTGCATACTCAACAGGGGGTGAGGACACCGTGGCCTGAGGATTGACAAAGAAAGCCATAGCAGGTGGGAGGAGGAAAAAAAAACAAGAAGCAACACAATACACCTTCCTTTCTTTTGCCTTCTCCACAGCTGACCTTATATTCTTACTCACCCTCACATAATGTTATAATACTGTATATTCATAATTAATGATGCCTTCTTCCTCGTCCCAATTACTGTCCTGAACCCTGTGGACACACTGACCTTTAGCAGTGACAGGGACATACAGTAAAAGAAAAAAAAAAGGCAAAAAGCAGCTAAATTATTTTGCATCTATACCTTCATACTATGTGTGGATATGTTTGGATAAAAATGATCACATGAACTTCTTTGTGTGGAAAGCAGAGGAAAAAGAAAAAAAAAAAGAAAATTCAGTGAAATCGTAGCATCATGGAATAAAAAACACAATAGTGACATTTGTTTGACATGTTTCCTCATTTTGTTGTTACTGTCATCTTTCTTTGCATTTCCTAAGATCCGACCTTTGCTATCATTCTGTTCTATCATATAGGGAAATTTAACACCACTGCAGCAAGAAATACTGGAAATTATCACCACGGCAGCACAGCTGACACCTCTAAAACTGAGGTTCACTACTTTATATTGCAAGTTTTACATGGAACAGTTTAACTTGTTCGGTAGTTTATACATCCCATGGATGAATTAGGGTGGTAACAATATATATGTATGTGGTTGTGTGATTGGTGGTGGTGGTGGTGGTGGAAAAGGGGGCCCGGCAGGAAAAGTTTGGGTACTACTGTCCGTGCATGAGGTGTTCCAATAAACAGATTATCTTCATAGGACCATATAAGAGTGTTTTTTTTTTTTTTATTTCTCAACCTGTTTTGGGGCACAGTGCATCAAATGCAGTTGTTTCACCAAAGCCTTTGTATCTCTGAGATATGTACAAGATGTCCTTTGAGTTCAAAATCACCATTTCTTCCGGTAGACATAAATATTTCACATCCGCCCCCCTGTCCAATCAGAACCCTTCCCAACCTCTAGATCTGAAGCGGAATAAAATAAAGATTAAACGTGCTTTCCATGGAAACATCAATTCAAAATTATTATTTATATGTAAACACGAAGGAGAATACTTTATATCTGAATTATTTCATTCTAAATAATTAATTCAGACAAATACATAGCAATTAACCATGGCTATTAGTACATATGAGAAGGTGACAAGGTCAATTAAAGGCTGTCAAAGCAGAAGTGAGGGAGACAGACTTTGAGAAAGGAAACTCAAGTGGACATAGCTACACTGATTCATAAACACATAAAATAGTGTAGTTAAACAATACGTCTTGATAAATTGTGCACCAACCATGTTACTTCAGCTTTTCTTGCTATTCAGAAGCTGCTTCAGTTTAATTTTGTCAGGATGTTGATGTTCATCATCGCCATACATGTTCTCAACAGGTTTAATTTCACAGCAGATGCTTAAAAATATGAAGGACACAGTCTATGGTGATAATTTCCAGTCTTTCTTGCTACTGATCACTAGTTCATGACCTATCCTATGCATCTTTTCCACAGTTAACATTTCTTCTACCAACTAAAGATTCCTTTTTACACTGAAATCCTTACAGCAGGGATCACCAGTTCCGGTCCTGGAGGGCTGTTATCCTGCGCTCTAGATGCAAAACCATTTAATTTTTGCATTTTGGACATGTAAATGTGTATACTTTATGTTTTTTGGTGAAACTGGGCTAGCACTGATTTTAGCTGACAAATATGAAGATAAAAATGAAGACAGAATAAAGCTTGTTACTGTTGTGAGGTCTTTGACCAACAAAAACTGGACTTTTGTTCTGCATTATACACAGCTGTGATTCCATCATGATGACAAAAGCGTAATGTGTATCTCATTTTCAGGTGGGAAAAAAATCATAAAAGTTTTAACTGACTAAAAAAAAATCTAGTCCTGCCATACCAGCACATGGCAAGATGCTAATGTTTGATGTAAAATAAGTGCTTTGAAATTCCTGCTAAATTTTAACATCTGAAGCTTGACATAAACTATGTACTCTCAACTCATACGAGATTAGCAGACACAGCATACCCAAATTCATGCTTATGTATCTTGTTTAACTCAGTTTAATGGAAAATATAATCTTCTATCTCAAATCTGTGGTTGATGGTGCCAAAAAGAAGTGGCTTAAAGGCTGAGATCTGAGGATTTTCTACAGTCTGTGCTGAAACTACTGTATGTATTTATAATAAGGACCTAATTGAGCGGTTTCATTATATAATACCAGTAGACCCAAAAGTACACACTGTCCCAATGCTCAGCTGCTAGAGATTATTGTATCCTGCAGTTATCAGCAGGAATGGTGCCATGTTGGAACATCCATGGCAGATGTGACTATGACCACAAATCCCTAGAGTTCTGTCTCTGTGAGCAACACATGCTGACCGACTGACAGTCAGTCAACAATACAGCTAAAAGAATCAGCCACCAAATGAAAGGGGGAAAAAAAATCATGATTTTCAGTTTAATTTCACTAAAAATGGTGATTTTTTTTTTTTTTTTTTTTTTAATCTTTCTATGTTAAATTTTATTTTATGTTTATGTTTTGTTTTGATACAATGGAACTTCAGAGCGAGTTTTTTCTCATAGTTTCATAATTTTGTGGAACTAGTAGTTTGTCTCATGCCACTTTAAGACACTAAAGGCCACTGCTTTTCATTCAAAACCTTTTTTTTTAATTCAGCAATAAACAATTAAACACTGTCGACATGTTTCTATGCTCAATCTTAAAAGAATCTGTAGCTTATAAAACAAACATGTTTCTGAAAGGCAGTGGTAGGGCCAAAATACTGAATGAATACAGAATTAAAGCTGCACTAAGATTTACTTCACATCCTTAATGTAAAGGATGTGAGCTGTTATATAATCAATGAAGTTAGAATTATCTAACAAACTTTGAGTTGGAAAATCATTAAGCCAACACAATTATGTCGGAGTAGCAAAATTCCAACCTGGACTTTATTTATGGGCCACATTCATCACTGAAGCCATTACTGGCAAAGAAAAGAAAAGAAAAGAAAAGAAAAGAAAAGAAAAGAAAAGAAAAGAAAAAAGGAAATCTTCATCAAAGAGTAAGAAAAATAAAGGTGATAGACTTACAATAAAATCAAAATGTGCTTTTCAAAATTATTTATTCAACTACATTGTCAAAAGAGTCTACCCTGCCCACTGAGAAACACTAATCTAGAGGATCAAACTATGGGCACCTAATTTAAATTTCAAATTCTAAATTTGTGGATTTTCAGGTATGATAAGCAGCCAATCAATATTTGTCTTGCTCCTCTATGTTTTTATCATTATTAATATATAATAATATAATAGTAACTATGTGTATTTCCTGTTTGAGTGTTATTTGGAACTTTTTTCCAAAATGAACAAAAATTTACTTGTTGAACTATTCTCCAAAAATGTTTCTGTTTTATTGGATGTACTTATTCATTTATATACATTAACTCTATATTTAGTCTACAATAATCATTGGATGTTCCCATGTAGTCACTAAATAAAAATAAATAAATAAATAAATAAATAAATAAATAAAAACAGGACAGTTACCGTTCTGGGAAGAAGTCTGACATAGCATAAATATAAGCGACTTGGTCTTAATATGTGAATACATAATGTAAATATGCACCACATGAGCAATTATTCAAATAAATTAAATAGCAGAAAAGGGCTCTGCAGATGGCTTGATTTTAATTAATATAGTTAATTAATAAACATGTAAGATTTCTTAAAATGTCCATATGCCTAAAAGTATACTGCCATGATCACTACTAAACATTTACAGCTGAGTAGCTTATGTAATTAACAGCAGGCAATTACTGGCTGTAAAGCTATGAAGTTTGTGTACGTTAGGAATTTCTGACATATAATTTCTCTCTATATTGACACATTGTTCTATAAACTTGTGTTAAAATTATTTAGGATGAAAAGAAACAAGAAACTCAAGGTGAGATGTGGTCGCTGCAACCAGGCTGTCAACAATGACAGAACTGTGACCACTGAACCAGATTAAACTCCTTCTAAAAGCAGCTCAGTCTGTCGTCAGGGATGGTAAAGCTGATACCAGAGGAGATATCCGGCATATCAGAAAGTTTGCCTGCTAGTCCCCAGAACCACAGAGATGCAGTTTGCACTAGTCCACAAACAAATAATTGGACAGTATGATTTTCAAACCTCTGCAGGGTTTTGCTGTAATAAGGCATGTCTGTTACTGATAAGGCAGCCCTACAGACCTGTAGGAAATCCCTGATAAAGAGTTCATATTCATTAAGTTTAATTTTTTTTTTATGAGTAATAAATAAATAAAAAAACCAGCTGAACAGTCTTACTTTGTAAAGCTAACTTGAATAAAATACACAAAATTGTTTTAAATTTTATGCTTTTTTTGGACAGAAAAAGAAATAAAAAAAAAACGTGCATTTATCATTAAACTGAATCGAACAGAAAATAAATATGAAACAATTTAGTCATTTTAGTCCCTATTAAGATGTTCAAAAAACTACTTTCCTTAAACTACTTTCCTCACCTACTGTTACACAACGTGGTCTCATACAACAGAAGGCACTCTAAAGCCTATTAAGTCTCTCTTGAAGAAAACATTGAAAATTTTAGACAGAAAACCTCTTCATTTTCATTACTGTAATATCCTTAGTAAGTATAATATTTTAGACTTGAGCAGCTATCAGATA
>JBAFSZ010000015.1:25884304-25906550 GCA_036919955.1 Melanotaenia pygmaea
TACATATATATATACATATATATAAAATGTATAAAAATTTAGGAAAAGTGTGGGCGTGAATCATATTTTCCATCTTGCTTCTCCATGTCCCACCGTCAACGTGTGTGTGTGTGTGTGTGTGTGTGTGTGTGTGTGTGTGTGTGTGCACGTGTGTGTGTGTGCACATGTCCATGTGTGTGGGCTCACTGCCTTGGAGCAGCTATGACATGCCATCATGTAGATCAGATAAATAGCATCAAGCTGTTTACTGTTTGATAAAAGAACAAAGTATAAACCTGTTCCAGAGGAAATGCGACTTTAAATGACCATGTCAGATTTAATTCAGTATACGTGCAAGGTGACATCACTTCCTTTTGTAGAATGGCGGAGCCCGCAGTCTTAGCAATAGTTGCTAATATGAGAACCAGCGGTCTTAGTGTTAGCTGCTAATGTGAGCGGTGATGCGCTACAAAATACTTTGCAGGCGAATGTAATCCACAGTGGTGAATGAAAACACCTAAATTTGATATTATCTCGGCAAGAAATGCTGATTTTGGATGGACGCAACTCAGTAAACCAGTTGTGTGCATAGATGCTAAGACGCAAGTCACGCAAGAGTAGGGTCACGGTACCAGAAATGAGAACATATAAAAAAATCTATTTCCAAGTTTTATTAATTGATATTGGAGTTATTTAATTTGAATAGATTCATATCGATAAATTGTTTTGATTTTTTTTCAACCCAGCATTAGTGGTTAATGCGGAAAATCAGGAAATGTAAAGTTCTCATTGTCTTGAATGTTTTGAGGAACAACAGGCTGAGTCTGTGGGAAAGTATAAAAATCTGTGGAAGGCATAAAACAAAAACATGTTCACGCCCCACACAAACCCCCACTGGACCGAGCTTTTTGCGAAGTTTGAAATCTCGTGGTGAGAACAAACTTTGTTCTTGCCACCTAGAGAATATTAACAAGTATATCTGTTCTTACAGAGTATGTAAACAATGCTTGGAGCATTGAAGAGGAGGAAACTGAAGGAGGACTTTTTTCACTGCTGCACCGCCAAACAAGCATGCAGCACAGCACCTGTCTTGTTGGAGATGCTCAGTGGTAAGAATCTATAGAGAAAGTTCAGAAAGTGAAGCTGTAGCAGATGCTGAAGTTTAACATGATGACAAAAGAAATTTTGTAAAAAAAAAAAAAAAGAACCCTATCTAATACACGAAACTTTGGTCCATGTCTACCTTTTTCAACCAAACAACTACTGCAAATGCTCTCAAGCTAAAGTTGTCACGGCAACACAAGCAATTCATTGTACTACTAAAACTACAAACATCCAGCCTGAAATGTTGAGCCAAGGCAGGATGGATCCATGCATGCTTTCTTCTTGTTTCTACCAAATTTTGAGCCTACCATCTGAATGTGAATTTGAAATGGAGACTCATCAGATCAGACAAGAATTTTCCATCTTCTATTGTCTAGTTTCGGTGAATCTGTGCGAATTGTAGCTTTAGCTTCAATTTCTGGGCTTGTGTTTAGAGATAGAATTCTGCATACCTTGGTTAGAACCAGTGATTATCTGGACCCTGGTACACAACGATTTTTTTAATCTTATGAGTGTTTTTTTTATCTGGTCGAGACCTCACACGTGAAGATAAAAAAAAAATCCATTTTGATCGTACTGTGTGTGGTGTGCTCCGCAAATGTAATCACAAAAACACACACACACACACACACACATAATGTCCCGCAACTCATCTACAATCTAGTCCTCCAAACCGGACAAAAGTCGAAACGTAGAAGAAACAACCCAAAAAAAACAAAGAAGAAGAAACACAGAAACAACCGAAAAAAACGAAGAAGAAACATAGCAACAACCGGAAAACACAACACACAGCATGGGAGGGGATATATAGGACGAGGGAATGAAGGTGGTCTTGGAACTATTGTTAACAGAGACGGCGTGAACACTGGCTTTATTTACTTCCTTGTTCCCCAGCCAACTCCCTCTCTGATTGGCTACATTCCGTACCACATCACCATCCAGGCAGTCACAAGGCAGGAGTCGTTGGCATTCCACAGAAATCGGCTCTGAAATATTGAACATTCCCGATTGTCTGCTACGACCCGTTTCGGAGCCGATTATCAGGACAAACCAGCTCATAACACACCACAGACAAAATTATAACTGGACAGGGAAATTTCACGATGATCGGGCGTTTGCCGTCCGAGCTCGGGAAGAGGCAAAATCGGGACAAAAACAGCCCAAGAATCGTTATGTGTACCAGGATTGAGTTACTGTTGTCTTTCTATCACCTTCAACCAGGCCACCCATTCTCCTCTGTGATCAATAAGGCGTTTTCACCCAGACAACTGCTGCTCACTGGATATTTTCTTATTTTAGGACCATTCTTTGTAAACCCTACAGATGGTTGGGTGTGAAACTCCCAGCAGATCAGCAGTTTCTGAAATACTCTAACCAGTCATGACAAGTTACTGTCATGTGACTGGCAATTTCTGTTAACAAGTAGTTGAATGAATGCACATTGTTCCAAAGTTCTCCTGCTTCCCTGGTAGAAAATGTATCTTAGATATAACAGAGAAGAATTAGATGATATTTTGTCATGCACATGCAGAGAGTGTATATCCATAACTCCCTACAAAAAAAAAAAATGTCAGTTGGCTCGTCAGCTGACTAAAGCCTGCAGATCTCATTTCTAGACAAAATGTGTCTAGAGCCTCTTGAGGCATCTTGTGCAACAAAAAGGTCAGAAATGTTTATTTCACTTCCCACAACTTACAGATAAAGAGCCACACACAGTTCACAGCAAAAACTGTGAACTGTGTGGAAACGCATTATCACTGCAGCTGCTCTGCTTGCCTCACCCTCTGCTATGAATCTTCTTAATTTTCCTCTTGGCTATTTCATCATGAGGGCTGCTTTTTAATGCACTGAACAATGAGCTCGAAGCCAAGTCTACCCTAAACCAAAAATAGTTCAAAATAGCTTTTTACTGTGCCCTCCCATCTCCCAACCTCCCCCGCTACTTGCCTGCATCCCAGATTCAGTCTGGAAGTTTGATGCCGCTTGCCATTCATAATTCAGATCTGATGTACATCCTGTCCCAGTTCCCTGCCTCCACGTTCCTCCTACCTTGGCTTTTGTGTTGTTCATTTTTGTTCCCCATTGTCTCTCTTTCTGTTCCTGTTAGAATCACTTTCCTGTTCATTTTCATTGTATTCTACCGGCTGCCATCTTCAATACACTAAACAAACTAAATCACCCGAGATTTAACATTTTAGTCAGTAGAATATGCACAGCTCAAAACCTGTGGAATATGGGTTGTTTTAGAGGTGATCTGGGAATAATTTATAAGAATTCAGGAATGTGTTCCAGTCTAGCTGATTAGTCATACTTAAAAGTACTTAAAAAAACAATATAAACTATCACAGTACTACATGATATCTAAAGAAAACTGGATAATAATGATATGAAGTACAGTAGTCATCATACATACCTGCAGAGAAATGTACCAACACACAAACATCAGCAACATCTAGTCAGAAGCAGATGGAGAGACGAGCACATTTGTGAGCATGCATGTGTGAACGTGCGTGTGTGGCCATGCAACAAGGAAGAAATGCAAGGGGGCTGTGATCACGCCACTTCCCGAAGCATCAGCAGGGGACGGGGGGAATCCCAAGGCCCCAAAGGCCCAGCAGGTCCACAGAGCACCAAGCCCAGGACAGCCAAAGCAGACAGAGCAGTGGCCCACTCAGACCAGAGGGGCCCCCAGACTTGAGCCCCCTGACACAATGAGGCAGGGGCACCGGACAGCACAAGGCGACGGTGAGCAGGCCCAGCGGGCGCTGGGTGCCGCGGTGTGGGTCGCATGGAGGGCAGGCACCCCACAGGCCCAAGGGCCACCCATTCCCCGCAGCAGAGCCCCGCCCAGGAACCCAACGGGGCCCGACTGCCCCAGGCACAACCAACGCCGGCCACGCCAACCCAACACCAAGGCTAGGCACCCCAGGAACAAGAACATGTCAGCAGGGCCCCTACTTTCTGGTGAAGCACTGTAGGCATCCTCTAATGATTTAATTTTTAGTTCTAATTCTAATATTTGAGTTTTCTTTCTTTTTTTTATGTGATGCAAAAGTGATCATTTTTCCTCACATTACCGCCTTCCCTGCTTTCTACAGAACACATGCTGAGATCTGGTTTGTCATTGTTTTCTAAGTATATAGCCAACTCTTTTGTGAAGTAGCTGATAAAGTCGGGATCTTTAAGCAACGCTGTATTAAATCTCCAGCTTTTAGCAGATGGTGTGATTCTCGTGTTCCTCAAAGTGAGGGAAACTGGTGCATGGTCGCTGATAGTGATGGGGTGAATCTGTACCTCTGAAATCTCACTTACCAAAGAACTGCTAACCAGAAAATAATCTAGCCTAGAGTATGAATGGTGAACTGAAGAAAAGAAGGTGTACTCACTGATATTAGGGTGATAAGACCGCCATATATCGCAAAGTCTAAAATCCTCCATATATTGATTAACAGCATTTGTGGATTGCCAGTTTTGATGGTTTACAGTGTTACTAAATTTATAAGCTGAGCCCAGAACCATGTTAAAATCCTCTCCTGCAATTAGTGTGCTATCTGTGTGTTCAGAAAGTAATGTGAAGAAAGAGTGAAAGAAGGAAGGATCATCAACATTTGGGCCACATAACTTAGCTACGTATAACTTGATTACGATGATTTCTGTGAATGTTACTTTTCTATTTATCAAAATGGCTACCCCTCTCTGTCTGGAGTTATAACAGGCTCAGTAAACATGAGAAAACTATGTTGTAGAGAGGGTTATGCACTGATGTTTTAGTTATATGAATCTTCTGTAAGGACACAATGTCTGACTGCAGATCTTTTAATCTACTGAAGATTTTTCTCTCTGGTCCCAGCTCCGTGCACATTCCACGTGATAAATCTAAGTATGGTCGTGCTTGTGGTGAAAAGGTGAGTGTCGGATGCTTCTTGTTAATATAAATGTGTATATATGTGTGTGTGTGTAAGTGTGTGAATATGTAGGCGTAATGTGTGCCTGTGTTGAATGTCATTAGATGTACTTGAATTAATAAATGTGAGTGTTTGGTTATATATGCAGGTATTACTAAATGTACTGTGCAGCTTAGCATTAGTGTTGTGTGGTTTTGTGAGGTGGCAGCTAGAAAAAGAAAAACAAAAGAGAGTGCAAAGAGAAAGAGAGAAAACCCATAAAAAATAAGTCCATTTTTGTAAACATTAGAGACTAGGGGTATTATTGTCTGACGTGAACAAACATTAAACTCTGTGACTTAAACCCAGTGAATCTGATTAGCGTTTATATCACCTGTGCAAAGTGTGCAGTGTGGATACATATCTGAGGTCAGTAGAGCCAGGGAGTAGTATATGGTCACGATGTAGCTGTCCATTGACGTCAAGTTTGTCCACCAAGAGCTCTCATGCTACGATCTGGGACTAATTCTTTAATTTTTTTATTTTCCTCCGATAGTCAGCTTACACCTTCGGTAAGGCTTCCCACCTCTCTGAGAGCCTTGTTCTCCCGTAACAAGAGCTTCACCTGCTTTTGGCTATATTCCAAACTTTCTTTTAAAGATTGAAACTCATGATGAAGAACTTCCAGCAGGGAGAGCCGGTGTTCTGTCAGTATAGCATACATTGTCAGATCAGCTTACGCATAGTGCAAACTAACTGCACCTAACCCTAACCCTAACCCGCATGCAAGTGTCACAGTAACCATTTTGCATGTTGCAAAGATACCTGCAAAGTTTCTAAACACACATGGATGTTCTTCATGAGGCCAATAAGATCCTGCTTTATTATTATTTTTTAAATATATATCATTCTAGCAATTGTCTGCAGATCTTAGTTGCTTTAAACTCTGCAAGATGGTTCTCTGAACAAGACCGCCAATCTACTGTCCATGTGTACTGAGTTACCACTGTACTATATCACACCTTTAATCATCTGCTGTGTGAGCACACAGCGGATTCAGAGAGTTCTCCTCCTCCTCTAAATACTGACCATGCTGACCTGGATAAACTAGCTGAAAAACGGTGCTTAAGCGCTGCAGGATATTTACTCCTGTTTCTAGTTTGTTTGTTTCTAGATAAAGGTGAGGCTGTCAGACGTGCAAGTGAGTCTCTCTGTGTGTGTGTGTGCGTGCGTGCGTGCGTGCATGCGTGCGTGCGCTAAATTAACATTTAAATTAAAATAAATATCAGCATTTTTTTGTCTAACCTAAATTTTTAATAATTTCAAGGTCTCAAAGCTCTTTAAATAAAATAATTAATGAGATCTTATGTTCATTGTGTAGTTGAGCTCAAAATATTCCCATCAGACCAGGAAATATCCAGTGTAGCAAATGTTCTGTTTTATTAGACTTCAGTGTTTTCTGTTGGACAAAAATTAGGGTTATTGAGGTTGTTGTGGAAGGTCAGACTCCAAATAATACAATTTTACCTAATGAGGAGACAAAGGTAGAAAAATGTCCCTTTGGCTGGAAAGATGCTGATGTGGTTACATAACCTGATGTCTGGACATTTTCAAGGTGGTCTGCTGCAGAGGTTCTGTTAGTAAAAATGTTTTTGTGTCCTTCTTGCTTAGAAAACAGAACCAAAACGTTATCGCTGAAGTTGGGCACATCCAAACCTTTAGAAAGTCTCCTCTGTGATTAAAAACAAAATGTTTTTATGGTAATGCATTATTGATGTACATGAAAAGGTCTCTTAAGCCTTGCTAACATTTTAAAAAGAGGCTACACATGCAAAACTAGAAGCACTCAGACACCGCAGACCTCCACCAAGCTATAGGGTCACTCACCTGAGAAAAACCCACAAAGAAGCAACTGCCCACCCAGTAACCAACCCTATGCCAACATTCTTATTTAAAATTAAAGATAATATCACCATCTATTTCCATTCTCAGGATAGATGTCACATCGCATTTAGAACCCTTGACCTAGATACCCTGGTTCTGATGATCCATCGCCATTTATCACAAGCCCTTAAAACTGATATAAACTGACTGGCCTCTCCCAACAAGTGTTGTGAAATAATAATAATACAGGTCTCAGGTCATTATTTTAAATGCATGTGTCTAGATACAAAATTAGCTTAATTTTAATAGCCTACAGGATCCACAAGCTCCCCACTTTCCTGAACACAGCTGAGCGCTTGGTGATCAGCAGCGGCTGATCAATGACAGCTACTAAAGTTTTGCTCACAGGCTGAACAATGACATCACAGCAGGGATCAGGATTAAAACACAATCTCTTCAGGTAAGATCATGTTCCAGCTTTTGAAGCAAAGCTACAGAAATGACTGTGCTGCAACAGGTGACTAAGACCTATGAACACAGTATTTAATCAGTCAGGGTTTGGTGGTACAAAGAAACTGCAGTTAATTTGGAAATACTGCAATTAAGATTAAGATTCTGTGTGGTTTAATCTGTAATTAAACCACTTACAGCTCAGTCTTAGATGTCTGGACGAGTATTTGTGAGACAGATATAATCTTTACAGTTATGAAGTTAGAGTTTTCAATATTTACAAATCACTTAAGGGTCACTGCTAGTCAGCCTAAAGTTCAGGTTTAATCCAACCATTTAAAAATCCGACATGAATGACAGCAGATAGACAGCTGAAACACATATTAGACACGTAATAACTTCAACTTAAACTTCAGGCTTTTCTTTAACTTTGCATGCTACGATCTGAAATGTGACTTGGCTTTGACTCATTCATCCCTTTCTCCTTAAAAGCTTTTAGCCATACAGGGGATTTATACTGGAACCAGTGGGCGCAAAAATGGAGTACATAGCTTCTGAAGAGATCAGGGCAATGAGCGTGAGAAAATTAAAGTATTTGTTGTATCTATACATGCACAATCTGAGAAAGATACAGATGTAAAGATTCATACGAGCACAAAGAAAGCTGAGTCACATTATAAAAGTGCAGAGAGAAAGTTAAAGGTGCCCCTGAAAGAGAAGGAAGGGACAAGACCGAGAAAATTCAGAGGAACATAGAAATACACAAGGATGAGAAGGCTAGTTGAAGATGTGGGGAAGATAAACAGGAAAGAATCAGAAAAACAGGGGGAACAGAACTGGTGAAGAAGATAAAGTAGAGATGACGGTCACAGTCAATGAGACACGAAAGAGCAAAGAAAAATGTGTTTGCATGGGAATTATATAAACGCGGGCTGTCGGCTGGCAAGACTAAATGAAAGCGTTTCTCTCTGGCGCACATTTCCCATCAGTCCCACTTAGAGGAACAGCAAGCCCAGTTGGAGCAGATGCCCCTGAGGTTAACTGTCCAATCAGTCGCTCCACTAAGCGTCTCCACGGAGACGGCCTCAAAGACATCATATGGAGTGAAGGCCAGTAAAGTCACAAACTGATAAGCGAAAACGTCACCATCCTCCTGATCCCCAACCCCCCCCAGTACATACAAGACTGTTAGTAAAGTGTTGCTTGTTTCTCTTTGTCACTTCCATTTAATCTTCTCGACGTGGGATAATCCTCTGTCTGGCTTGTTCTTTCTTCTTTTCCTCTCTCCCTGAAACAGCTGATGGTTAATGGCATGGAAAACAAACACATTTTAATAACTTAAATTAAATTAACTAAATGAATTCTGTTCGCCTATTATTACAATATTCATCCATTATTTTATCCAAAGTGAGTTATGTTAGACGACGCTCTGCATCACTTCTTCCTGCCTGACGACTGGAGGGACATCTTTAGATTCCACAAACAGTATTTCAACATTTGGAAGCATGTAGGATTATATGTCAGTGTTCATAATTCATTTTTTTTTTTTTTTTAAAAAACTTTTTTTCAAGGCTATCATATGCTACCAGAGCTGCTGCCTCTCTGTGAGGAGTGATGGGTTCAGAGCTTAGACAGCAGACTTTGCATTTACATGATTGATGTATTTTGCATGAACAGGCGGGCTGACCATCAGGTTTACAAAGACTCTAGGAAGGAGTGTAGGAAAGGAGACTTTCAGCAAAGAAAAAAAATGATTCCTTTTTTTCTTTGAGAGACTGTATTTGGAGTCTGAAGTGACTACCAAATCTAACAGTGACTTAACACAGTCTTATCACTTTGTTTATACATATATATACACACACTGTTTTCTCAAAAGTATTGGGACTTTTACCTTCACACACACACGAACGTTAATGAACATCCATTTCGAGCCTTGAGAGCTGCAACCTGGTAGATGTTTCCCTGTTTTAACATACCAAGGCCCCTGAATGCCCCAAATCAGCTTCTCTTGCTGGAATAATGCCAACTTCAGATTTTATTATGGCAGGGGTAAGAACTTTGTTTATTTTTTATAATAAAGAAAAATGAATGTTAGTTCCACAGATTGTCTTTGCATTAATGCAATCATTTATCATTTATCATTTACCATTTTGACATTCACAAAAATCCCAAATTTATTTGATAAATATATCATTTCTTACAATGATCTGGCCTGGCTCAGTGTCTACTACGATACATCCCAAAGGTGTTCTGTCAGGGTGAGGTCAGGACTCCAGTCCAGTGCAGGCCAGTCGAGCTTCTCCATAATGTTGCATCACAATGCTTTTTGTCAATATAGTGTAATGTTCAGACTTGGAGTCACACATCAGCAGTATTATTTATCCTTTCTATCTTTGTTCCCAACCAAGGTATCACACTGTGCTATTCAGTGCATCTTTTAAGTGGGAACTCATCAACAGCTGTAACGTTTATTTTAGAAAGAAATATCTAATAATAATAATAATAAACTGCTAATACTTTGTCAAGTGTTTTATTAGAAGAAAGCGTTTACTTAGTAAAACGCCTCATCCAACAAGACAGCTCACTGACCACCATCTACTGCAGGTAAGAATCTGACTTCTCATGACACAAACTTGCTTCCATAAAGCAAAATAAACTAAAGTGACCTGATTAACACCCTTCTGTTGCAAGTAATTATCTCAGTTCGGTTCCATACATGATTTGATTGGCCCACGACTAAACCCCTTAAAGTAGGGACGTAATAGACTTTCCTTCACCTGCAGCGGCAGTACCAGCAGCAGCACTAACCCATGGTAAAAGGCCATAATGGATTCTTGTTCTTTGTTACTTTGTTAATGGCATTTAACTCTCCAGGTCACCCTTAAAAAAACTTAATCCTGACCCACAGAATCACAAGTCCAAGTATGAACTGTGTCCCTGAGAATAAACACAGTAAGAATAACCTTTCCAATAACTGATATGACATTTTTATAGTGATACCACTGCGTCATTTTTAATTCAAATGGAACAGCCCGTACTATTGATGTTCTTAAAATATACATCCAGTCAGCACCATTTAATGATTGTAGACTGCTGCATTAACCAATACATTCTGTAAGTACTTTTACTTTAAGTACTTACTTAATTTTACGCAAATAAAAAGGTAATTTTTTTCTGTTTATTTATACTTTTACTATAGGATACAGTGTTTGAGTACTTCCTCCACCATTTGTGATTGATCCTACTAAATGGGAAGAGCTTCAGTGTGCATTATTAGATTTGAGTTAAAGATTCACAGTTGTTATGATTTATGATGAAATACAACAAAGCAAACATGTTTTAGCAAGTAGTACTTGTCAGTTTTGTTTCTCAGTATTCATCAGTTAGCTGGTAAGATTAAACGGGGGGAAAAAAAACCTCATCCACACAGCAGCCACACAAACAATTCCCAAGAAGCAACATGTCAACAGATATTAAGGTTTCTGTGTTTTCTCACTCCTCACAGTCCTAATGCAACAGAACCGTTTTCAAATGTGTACTAATACTAGCGATGTAAGGGATGCACAATAACTATCGGAATGATAATTATTGGGCCAATAACAGGAAATTATTACATTATTCCGATAAGTTCGATATCACCATGACTTGCCACAATAACATATATATTTTTGTCAGCACAGCAGTGCTCCACTTAACTATGAGACCTGAATGGTCTGCAGTGAATGCTGCGTTTATGTGACGGTGGCATAAAAATAGAATATAAAAAAATATAAAAATAACTCCTCATGTTGGAAGACAACTCGTTTAGACTCAGTCATAGTTTTGGTAGTTTTTTTTATTTGTTATCTAACCAGAAAACTGTTTCAAACAAGTTCCACGAGGAAGGAAAAGTAGCATGAGCTTCAATGCTACAAACCTGATCAGTCACCTTAAACAGAATCGTCGTTTCGATGGAGTTTTGAACGCGTACGAGGACGCCCGGGCTGCTGGATGCAAAAACACTTAAAGCCAACCGCAAAGAAGCCACTGGGACTGACAGACATCCGTGAGGTGTTTGAGACATCCAAGAAGCTTGCTAAACGTGACATACGGGCTAAGGCTATTGAAGTTTAAATCATGGAAATGATGACGCTTGACGACCAGCCCTTTTCCCTTGTTGAAGACAGAGGCTTTTCTCGTCTGATTCATCACTTGGAGCCACGGTTTACGATGCCGAGCCGCCGCTACTTTGCTGATGTGTGTCTTCCATCTAAGTATGATGGTATCGCCAAATGTATTCACACATTATAGCAAATAGTTCTGTTTGATATCTTTAGAAAATGTTGAGAGGCATGCTAAACGTTTTTCACTGGGAAAAAAATCAATATCTCTTCATATAAACAGTGAAAAGTGTTTTAGGTTTTGTTAGTATTGATGTCATGATCTTAAGTGTGTTATCGGTTAATAGTTATCGGTATCGGCCTTTAGTAACTGAAAGTTATCGGTTTTAAAAAATGTTTATTGTGCATCCCTAACTAATGCAAAAACATTTCCTTTGGCTTTCGCAACCGAAAGGTTAATCAAAGCTGCACAACTCAGGGACCTGCATGAAACTGCAACTTTACCACCAAAACAAACTCACAATCACCTCTGGCTGATATCATAAGTTTTATTACTGACAAAACAAAACTGGCCGTAACATATGGCGGGTATTCAACATATTGCTCTTTATTTCTAAAGGGACAATAAGCGGAAATTCAATATTTCTAGATTGAATTATTTTTTTTTAATTGCTGTGTGAAGAATTAGTAGTGTAATTTCATCTAGTGTCAAACCCAAGACCCGCAGGCACAACAGTAAACCTTGCAGTGAAACAATTTTGCTTTTTGCCCCTTTAACTGAGGTTTTATATTTACTACAAACAAGCGTATTTCTTTGTCCATGGCTTGTGGGAGCACAGTTCTTTAAAAAGAAAGAAAACTGATTATGATTTTGTGATCTCATAATTACAAAAAACCTATGTTATTGCTGTAAGGTCATGATCTCATATTTACAGGAAAAGATCTGATCTGTTAGCTAGGCTATTATTTTTTGCTACAGAGAGGTTGGAAGCTCTCCTTAATGAATAACAGATTCAACATCTTATTGTGGATTAAGATGAGACTGTGTGACCTTTTAAAATACAGCTGTAATAAGTAGCTTCTTACTAAAATGAGGCGGGGGAAAAACAGACAACATTTGAATATATTTCAGGTTATGAACTGGCCTCAAGGGTTCGAAGATAATGTTCGATTATGTTATTCAGTCCTGCAGCTCCACTTCAGAATTCATCCAAGGGAAACCATGCAAATCAGCTTTTCTATTCAGAGCAAGATGATGAGTTCATTCATCAGACAAGCATTTACCTTCACTTCACCATCACTTGCATGTAAAATTAAATTTAAGCCGCACTGATGGGCAGGATACTTCTTCATTTTATCATCTACTGCAGAGACATCAAGTGATGCAGCATCCTGCAGGGAGCGGAAAGTGAAGCAGACAGCTTGCATCACATCTTTCTGAGAACACAGCGGTGCTCTGGTCTACCATGAAAGTGTTCTTGATGTCAAACACAAGAAAACTCAAACATTAGATCACGACAGAAAGAGATAAATAAAAACAGGGAGTGGACTGGGGGGGGGGGGGTTAGTAAATCTTGATAGGGGCTTGGCGAACAGCTTGGCAAACTGGCATCACCTTGTGGTGGTGGTAGCATTTTATTCTCAGGTGCCCATTAAAATAAGTGGGACAACAGTTGCATGCTCTGTTTAATTTCTTACGGTTAAATGAATTCAAAAGTTTGAAAATTGTTAGCAACTTCTGCCCTAAAAGTGAGCCATCTGAGCCAGTTTCAATTTCAAGAGCATTCCCTTATATTAACATCATGGCTAAAAGAACCATATCAGGAACATTCACCTGCTTTAATTAATACATTTTATAAGTGGCTCTAAATACAGAAATATTTTCTGAACCGCCAGCTGGGTGGAGACATTTTATTACTCTAAACATATTGTTTTCTTTAATGAACTCAGCTCATTTGAACTTTTTTTTATTCCCCAGCTGCTATTCATAGATGTACTTCAGCTGAGGCCCTGGTTCTGGATATTTAAGATAAGGAAAGCAGAAGATTGTCTTTGGCAGAATGCAGGAAATTGTGTAAAATATAAAAGAACCGCCACTGTATTTTGTTTAAAGCTTGGCAAGAAAGGCACACAATACCCCCTTGATTAGTTTAGATACACTGCCTGGCCAAAATAAAAATCACCACCCAGAATTAAATAACAGCTTAATCTCACCTGGATTTAGCAAATAGGTACAAGCCACCTATTGGATAATTACTGCATGGTTCATTATTTGTCAGCTGGCAACAAGTTATTAAACCCCAACTGATGCAATGAGCAGCTTCTCATTTCTTAGACAACCATCTGGAGAGATGCATTTGGAGGGCATGGAAAACATGCTAGTCTGTTTAAAAAAAAAGTCAAATCATTGGTATCAAACAGAGAAAACATCTAAGGCGATTGCAAAAACTACTAAAATTGGGTTAAGAACTGTCCAACACATTATCAAAAACTGGAAGGATAGTGGGGATCAATTGTCTTCCAGGAAGAAATGTGATCAGGAAAAATTTCTGAATGATGGTAATCACTGATCACTTAAAGGTTTAATTAAAATTGAAGAAAAATAAAAGGAGAACTCAGAGTTGTGTTTAATAGATACTTTATCAAAACAGAATTCGACGGACTGGGACTTAACAGCTGGGTAGCCCTAAGAAAATTATTTAGAGAGCATAAAAATGGAGCAATGGAAGAAGGTCATGTGGTCTGAGTCCAGGTTTACCCTGTTCCAGAGTGATGGGAGCATCGGGGTAAGAAGTGAGGCAGGTGAAATGATGCAGACATCATGCCTAGTGCCTACTGTACAAGTGTGTGGGGGCAGTCTATGATCTGGGGTTGCTTCAGTTGGTCAGGTCTAGGTTCTGCAAAATTATGTGTCCAAAGAATGAGGTCAGTTGACTGCCTGAAAATACTGAATGAGCAGGTTATTCCATCAATGGATTTTTTCATCTCTGATGTAATGAATCTCTGATTCATTAGGCTCAGACTGTGAAAGAGGGTTTCAGGGAGCAGGAGACATCACATGGATTGGCCACCACAGAGTCCAGACCTTAATCCCATTAAAAATGTTTAGGATGTGCTGGAGAAAGCTTTGTGCAGTGGTCGGACTCTCCCATCATCAATACAACCTAATGTGACACTGGATGGAAATCTGGTGGCATTGCAGAAGCTTGTCGAAACAATGACACACTGAATGCTGCTGTAAAAAAAAGCTAAAGGTGGTCCAACAAAAACACTGATTGAGTAGAGACAAGTCCATTTACCTGGTGCTCATCATGTAATACAATACAAAGGACACACAGTGTTTTATAAGTGGAAACAGCACTATGGAAATGAATAAAGTTTATTCTTTCCATCAGTTGTTGTAGAAATCATCAGCACTTTGTAGCTCTGAATCCTTGAAGTCCTAATTCACACAAGTCAACATTCATGAAAATAATAAAATAATAATAAAATCTATTGATTCGAAGCCTTTTGGGGTCTCGTTCTGTCATTTAAACTCAACAATGACCTTCTAACTTATCTGATATTTTTGCATGAGATAGTTTTACTAACCAATAGAAAGCTGTTTTCTAATCAAAATCATTAAGTTGTATTCATTTGGTCAGGCATATCTGTAAAGTCACCACAGACCTCATCTTGAGCAGAGCCAAGTTGTTCTGCCAACTAACGGTCTGAACAGTAATCAGCTAAATTACAGAGTAAATGTGTCCCGGTCGCCATTACAGCAAGTAAAATCAACAGTTGGCAGCCTCAACTGTGACTTCTGCTTGTGAGGACTAACAAAAGTACAAATTCTAGTAATTCAGGAATTAAAGACTGACACATTACAAAATATTTAAAACATATGTTTTCAACCTTTAAGTGTTGGTGTATTCATGTACATACATGGCATTAGTACTATAAAAAAATAGTATTCATGAGAATTCATTTCCTTTTTCCCTATAAGGGGTTTTTGGAGGATCAGGTAGAATTTCTTGTAGGAATCAGAGGTCAAAATAAATAAAGACGTAGTAGTATATTGTACAATGTCCCTTGGGCTAAACTTGTAATTGGACTTGGGAGCACACCAATTTATTTGGTAAATGCTTCTCTGAGCTATCACATTTAGATTTCCCCTCTTGTGCCTGTTTCATCTCATTTTTCATACAGTCATACAACCATAAAGCTATTACCATTAGTCCATGAAGACCAGATGCAGCATGCATCCATCTTCCTTTTAAACCCTGATACAGTATAACAGCTGCTTTATTTGTCGTTGTCGTCATTTGTTTACTGTTTTTAATTAATTAATTACTTGAAATAAGTTAAAAAAAAAAATTGTTCCACTTTTCAAATTTACACGTCACCCAACCCTGGTCCTCAAGGCCCACTATTTTGCAGGTATTAGATCCCTGCTGCAACACACCTGATTCAAATTAAACTGATCTCTGACAAGCTCTGCACAAATCTGCTCTTGAGCCATTAATTTGAGTCAGGTGTGCTGAAGCAGTAAAACACTGAAAGTGTGTAGAACAGTGGGCCTTAAAGACCGGGGACCCCTGCTCTACACAGAATGCACACCATCTTGGGGGAACGTGGCTAGGGTTTACAGCTACACTTGTAGATTTCTCATTAGTTTTAGATATGTTGCCACATGTTTCAGTCTCAGACATCTCTGCTTGCCATGTGTTTGCTGTAAGTGCATACACCTGTCATGAATTTAATTATTTAAAGTTCATGCAGACATTTTACAAACAGATGAAGGCCTGCGAGCCTACAAAATATTGTCTGCAACAGCAACATCATACTGAAAATTTGAAAGTTATATACCTGACATTTTGTTCGGGAAATCAAATACACTGCTCAAAAAACAGGGAACACTTTAGAATACCGCTCTAGAATGCACCACAAAGTGGGAGCAAACCGTAGTAGGTCCGAACTTACTGTTTAAATTAAATTACATTCGACTTTTTCAAGTTTATTTTTTTATACTGATTCAGAGGCTTTGTTGCTTAAGTGATTTCTCTGTGCACTTTGGACTCTTTGAAGACTTGATGAGTTTCAATGGCAATGGAAGAGTTGTTTACAAGTGAGATCAACTGATTAAGCTCCCCAAAACCAAGATAATCAGTAACGCATCAAACACATCATGCAGGGCCTGAAGATGCAGGGCCTGAGCAAGGAAATTCTAATCATTTTTCCCAAACGTTCTGATGTGTAACATGAGATTACAAGTTAAGAAAGTGGAAGAGCTCAAGGTTCAAACAAAGTCTCAAAAACAATACAAGGAGTACAGCATTATATGCTTGACTGACACATGGCTGCGTGAACATCTGGAACTGAACTTGCTCTCATCTGTGAAGCACATAGGGCACCAAAGGTGATTTTGCTATTCGTGGTGTCCTCTGGCAAATGTCAACTGGGCTGCAAGGTATTTGAAAGCGAACACAGGCCCTATTTGTGGGCCCTTATATGACCCTCATGGAGTCTGATAGCTTAGGTTTCTGACAGTTTGAGCAGAAACACAGACATTAGTGGCCTGCAGGAGGTCATTTTGTAGGGCTCTGGCAGGGCTTCTCCTGTTCTCCTTTGCACAAAGGATCAAATAGCAGTACTGCTGCTAGGTTGTTGTCTTCGTACAGCCCCCTCCATATCCCCTGGTATACTAGCCTGTCTCCTGGTATTTCCTCCATGCTCTCGACACTGTTATGAGACACAACAAACCTTGGATGCGCTATCCTGGATGAGCTGCACTACCTGAGCAACTTCTGCAGGTTGCAGACACCGAACTGAACTTTCTTTATTAGCAGCCTGCTTCACACCAAATCCCAGAATGCTTTGCATCCCCTATAACTGGCTCCCCATCGTTTAAATACAGAGTCTTTACTGACAGATCTTGTACAACAATATAATATTAGAAACAATACCCCGAAACAAAAGTATGTTTACATTTGAAGTTCCTGAGCAGAAAGTTTAGTGCCTTTAAAGGCCTCACTTTCTTTCCTTAAAGAATTTACAAAAGTTTTCCTTCCTTCCTTCTTTTGCATTACTCATCTGACAGTCATTGCTACAATGTAAAATCAGTGTCTGTCAGGGACCAAGCAGCAAAGCACAGAGGACACAGAAATTAAATTTAAAAACTGGGTTTTTATTGACCCAAAGTGGATACCAAAATTCAAAAGAATGAATAAACCAACCAGCCTATAAAAGAGCCCCACTGAATATAACAATACTCAAAAGTGTAACTAAAACAAATCAAACTAAACTGAGGAAAACTGACCCTCCTTTAAACTAAATACATAACTATCCACTGTTGTACTCCAAACCACCAAGCTAAATATGAACATTTGTCTGCAAAGAAATGTATTGTGTTAAACAAACATTACCATTATGGGGCTTGAGCCATCACAGTGTTGCTTTATAATGCAGCACATCAGACAAAATAATCATCTTCTCTGTGACCTGCAGACCACTGGCTTACACAGCTTCTATGCCCAACAGTAATCCTGAGTCATGGTGGAGAAGGAAGCATCAAGACTGTCATAGCAGGTCAGGATATAGCTCAGGGGCTCAGTTTTCCAAATCTATCCACTCATCACTAAACAGTTTCCTCCAATCTAAGCTCTGTCCATATCTGTTCATCTGCCACAGTGCATCACTTTTTTTTTCCCTTCCCTCCTTTGCAGCATCAGCCACACTGGATCTGCTGTTCCATTAAGCCAAATCTCCTCACCCAGCCCTGCAGTTTTCCCAGCACACTGCTGCTCTCTTCCTTAAATAGATAGGATGTAAGGCTGAATTAAGAAAGGAATTCACAAGAGGGTCGGATGGAGGGGCAGGGGGAGGGGAGAAGACAACGGAAAAAGTAATATAAACACAGAATACCAGTGAAAGGGAAGATAAAAGACAATGGAGAGAAAAGAGGAATGAGTAAGGAAGAGTTGAGAAGAGGAAGAGGAAGAGTAAAATATATATATAATATGTATAAGAATGAAAATACATATTACAAACGGCTGGTCAGTGTACTAACCAATGTGCAACTTACTGCTTAAAAAACAGGAAGAAACCAATGAGAAATGACTGGCAGTACTCAAAACGGTATAAGATTAGAATAAAAGGACTATAAAAGACAACAGAAGGCAGCTAAGCTTAATTACATTTATGGAGCGCTACATGAATATAAATTAGATACATTCTGTTTTATTTAATCAAACATAGAAAGAAAACCATGATTCAAATGCCCTCCTTAACTAAAAGAGAAACAGATTTTAAACTTAACTGCAGTCTGTTCACATATTTCTGATTCCCCAGTGGGTTCTGAGTAACATCATCTAAAAGTATGTTTACTTAAAACACATACATGGGTGGTGTGTGTGTGTTTGGGGCGGGGGGGGGGGGGGTGATCTTGGCCCACCGGGCCTGTGCAGGGGCTGTGGTTGGGGCCTTCCTCTGCCGCCCTCGGGCTGGGTCTGGGGTTATCCTTGTGGTGGTGGTTTGGGTGTGTGCTCTAGGATTGCCACTGATCGCCCGGGTCTCTAGGCTGCCCTAGTCTGCCTCTAGCCTCCGTGAAGGCTTGGTCATATTTGCACGATCATCTCTCTTCACTCCCTAACACTCTGCATGCTGACATAGTCACCGAGTTGTCCAGTGGGTTCATACACAAGCTATTTTTGTTTTTTTTATTTTTTAATGTGTGTGTCTTTGGTTCTTTGGTTGTTGTTGTTGTGATACATCTAGTTGTTGTCTTGGTTATTTTTTTATTAGCTTGGTTATTTTTGGTTAGGCGTTCCTAATGTCAGTTTAGTTTACTTGTAAAAGCTGTAGTGAAATTCTCTGTTGTGTTTCTGTACAAGTGTAGCAGGTGGTTGTCTGGTGTTAGGTTAGATTGAATCTACTGCTTCTTTGTCTCTTCCTTTTTACTTTTCTATATTACTCTTCTTTTTTTCTGTCCCCTCCGGTCAGGTACAACAAGTTTATATAAATTTCATAATTCTAAATAAATAAAATAAAAACAATATATTTAAAATAAAAAAAAATAAAAAAAGATTATCAAGAGGAGCATTATACCCATAAAGATCCTCGTGACAGAGCGAATTTGTTCAGCACAACACAGCAACCAAACAATAATTTTGTTTGCTACAATGCTGGACAAAACAAGTTTAAAAGAAAAGAAAAATTTAAATTCTGAGTAGGATCCAGATAATTTTGATCCAAGAAAACAGGATCAAAGATTTCAGGAGGAAATTGCGGTAAAACCTAAGATTTTAAATAATTGTATCTTTTTAGTCAGTGCATATGCTAATATTTATGTTTCACCCAACTTATTTAACCTTTACAGTGATATAGTAGATAAAGTAGCATAGCCTACCGCTTAAGCCTGTCAGCATAGTAAAGCACAAATAAAAACATAACTTTATCTTGTCCCCGTGGAAATAAACCCCCAAACAAACTCAATAACAACCACACATAAAATAAAAGATTTATCTGTCAGACAGCACTGCATAATCTGAACAGAACCTGTCGGAAAAAATGTCTGACTTCCGTCCGTCCATGCCTCATTCTCAGGGCCTGCTCTAGACCAGCAGGTGCCCTAGGCAAAATAGGAGTTTTGTACCCCACCCCACGCAGCAAAATGCCTACCAAAACTGAAGCTACATAACTAACATTTTCTCTTGTTTCTTTATTAACAAACAAAAAGTCACACTGAAACAAAAATGATAAATAGCACAAAACAAATAACATTTAGATAAAATAAATAACAATTACTTAGAAATAAATAGCATTTAGTGGAAAAGTCCAGGGAAAGAAATGGTCCACATTCTTACTCCCACCTGGTCACGAGCTGAAGGTACAGTCAGAAAGAACGGGATCGCTGATAAAAAAAATATCTCCGCAGTGTGTCTGGGATCTCCCTTAAAGATAGGGTGATGCATGTGCAACCAGAAGGGGCTCAGAGTCGTTGCCACTTCGTATTGGGAGGAGCCAGATGAGGTGACTCCGGCGTCTGGTCAGGATCTCTCCTAGAAGCATTTTCAGCTAGGTATTCTGGGCTCATCCAACCCAGAGGAAACCCAGGATATGATGGAGGGACCTCATCTGTCAGCTAGCCTGAGACCACCTCAGTATTCCCCCGGCTGGGCTGGAAGACGTAGCTGGAGGTGGGACGGATATTATGGTTTTTTCAAGGAGAGGATGTAAATTCATTGTGTTTTTCTTGGTAATTCATACCCTATTGTTCCACCATATCAGTGATTTTCTATTTAAAAAACAAAAGGTTAAGACTGCTTTATTAATAGTTCCACAAGAACTTTTTGTAGTGACTGTATAAAAACAAAGTCAATATTCATCAGTTTAGTGAGTACTGTTAAAAAGTCAGATTACTTTCATACAGCCAGACCAGACCTAACAATCATTAACTGCTTTGTAAAATTAGTCTCTTCCTTGGCAAATTGGTTTGTGAGAAGCTCAAAAATGTCATTTTTTAGGACACTTTTCCAGAGCTATTTCAAGTACTAAAAAAGCATAACTGATGAGAAACCAAAAGGTTGGAGTAACATATAGACAACAAACATACCTGCTGTATCCAACTGAAAAGAGCACAAATACGGCAATGAGGGCATAAATGCTGCTAAAGCTGCATCAAACACCAGCTGTTATCCACTGACCACCTTTTTTCTTCCTGGCCCTTCAGGATCCTGGCAGTACCATCGCATTAAAATAAACACAAGCAGAAATAAACAGACCCTGAGGGTGGGCAGAAATTAGGTGACAAGTAGAGCAGGGGCATACTTAGCATGACGGTCTAAACAGAGATCTTGTAACTGATGAAGCTGCTTAAAGACTGTCTGGGGGCTGAATGCCCAAAAGCCTTTGTCTCTTCTCAGATTATATATTGGTCTGCAGTGAATTCCACAATCTGCACTCCCTTCATTGCCTGAAAGACAGCATGTCCTCCAACAGATGTTGGGGGTAAAAAGTATTGAGGGTGAGGAAAGACAGATGTCCATTTCTAAAGATTGTCATATCTTATTATATATATATTATAGCCCAAGTGTCGAAGTGTAGGTTTCAATAGAAGAATTAAGCTTCTGTGTGAACTTTTTCCAACACCTTTATAATCCAACCAAAATGCTTAAATCATGAGCTCATGGAGCTTGGTTCCTGTAGTTTCACCCAGTAATCACACAGACCCATTTGCCAAGTGGAGTCGATCATAAAAAGTAACTAAACTCCTAGGTCTGTGCTGAGCTGCCTTTTATTAAAGAGCTAATACTTGAAGCCATTAAACTGATTACTTGACCAACGCTTTCTCTATTTTCTGAACAGCTCCTTGTATTAAAGAGCTGAAGCCGACAATGGTCCAACCACCGCTGCTATATGTAACTCTACAATATATTATCAGCCTGGATCCAATGCACAATGTTACGATCGATCAACATGGAGATCATTTCATTATCTATTCTGTATTTCAGGCAGTTTGTTTCAGTGGCTGCAACACAATCTGTTAGAGCTTCCTGGAGCGCTTCTAAAATCAAACGTTGCTTTGATTTGAAAAAGCTAGATTTATTCATATTCTGTTTTCTGCAAGTGCTGAACAGTATGAACACACACACACACACACACAAACGAGCCATGGATCGAACAACAGATTTCCACTTACTGGATATCTCCTCTTATTTACTGAGGCACCAATATCTATCCTCAAAAGACTGCCTGTCTATAAGTCTAGGAGAGTTTTCCTGTTCTTTCAGACCTTTTCAGACCACACCACACTGAAACAGCCCCCACTTTAACATTGACAGATACATACATACAGACACACGCACA
>JBAFSZ010000015.1:25915172-25941575 GCA_036919955.1 Melanotaenia pygmaea
TGAATTCATGCTTGTGTTGTTCTTACTCTCAAATGTAAGTCGCTTTGGATAAAAGCGTCTGCTAAATGACTGTACAACAGAATAGAATAGAATAGAATAGAATAGAATAGAATAGAATAGAATAGAATAGAATAGGAACGCTGCAGAGTAATACAAGTTGGAATGTTTTGGAGAAACAACTAGTTCTTCAGATCAGACAGTACGCGGCTTTTTAAAAGTGAGGGTGAAAGGAGAATAACAGATAAAGAAGTAGTAATTGAGACATTAAAATACAAAAACAGCAACTTGCTGCAAGAACAAAACATGTTCAACAGGATTCCATTAACCAGGAGATTACAGATTCTCCAGAAAAAAGGCGTTTCAGTCAACAGCTGGATGGATTTGCTCTTGACATAATGCAACAAATAAAAAGCTTTGCACTTAAGCAAAGGGCACAACGCTAGAAAACATTTCTCTAAACCCTGCGCTGTTGCAAAGTGCAAGCTGCTGCTGCTCCTTCCTACCGTTAGAGTATAAAACCACTGACCGAGAAGAAGACATTAGAGTCCGCTCATTATTTGGGATATGGCGTCCAAACGGATTTGTTTAAGCTTGATCCTCGTCCACCATTTTATCGCGACAGCTGCGTCACGAATCCTGTCATTTCAAATAACTTGCGCACGTGTTCTTAATCATTTGATTTCTGTTGATAGCTTCCAATGAGAAAAACCAAACACGGTGATTAACAGATCCAATGGGGCACCTGTGCGCAGAGGTAAAGCTTATTATTCACACTTCCTGACCATTTAATTCTACATTAGTACATGTGCGCGATAAAAGCGCGTGAAATAAGAAGGGTGGGGGTGGAAAGTTGGTGTTAACAGTCCTTACCTTTTTCGGAGGTTCAGGCGGTGCGTCGGAGCTCTCGGGAGAAGCTTGTCAGCGGCTTGCCCCTGTTCGGTGACAGAATCCCGTGAAACAAACACTTTCCCTCGTTTTCCTCACACAAATGTGATGTATCCCCTTATCTTGTTCGTCCCCGTCCTCCTCGCGCTTCTCCTCTCCTCATTGATCAGTGCGCAATTACGCAGGCACGAAAAAAAAAAAAAAAAAAAAAAACTCCGGCATCCGTTTTCCAAGCCGTCCTCTCGCCAATCACAAGTCGCAGCAATCCTCACTTTAACTTAGGCATCCATTTCCACTTCTTCCTGTCGCTGCCACGGCGTCTGTTTGCTGTGCAGATGTGTGGTGGTTTCCAGCTTTCCCCGACGCGCCGTCACCATCAGGTAACTCACCTGAAGGTGAGGTGATCCACAAGCTGCGCTGCTGCCCTCACGTGGCCAGAGGACGTTCTGAGCGTCATTAAAAAAACACACACACACAAATTATACCATGAACTCAGACTCAGAAGTGTTTATAACCAACACAAAACACCACAAAGCTGTGAAACAAGATATACACATTCACCAGACATTTTATTAGGAAGCAATTTCCTTCAAACGCAAATAGATATTTTACCATTTACAAGAAAACTGTATTTTTTAAAACTATTTTCCTTTTCATTGCATTTTAGAAATGTAGAACCAGAGTGGGGGAGGGCAAATGATGGGAGCAGAGCACAAAGTAAACAGTTTTGTATTATAGTCACAAATGAGTTTCTTTTCTCGTGTCATCAGAAGAGGGCCGTCTCCATCAGACACCTGAAGTTAAAGACCGTCCGCACCGCCGTCATCCAACACGAGGAGTCTGGGAAACACTCCAGATACTAAGAATTAAAATGACCTCAGCTAGGCTATAGATGTGCAGCCAGATTGAGAACAATCAGAAGTCCCTTGATCAGACTTCACTTTAAACATGTCTGTTGGGATAAAAGCTGCATTTTAATTTCCTTCCAAACTAAAAATAAATAAATAAAAAGATAATAAAATAAAAAATTTAAAAAAAGGGGGGTAATATCAAGTCCTGCTTTTATTCTTTATTTCCACTCCAAATAACCTCTGGTAGCTGCAGCAGTGCTAATAAATGTGATAGTGCTTAATGTAATTGTAAATGTCAGGGAAAAAAAACATTAAACTTGTTTCGCCCAGCATTTTTATTCCCCACAAAGCCATCAAACCACACACGTATAGAAGTCCTCTCACACACAGATATCCTAAATGATCCATACAGGAGCTGCGTCTGTCTATATTTCCATAAAGTGGAGGGACGTCTTCCTTTCAGTCTGGTTTTACTACAAATATACTTTACTGACTGATGTGTTTCTGTGGCTGTTAATAAATTAAAAAGTAAGACAAAAACAACAAAATTTTACTATTTTATTAAACAGTTTTGTTGTATTTGACATTAGAAAAGCAAACAAAACATAGTTAGGTTCCAAAATTCAAATTTTTGTGAGATATGAATTCAAATGAACAGGAGCAGCACCTTAGATGACAACCAGTGGACCGATTAGCTGATAAACAGTCATTTACTGCTGACCTTCAACATGGAAAATATTAAAAATAAAAAAAACTGTCTTTTACCCTTACTGAATTTATAAAATGCTGCAGTTATCATCCTAAATAAGCACAATGCAATTGTGCTTGCATTTCTATCATTTCAAAGAAACAGTAGCTCAAAGTTTCAAAGTTATAGAAGCGAAAAGAATACCTGAGGTTCAGTGTTAAAAGAAAATAATGGAAATGGAAGTGATGAGAGTAATTTACTCTGCTTTGTCTCCAAAGAATGTATTCACTGAAAATGAAAACCATGTGTACCAGAAATGCTTTTACAATGTAGATTTGTGGAAGTGGATGAGCAAGAAAAAGTCTAAAGAAAAAGCTAAATGCAAATCAAATGCCTCCATAGTTCAGACCAGTTTAAAAGCACAACTTACTGTACTTACTGTGGCCAAATACCCAATAAAGCTAAAGCAGACAGAGACAATACTAAAACCTCAGACCTGTGTGGTGCCATGAGGACACGTCACCCAGTTATAAATGAAACAAACCATAGTTCTATTTCCTTCATGCCTGAGAAAAATACATGTAAACTTCATTTCTGTTCTATATCAATAATTATAATACATATTTTAGTCACCCCAATTAGGAAATGAGCCTCTGCATTTTACCCACCTCTACATTTACTAGGGAGCAGTGTGCTGCCATATTTCTGTGCTCGGGTAGCAGTTAGGCAGTTAAAGGCCCTGCTCGGGCCACATTTAGCTTAATTCAATTCAGTTCAAGTATTCAGACAGTGAAAATGGAGCAGTACCACTGGAAACTACAGGGAAAATGTAGAGCTCGTGTCCAGCAGAGGGTACGAAGAAGAAAAGGAGCATGTGATGCATTTAATGACCACACAGACCGCTGATTACTGCACGGCCTCTTTTTACGTCTTTTTCTTAGAAGAAGTATTATCTCTTATAATTACATTATCTCTTCCACCACGTTTGAGGGAAAATCCAAACACTGCACTGCCCCCTAGTGGATGCATTGCCTAACAGCAACGCAAACATTAAAGAAACATGGGAGCATGTAGGCAGTGATGTCCAACAACGCACATATTTATTGACATATGTAAAGGGAAATAAATGAGGCTTAAGGCGCCTCCTGCCTCTGCGCTGTTGTAATGGCACCCAACTAGACCAGTTAATGTTCAGGTCAGGCATTCACCTACTTTTCCTTTTGTAACTGGATTACACTTCAGTGAAAGTTTGCAGCACAGGTTTAAACATTTCTGTCTTATTTGTTCAGTAGGTGCAGGTACTGACAGTAACTGTGTAAATCTAAACATGAAGTAACATGTTAAACCTAATACAGAATTATTTTCAGATGGTGGATCAATCCGTCTTCCACGACCTGAAAGACCTGTTTGTATACAGCTATGTGTATTCTGATTACAACTTTTTACTAAATAAATAAATAAAAACAGTAACCAGAGTAAAACATGAATCTCAAGGGTCTAATGAACATTTTCTAATTTTATAGAAATATTGTCATTTTAATAATTGTATAACTGAATTTGACATTGCACTACTGCTCGCTTATTAAAATAATTTTCAGATACCTGCACTACTTGTGTAAATGAGTTTTTTTCTACTTTAATGAAAGTCTTACTGATATTTTTTCTACATTCAATTTATTGTAAACATTGAAAATGTTATAAAATCTAAACCAGAAATGCTGTAAAACACTATTATGAATTATTTTTACTCGCTTACATTAACATTATTTTTGGTCTCGGCCTCTACAGAAGCTTAGATGCATTTCTGATGTTGGCCCTGCGATGGACTGGCGACCTGTCCAGGTGTACCTGCCCCTCGCCTCTTAATTGCTGGGACAGGCTCCAGCTTCCCTGCGACCCTTCACTGGATGAAGCGGTACAGATAATGAAAGATGAATTTCCATCCTCCTTTTCAGGATTTCACATTTAGTATTTTTTTTTTCTTGTTATTGTCTTAGCTTTCAGTAAATCATACGGTCTTTATACTAATTCCTCTAACTTATCTGGTTTAAATGATTTTATTTTAAATTTACTTGAAATAATTTTTTTCTTTTCTTTCCATTTTTGTTTTTTCCCCCTTGGTTACTTTCTAAACAGCCTCCGCATCTACAAGAATAAATACCCATCCCATCCCAGCTTCATGTTTTGACTCGGACGTCCTCTTTTTAAGGAGGTCCATGCTCAGTTTACAGCACGACACGCCAGTGCTGGTGTCATCGCCCAAACTCGGTTTGAGTGTTGTTTTTAGATCAGACTGCTCAGATTTTCGGAAGAAGATGTGCATAGTTCCACATCTACGGAAAAGTTTCAGGGCCACTGAAGAAAAAATAGAATTCTGAGAAAAAAAAAGTCAGAATTCTGGCTTTATTCTTAGAATTTTATTTTTCTTCTTCAGTGGCCCTAATACTCTTCCGTGCACATCAAACAGGGAACATTTGTCGTTGTTAACCACAATAAGAGCTTAAATTCAGAGTCGGGAGACACGAGGATTATGATTGCTGCCTTCGAGACAGAAGTCACACTCATCATGCAGAAATATTTCAGCTTTGCCTTCAGCTGCGGATTGAAAACATCATTTTCTTAGTAAACCGACCGCAGCAACCCGGAGATGAGAGACAGAACTGGAGGGGGAAAAAAACGTGGTGCACACCACATTTGAATGGTTTTCACATTATTTGGTACCATTTGTAACTGATGAGTCAGAGTTTTACTACAGTTACAGTCTGGCTGCTCAGTCAAGACTCTTTGTTCAGCTTAGGAAGGCAGACAGGCCACTCTAACTATAAAGTGCTCTTTATAGAAGCCAACTTTCCCTTATTGCTGCTCTGCAGTAGATCAAGTATGTGCAGTGTTAAACCACTTCAGATTAAAGGCAATCCTACTTACCCCACCGTCATCAGTCGGTCTCTTTGGAGATTCATAAAACTATATTTTATCTTCAGGTAACTACAATCCCTTACCTTTAATCTACATATTCAAGTAACCCTCCTACATCGGTAGAATTCCATCAGTAACATTTTATCTTAAACAATCCTACAGACCTAATGTGTTTGCATCCTCTCAGCTGTTTAGTACAGGAGGCCACAAGCTGGAGTGTGCTCTAGCCTGCCCCCTGCTGGAGATTCCTCTCATAGTTTTCCAGACAGATGTGGACGCGCTGAGTGAAGTAGCTCGGGTCAGAAATGGCCCGCAGGAGGTCCGTCTGGACCAAAGTGATGTCATACAGCTCAGAGGTGCAGGCTGTGCGAGTGTCAGAACCATCTGGGTCCAAGAAAACCTGAGAAATACACATGCAGAAAGACAGTGGAGGGAGTTAAAGTAGAAAAGTGGTTTTCCTTCATATATCCTCACTTTTACTGTATCTAAAATAATTTAACAAGTCTATGAAGAACTACAGCAGTGCTGTGAGTTTATAGATTAGCTACTCAGTTCCTCTGGTTCACGCCCGTTATAAAAGGTAGAATAAAACAATTTAGCCATCAGACATCCATTCAGAAGATCCGAGAGGAACTAAAAATACCCATTTTTTAAATTACAGACAAAAAAAAAGAAGCTAAATAGTTTAGCCTGGATTATTCCTTTTTAATTTCTTTCATTTTGTTATAATTGTGAAGTTTATTTTATTAACATTCAGCATCAAGCCATTCTGCTTTTAATTTTCTTAAAATTACTCATTTTATTTACAGTCGATATTGCTCATGATTTTAATGTCCCCCTTTTTTTTTTTTAAATCTATGCTGTGTCTTAGTCTGCAAATCACCTGGAACTGCATTAGGCTTGTATGGAAGGTGCTAAGCAGGACTTAGCTTAGTCTAAACATAAAAAAATAGAAATTTTAAAGGCTAATTGCCTGACTCGGTGATTCCATATAAGGTCAAGTAACCTCCACGGTGGAAGGAGCCATTTTTCTGCATTGTGAAGCTAAAAGGAAATGTTAACTTTGTTTTTGCTCACATGTCCGTTTCCACCTGGCTACATGGTAAATGCAAGGCAGTAAACGGAGCGTGATTGGTCAGAACTGTTTCCAGTAAAGAAAGAAAAAAAAAACAACAGATCAATGCATCCTCACTCATCTCACTCTGAGAGAAATTTGTTTCTCATAGTGGTGCTTTTAAAAGAGCTGACGGTACCTTCGGGTTAACGATAGTATCCTCGTCGTTTTGTCGTATGTTATCATCGACAAATATGTGCTGAACGTGTTGGTCGAAGGGGTCGATCCACATGGGTTTTCCTCCACGAATGGAGAAGGTATTGGAAACCCACCTGGACACAGAAACAAAAAGATAAAGAAAATGTGGACCGCAGCTCCTACTTTGCTGGTTGTTTTACAGAGTTTTGTTCATACCAGTCAAAGTGGTCCTGGAAACCTCCCAGACCCTGCACAGAACTCAAGTACTGGTACAAGCCTCTCTCTCCATCTCGAGAGGAAACACGGTCCGCAGCCCGGCTCAAGACAACCCCCCTCTTGCTGCAGTGGATCTTGCCTGGAGTCATGTTCACGCTCAGCTGAGCCCAGAACGAGATGAAGTCAGAGTCGGAAGGAGGGAGAACAACTACGGTAAACTACTGTTATTAAAAACAAAGGAAGATCTCACCTAAACTATCAGCCATGTCAAAGTTAAAAATCTGAACCACCTTCATAAAAACACGACCCTGGACTTCTCTAACTTCATAATACGCCATAGTTGTTTTTTAATGACAGCGTTGGTTGTTTACAGCGATTGAGTGTGAAACATTGGACTTTGTGTAACAGGAGAACATAATCCTACTTCACCTTCAGGTCGGGCAGATCGGGGAACAGTGGATGAGCCCCATCGTTCAGGGCTCGGGACATGGCTCTCAGCACACGAGGTAGGTCGCTTCCAAATGTGCGAAACAGGACGGCAAACTCCCGTCCTTCCTGCACCAGGTCTCTGAGCAGCTGGAAGAAGGAAGGGAGGATCCAGTGGTACAGTCGTCCATCTTCTCCTTTAGCCGACAAGTGTCTGTCTTCCTAAAGGGAACGGAGGCAGGAAACAGTCAGCAGCACATACGTTTGACAGAAACGCACCAAAAAATAACCAGACTGTAAAACAGGAGCATGGCGGAAGGCGTGGAACTGAAACAAGAAACTAAAACAACATTTACAGGCTCTATTTTCACTGGAGCAGTCAACAGTACAGTGGCCAGGTCATGGCAGCTTCTTAATGTTTTTCTTTCCTCATGGTATTAAGACATACCTGAATGGACCAACAAAACACAAACTGCTACGTTCCCTTTTAATGGAAACAGCAAGTAGGTTAGTGTCACGTTTAGAAGAGTCTAAGAGTTTAAATGGTGGAAACATGGTGAGTAATTTTAAAATAAAATGTTCTGTAGTGATCAGAGTGGAAAAATCCTCCTCTCGGGGCATCCTGCAGATTTCTGTGATCACTTCCGTACCTTGACGCCTTCGGGCCATCGGAGCAATTCAAGATGTTCATCCAAAAAGCCTTTGAAGCGTTTCCCGGCAACAGAAGTAAAACCTGGTATCCGTCCAAACTGAGAGTAGTAACTGACAGCATCACTGCAGGGTGGGAGCAAGGTGGGAGAGTCACTCAGCCATTCCCAGCTACCTGCACAGATGTATGGACATGATTACATAACAATTAACTAATGAAACCAACTAAAAAAAGGGGTAGGCAGTAAAAAATGTAAACCTTCATTTCAATATTTGAGTTTGGAAATGTTCGGGCATCACAAGAGGTTTTGGGTACTTGGCCAAATTTTTTACCAATTTAGGACAGTGATTTCTTTTTCTTCAAAGTAATTACTATGGAGAGTGAGGGTATTTTAAAAGCCAATGATTCCCTCCAATAGAAGACAATGAGCGTGTCTAAGCAGCTGCCTCCTAATATAAAGATGAGAGTTAATGACAAAGCAGCATTATTTTAATTTGCTTAACATTTTGTTTATGTGGATGCCTAAACTTTAGCATACTGCCAAATTCAAAATTAAAAAAGAAGGGAAAAAAAGTCTTTTAAAGAAGAAATTTAAAGTTTTTATATCTCAAATTTCTTATTATCCAAAATTTACATCAGAAAGGCAGGGGTGCGTCTAAAGTCAGAAACACATATTTGTAAGGTCAGAAAGAAAGAAATAATAATTAGGGCCGCATGACCATTATAAAACATTTTATATGATATTACTGTTTAATAATCTAATGGCAATATGACGTTCAATAATTCAACAAATACTTGAGACCAGTATGAGACATGTTAATCAAGGCTGCATTCCACTTTGCTTGTACATGAGTCAGTTAAAAAAAAAAAACATAAAGGAATGCAGCCATCGTTAGTCTCTGCTTGTTCTAGTTCAAGTACGTTAATGACCAAAATTACAAAGTAGCCATGCAAAAAACCAATAACACCCAATAATGACCACATATTCGACACAATGTTCTTTGTTCGGCTTTCGTTAGAAAGGAATATCTTCTTGGAATCAGCTGACGACACACACATTCCTGGCATTCCTTCAGGACTATGAGCGCTCATGTTTACCGTGTTTGTTCTTCTTTCCCCAGGTAACAGTGGTGAGGAAGTAGTCCAGAGCAGCTACGGTTCCTTGTCCCGTAATGGCGTCCGACACCAGTATGGTGTTGTTGAGGTCGATGTGAAGAACCAACTTTTTCCTCCGATCGTGATTTACGGACCAGAGTCCCCGCGGGACTGTCAAAGCCAGGTCGTCACCTGTCAGCCTCGCCGGCTCGAGGACTTTTCCTCCCTCAGTCCCGTCATGTTCCGCGGCCTGGAGGAGACTGTTCTCACCGACCTCCGCCATAACAGCTATACAATTAAATGAGAAGTTCACGGTTATAATGTGCTATCTTCCCGGCTCAGCCATGAGTCTGGTTCATGTCTGAGTATTTACCGGTACTTCCTCCGTATCTGTGCCCGTCTGTTCTTCTTCTCAGTGTATCCGCTGCGCACTAGCAAACAGCGCGAGGTGGCGCCATCTACCGGCAAGAACCTTTTTTAATTATAATAATCCAGGTTTTTCACCAAAGCCTACGTCAACTGTATGCATTACTGGTTCTATTTAAGATAAAATAATTTCATAGGATGTTTAAAGTCAAATTGAGTTGATACTTTTACTGTAGACTGAATTCCAAATAACAATATACTTAATCTAATTTGGCCCCAAAGACTCAATCCACCTTTTATTGCAAATAAAATAAAATAAAATGAAAATAAACATTAATGATGAATAAAGTTAGTGATTATGAAATCTAATTAAATAAAATAAAAGAATTTGAGTAAATTATAGATTAATAACTTGACTAGAGATTAAAAACTAAATACAATAAGTTATGGATTATTAAATAAGATTAATAAAATAAAAGTTGAAGAAATATAAAAATAAATAGAATAATTAAATTAAATAGATATAATAGACTCAAAGTAAAATAAAAAACTTAGATGAATAATTGGATTTGATTAACAAAAACATTAATTATATTAAAGATATATAAATTATTATGAATTCATGTTTTACTTTGTGCATGAAAAAGGTCCACTGATTCACCTCATGAACTATGTGGAACAGACAACCTGGCAAGCCTCAATGCAAGAAAAAATGAATTCCTTATCAGCCATCACTTGCTTTGATATTAAGCATGTCCATGTTTTATCAAAACTCAGTGGATGTGGAATCTGTTGGATTTTAGTAGAACAGTCTGTCTTTAAAACAAGACATTTCATCGTTAGATGTTGGTCTTTGTAAGCTCAAACAGTGCTAAATATTAAGAAATAACTTCTATGGAAATACTAGATTACATGCTTGGATTTATCAATTTACTAATTAGCCTGTAAACATGTAAATATTTACATAGCATATGTAACAGATTATTACTTTAAAGCTTACTAGCTGCCAAGTTATAATTACTGTAAGATAATTATAAACCAGTAAGTCTAAGGCATCATTCCTCCCTCATTCATGTTAGCTACAGTCCCTAATAAGCCAATTTAATTGGAAAAATGAAACGCTCGCTTTAAAAACGTCAGTATTTGAAAATAGTTGTATTTGACAAATCAAACTGTTTTTAAGTTTTAAAACAAGTAAGACGAGCCAACAAAAACGAAAGCTAGAAGATATGTTTGTGCCTCTACAAAAAGACCAGTTAAAATATGCCACCAGGAAAACGTTCTTACAGCATTTGGTATTCACTAGAATAAAATTTAAAGTTGAAACGCAACAATTACATTGACTGGAACTTAGCATTGATCCACATATGACAACTGACACACAAAATACTGCGGATCAGTGTACGTTCAGAGTTGATGATATTTTACAAGACTGAATTACTTCCCACCAGTTAAAATTCATTATGTTTGCTGTTTCAGCTTTTACGTCTCTTATAATACGAGGAAACGATCAAGCTATCTTCTGTAGTCATGTTAAAATTTGAGTACCTCTTTGTTTCATCAGATACTAACAGTGTTAGTTTTGGGAGATGACGGGTGGCAGCAGGGTCCATTTTCAGATCAGTGGGGTGAATGAAATACTTCAACCTCCCATGTTTACAGCATCATTGGGACTCATAAGCATAAGTATGGAGAGAAAAGAGATAACAATGCAATCTTTTCCATCAGCAATTCAACATTGTTTTAATTTATATTAACCATTTATAGTATCCACAGCAGCATTCGTAAGGACTCTCACTTTGTCTACACAGTCCGTGACAAAGGAGGGGAGCAGTGAGAGTGGACTACTTACACCAAACAGAAACAATTAGCTGTAGCAACGTTAAAACAGAAAGATGGGGGGGCAGAGGGTCACGGCCTGTATGAACATGCTGTCATGCACATTTCAGTTTCTACTGAAGCCTTCATCCACAGGATCAAATATCTAAACAGGTACAAAACAGAAAGCTAAATGAATTTTAGAAAGTGACAAAAAAAGGAAAAAAAAAAAAAGTCTGCCATCTGCATTTCCGGGGGAAGAAAAAAAAAACTAATATAAAACAAAAGGTCAGCACCCCTCTGTTGTCCTCTCAACCCAAGTTTCTGAATCTCCTGCTACTAACAAATCAAACCAGCATACAAAATAATAATAATAAAGATTTAGACAAACTTAGACAACCATCACTCAAACTCGTACTCAACCACAGCTTCTGCCAGGGATTATAAGGTCTGATTAAAGGTTTTCAGCTGGCCCCACAGCTTAAGGTGCGGTGGTAGGTGGAGACCTGGCAGGAACTCCACCGAGCTCTGCAGGTGAACCCGAGCAGCATCTTTAATGTGAGCGGATAATGCAGCTCTGGTGATACAAGAGTGTAAGCTTCTCTGTGTCACTATATGGTCTGGATAAATACAACTATGCAGCTTGTTAGGCCTTGATGGGTAAGTTTATTAATGAATCTTTACTGGTGTTTGGGTTTAAAACTCCAATCATGACAAACCAAATTCAGATCTAGCATTGCACCTTTCCTTTCCCCCCTTTTCTTTTCTGACAACCGATTCAGATGCTAACGATGAGTCCTTTGCCGATAGGCAGCTTCCACTTGGGGCCAACCTCAGATCTCCAGCTCTTCTGGTGATTCGCTCAATAGCCATGGCTGTCACTAATCCACCTCCTCCATGTTGCTGTAAGATGGAGCTGCGCATTCTGCTGAGTGGGCAAAAAGGTCAGACGGTACTTCGGGGGTCAGCGTGGGTGGTCCTTCAGGATCCAAGTCCGTCCCAAACAGCGACTGGCTAGAGGCCTGTAAAATAAACCAGCATCAACGATAAATCGAGCTGCTTAGTTAACCTGGGAGAGTTCAGCTTTGGACACAAATGGTACCAAACATGAATAAACAACATACTAGATCAAGACAATTAGTAGATCATTTTATTTCAGTTCTTTATATATTAGAAAGCAGCATTTAGATGGGAGGTAATACAGTATTGTAAGGAAACTAACTGACCATTTTAAATACAGTACTTTTAGTAGCTCAATAAATGCAGATAGACCTTAAAATTTAACTTATGATTATTCTTTGCAATTGACATAACATAGCAGAGTAGATACACATAATTTCTTCCTTTGAGCTTTAACAAAAACCCAGCAGAAATTCAGTTCCACAAACAGCACAGATTGTTTCCTAAAACAGCTTCCACTGACAGGTTTGCAGACTTCGATGGAGGTTAACCGCTGGGTACGTGTTCACTGTCACATCAGTGTGCTGATCAGCATTGCATAGGTATCGGACACAAGTATTCAGTCTGATGTGCTCTCGGTCACAAAGAGCTTTTTAAGGCAAACACAGGTTACTGTCTTCTTGGTACCAGAAAAGCTCTAATATTTCCCTGAGACCAACACACACAACTACAGCACAAAGAGCAGAAAAACAAAAACAAAAGACAAAACAATTTAGCGATAAAAGAACCTGGTCATTCAGATTTAGCTGACAAATGGGATAAATAAGAATCTATGAAGGGTTTTATATTAATATTTGCATCATAATTATTAAGCTATATACAGTTAATTTATCTTAAAATTAAAGTTACAGAGATAACTAGTAAAATATTCAAACTTAATACATTTTAGAGTTTGAGCAGAGACAAAACATCAAGTTTTCCTCTCAAAAAAAACTTCACACACTGAAAACATTAAAAAGTGGGCACGCCTTCCTAATTTCATGGCTGTGAACATAACATTAAATAAATCTTCTTACTTCTGTTAGTTTAAAACAAGGATTTGATCTACCACATCATCCCGAGGACCTGGACTCTTATTTGTATATGGCTTAGATGTGGAAAAAATGGCTAAAATCCACTTTAAAACATGTTTCAGTAAAGAAAAAAAAACAATGAACTACAGAACAACATCTATTAAAAGAGGATGTTGGCTGAAGAGAAAAGGCTACAACGAAGGTGTCCTATCCAACCACATGAAAGTCCAACAAAAACAGGGTCTTCCCGTTATGTGACCAAATGTTCATCTCTCTTCTGACAACTCGAGCGTTACTGTAAAAGTAGTGCACTGAAAAGAGAGTCATGTGGAGGTTTTCTCTCTTTTCTACAAGAACCTTTTTCCCCCACAAGTCTCAGCTTATGATTATTGTAGCATGAATGGATAAAAATTAATTGCATAACAGAAAAAAGGCCTTTTTGTAAAGTTTTGAGCACATCTTACTCTTTCTTTATTGCAGAATTTTCTTTTAGTAAAAACATTGTTTTCAAGTCAAGAATTAAAATTTCAGGCTCAGCTACAGAGATCTAAAAACGAAACAGACTGTTGAAGCAGTTAGTAAGAGGAAGCTGCACATCATAATGACAAGGACAGATTAAACCTTCTAGTCGTGCATGAGGAAGTGCCTAAAGCTTATTAAAGGCTTGGCTTGTAAAGTTTAGTGCTGTAGTGCCATCTAGAAGCAAGAGCCACCTTAGTTTTTATAACATCTCCTCAAGTTTATAGTCGACCTCTTCTTAACTGAGAAACTCTGACCCAGTAAGTTCAGAAACTGGTTTCTGCTCAGATCCACTTGACTTTGTACAGGAGAGGGTAGACCAGGTTAACAAAGAGAGCCAGCGCTGCAGTGAGCGTGCCCAGAACAAAGAATCGCACACAGTTGTCGTCGGGATAGTCCGACATCCGCTGCCTGCGGTGCCGCCGCACCGCCCCGTCTGTTTGGTCTTCATCGCCGGTGTTCCTGTGTGTGTGTCGCCTCTGCAGCGCAGAGCGGAGCAGCCCGCGAGGCCCTTCGTCGAGCCCCTCCTCTTCTTCCTCCAATTCCCGCCATATCAGAGAGGCCTGCGATTGGCGGAAACCGGTGTCAGCTTCTGGGAAAAGGCGTGCTCTAACAAATGCTATGATTACAGTTGGACTCCTCACACACATCTACCTGACGAGTGTGGCGCTTTGCAAGCAGCCAATAGCATGAAGGGAAGGCATGTCATTAGATTTAAGGAAAATGAGGTTGACTGTACGTTTTCAGAACAGTTTGTCTCTACGCCCAAAAACAGAAGTTGCATCATATGTGATAATAAGAAACTCTGGACAAAAACAGAGTTCGTTTCAGAAGTTACCCCATGAAGGTCCTTTTGACTGACCCACTCTGTTTGTGGTTTCACAACACTGATCAACAGGGGACTGAACGACACCAGCAGAGGCATCGATAAACAAAACAAAGCTAGCAGTCACTTTTTAAAAGGAGGAGACCAATTAAACACACTAACTGGGGATCAGAGAGTCAACATAAACAGTGATGCTGAGAAACTGAAATTAAAATGTTTGATGTTTATAGGAAAAATCCTTGTGTAGGCAGGAACAACAAGACAGTAAATAAAAACAAAAACCATATGTGAACTTCCAGTATTCTCTTTTGTAATAACTGTTTGCTTTTAAGTTATTTATCAGGTCCAAAGTACTTTAAATTAAACTACAACAGTAAAACAGAGTGATAACAGATACAAAATAAAAGCTGCCAGAGCTCACAAACAAACCACGACAGAGATGGAAACCTCGCTGTGATCAACCTGCTGGGCTGTTGGTTTCACGTCTTTGAGGACACATTGTCAAAATTAATTAAAAAGAAGTGAGCAGTTTCTCAAGAGACAGTCAACAAACGTGCGTCTCTTACACAACCGAGCAAATACTACTTTCTCTGATTTCCCAAGTGCCATGAAAAGTGGATTTAAATACACTTTTACTTTTTAATTAACACAATGTGAACAGCTTATATCCTAAATCTTATCAGACATGCTGTTTCTTGGTCAGAAACACAACCTCGTAGTAAAAGGATGCATCTGCGAACAGATTAAACTCATCTAAGGTCGTTTGAAAAGAGAGACCCTGGCTACAGCGTTCCACTACCCCTCTGTGTGTTTTTCTTGGGGCTGCCTCACCTGGCTGGCTGTAGCTCCCGCAGTGGTGGGTGACTCAGCCCCGACAGGTCTGAGGAAGCGTGGTGGCCTCTCCACTGGGGAATTTCGTCGGCGGTAGAAGAGGACATAAGCGTAGCGCGTCACCACTTGACTCTCCTCCACCATGGTCACGGTGCTGTCATCGAACAGACGCCAGCCTAGAAGAGACAAAAGGAAAATGAGAACTTAAGAGAAGTATCGTAAAAATGAAAGGATGAACATCGAACAGCAGCCTCACCAACATCACTGCGCTGGCTGTTCTTATCACTTGGCAGGCGAGCGTAAGCTGTGTAATGGCCTCCTATCATTCCTCCGTAGTGATTGATGACTGCATACAGGTCGTAGATGGGAGGGTGCTGCATCTCGTCCTTCTGGCCAATACAGAACTTGCTCAGATCCAGATTCCTGGAAGACAAGGTTGTTTAAGAGGCTGGCTTAGTATAAACAAACAAACAAACAAACAAAAGATCTATGGTCCAGAGCATTTCCTTTATGAAAAACACTAATGATTTCTACAGTCCAGACAAAATGTCTAAATTCAACTTTCAGTTTGGGAATACCTGACAGGGAAGTCAACCATGTCGTTGATTTTGTCCCTCCAGATGAAGCTCCTAAAGGAGAAGCGTTTGAGTTGGATGATCAAAACGTTGGGCAAACGCCACAGCAACAGCTGCTTCGAGGCCTCACGGTGCTGCTGGCACTTTGGACAGTACCTTAAACACATCACGTCAAAAAGTCAGAAGCAAAGCCAGCAATACAACCAAATACTGCGTCTACAAAAGTCCAACAGCTCAGTCCAACACAAAAATCAAAGCCATGCTGGCCCGCAGCACACAGCTGTACAAAGCAACAAATCATCCGGCTTCAGGGTCGAACATGAAGAACCAGTAGATGAAGGAAGATACGCTGGACCTTGTCTTTTCTACAGCATCTGAACACCCGTCAGGACGTACAAGAAGATGCAACTCACCCTTTCATTCTCCTAATTCATATTTTTAAAGCCGTGTCCTGTTTTAGCTGATCACCACAGGGATTTCCACTCATTTTAGCGTTTCTTTTTGAAAGTATGATTCCTCCCAGTGTTCTTTTAACACATTAAAGACAGCCAGCATGTGCCAACAAGCCTGACTTAGAGGGAAAACAGCTTCACACAGCTTTAAAATTCACTCTGCTGACTCGATACCTTTTAACTAATAAATCCTGAAATTTTCATCTTTCTTTGTTAAAAATATTTGATTTCATTACATACATTAATATTTAAGTTGAGATTAAAACCAAATGTTTTTGCACTTTTATGTAGAGGTACTTTAATAATATAAACCAGTTTTGAATCATCATTAAATTTTGTGCGTAACAATCCAGATTAAAAATGTGTTTTAGCTTTTATGACATTTTTCTTATTTCTGGTGAAAGTAATTCTTTCTTTACTTGAAGCCCTGCATAGGAAAAAGAGGAGTCAATTTAACCTCATTACTACTCTTTAGTTTCAGCCATGTTTAGTTCTTTCAGTCATAACAATTTTTTTTTAAAGAATTTAAAAGCAGAACTGCGTCTGATTTCAGATGTTTTATATTTGGTAGCATTGCTTATAATTTTTTAGTCTTTTTAGCCTCAAACAGACATTAGTCTGAAAAGAATAAAAGAATAAAAACCAGAAAACTCTAGCAAGGGCAATACTCAGCTTTGAAGAATCTGATCCAGATCTGATCTGAACGATGGGTTCTTTATGTACTAATCCCCTTTAACTCCTTTATTTTACATTTCATGCAATGCGAGAACAGAAATGGTGTTATTTAGGAGAGTAAACAGCACGAGACGAATCAGAATTTCCATGTTTTAGCTTGTAGCTGTGGTGACCAAGTAACCTGGATATGTTAAACAAGAAAAACACAACTGCATAATTGTTGCAATATTTCCAGTTTTCCCACCGAACCCATTCCACTGCTGGTTTAAAACCAGAGCCTGACTTAGAAACTGCTCTGTTTCGACCACCAGAGCATGAGATCCAGTACCAGAAAACTGGTGCTACACCAGAACCAACTGTTGGCATGACCACAGAAAAGAACCACTAATACCAGGGCTAAAGGTGGGGTTATGAAGACCACCAGAGCAGCTATATGCTGAGACAACCATGCTTAAAAATCCAGTGTAGTGTTTAATCTGCTTAATTCATGTGGTTTTGTAGAGCAAGGATGTCCATTTTCTGTCCTCGAGGGTACCTGTCCTGCAGGTTTTGTATCTTTCCTTGCTCAAGCACACCTAATTCAGATGAAATGGATTCCTCCAGCAGTTCTACATCATCACTCATTCATTGCAGCCAGGTGTGTTGAAGGGGGGAAACTCTAAAACTTGCAGGACAGCAGCTTGCAAGGACTGGGATTGGATAGTCCTTTTGTTGGGGTTCCCTGGCTGTGAAAAACTGGACCAGTTCTTAGCTTGAACCACACATTTTAGAGGTAAAAATGTTCTTACCAGGCTTCCTCTGGTGCCAGGACCTCTGGCTTCGTGAAGAGATTCAGGCACTGCTCCAGGGTGAAGTGTCCTGCTCTGGCCGTCTCACTCAGAGAGCCTGGGTCTTCCTCATATTCCAATTCCTTTGAACTCACCAACACATACTCTTTCAGACGCTCATTGTTTTTCCACACCAGCTCCAAGGTTGCATCATCAGGAAGGTCTGCTACTGCATCCTCTGCACACAGGTTGAAAAAAGCCTTTTGTGAGGAAATTTAAAGCAATGAAACATCCATAACTATATTTTCATTCACCATCACCAGTTTAACATCTAAACCTCACCAATAGCTCCAATAAAGAACATTAAAAATGAGTGTACAGCTTTACAAAAACCCAACAAAAACTAATCAAATACACAGAATTAAAGACAACTCTGGTCACACCTTTCTCGTCTAGCCTTTGCTCTTTGTTGTTAGAGTCCAGCAGAGCTATGTAGAACTGACTGGCGTGACCAGATGCTGATTCACTTGGTTGCTGATACCCTGTGACTGCAGCTGCAGCAAGTAACAAGAGGGAGAAATGACAGGGTGTACAGGTACATAATCACAAAAATGCTAAAGCATTTATCTGCTGTTTTTAACCTTCTGGCCGCACTGCCTTCTCACAGGACGTCTCTTTTTCAGCATGAGGGTCCAGAGAACAGCAGGAAGTGGAGGAGATGGACTCGGAGAACCCGGAATCTTTAGTCCGTGTAGTTGAGAGTGAAGTCTGGGAGGAAGAGCGGGAGTCTGATGCCTCAGAGTGAATACCTGAGGCCTGAGCATAGTCTACCTGGAACTCGGGCAGCTGGGAGGGGCTTTCCAGCTCTAGATCACCAGCTCCTACAGTACTGCTGCCACCCACAGCTTCATCCCCAGACCCCAAACCCCCAGGAGAGCTTGCTGGCATTGGAGGAAGGTCCCCCCGAGACTGGGATGGTTCAGGTGATGTCCTGCCTGACTGGAAAGGAGGCTGAAATACATTGACAGAAAATCTGCAAGAAGAAAAACAAAGACTATTTTATATTAAGGGTTTGTGCTTTACTTTTCCTCTTTGTATAACATGTAGGGCTGGGCACATCAGCGCGTTAATCGCTGTTCTTTGGGGTGATCCGGGTCACCCCCACAATCTATTCAGTTGTTCCCTTATTCTATTTCTTACATTTGCTAAAAATCTTATCAAAATCTGTTCACAACGTTTTGAGTTATGTTGCTAACAGACAAACTAATAAAAAATAATAAAGAAAATGAACAGAAGCAGAAGAATGAAGGCAGAATAAGCTTTGACTCTGCTACAACAAATTAATGAAGATTCAGATGGGGTACAAATGATCAGCTCCTCTTACTACGATAGAACCATGTTAGGAGGTAATAAGATGTAAACTAAAAAAAGAAGGGATTCCTTTAACTAAAATATTTATTATTATTAGTTTTGCATCTCTTACAGATGTTGTCAACAATAGTCAGAGTTATCTATTTGCATTTTAAGCCATTGAAAGCGATTATATTCCCATTTCTATAAGAAAAAGTCAAACTTATGAAAGGGAGGATTTTGGGATGTTTAAATTACTAGTCACAAAACGTCCAGGCATGAATGAGGAGTCAGATTTTACTGCTTTTTTGTAAACATCAATCATGTTGCCTGGTAATCACGTCAATAAAAATTCACCTTTAATGACAAATTTAAGGTAAATATTATTACTAATATGTCACCAACTCCTGTATCTATATTTATGCACCCATTTCTTAATATTCCTGAGACAAAATACAGATGGGAAAATTAAATGCAGGGGCCAAAATTCTTTGGGCTCCATCTTTTAAGTTGGTTTATTTGAAGTCATCATGACATGATAATAAAAACTTGTTAATTACTATTAAAAAGGTCTTAGAGTCTTAAAAAAGTGTGGCTTCAATTTAAAAACCTGTACAAACATTAAATTTGGTATCAAAGGTGTTATGTGACTCAGACATTTACTTAAATATAACATTATGTAAAAAGCCGAAAGTCTCAAAGAAAAAGTACTCACATGTGAAACAGCAAATATTTTACAAACCTGACTTCCTAAATTTAAGAGTGAGTCGTGTTACATTTACCTGGAGTAACCCTCCAGAAGCTGGGCAAGGCGGGCGTAGGAGAGACGAGACTCTGGCACGCTGACCAGGAAAGGCAGACCAACGTTCTCCGAGTTTGGTCGACAAAGACTTTTGTGATTGGGCCAGTGTGACCTCTGACACGCTCTGGGAGGGGAGGGGGAGATAAAAATACAAATCCATGGACTTGTGCCTCTCTGCACACTTTACAATCTTTACTTTGATGATAAATATTTGTATAAAATCCAGAGAAAACTCACTGATTGCAGTAGCCAACTCGGTAGCAGCGAGTGCATCGCTTCAGCTTGTCTTCCTCAGACACCGGGGGCTTTAAGCAGGCAGCACACTTTGAGATGGGAATATTCGGCACCTGGAGTTTCTGAAAGAAAAACAGGGCATTCTCAGTATGCTGCATTTACCACAACGTATTTAAGTACAACACCCTTTTCAATTACCTGCTGCACTCGGAGCAAAACCACTCTCTCTTTGGCCAGATCTTTAGAAAGCACCTCAAAGCAGAACAACATGTCTGAGGGGGACACTGTGTCCAGGGAATGAGACGGCAGGAATACGCGCTGAAATCGGTTCTTTCCCACCTTTGATGGTGAAGCACAAAAGAAGTTTCTCCGTTTGATGGCTTTATAACTATTATATAACTTGCTTTAACTTTATAGGATGCAAATAAATATCATTCAGAATGAAATTCACGTAACAAACCTCGGCCAGTCTGAGGTTCTCAGGTTTGACCCTTACGCTCCTGGAGATGGATTCAAGGACCTCAGATGTGTTGGAGTTTTCTTTGCTAACACTCACCAAAAACTGTGAAACACACCAAAAAAGTTTAAGGATGACTCACATCAAGGATAGAGCTACATTTTCTCAAACTTTTTTTGTCTTGTTTTTTTTTTGGGTCAAAAAGTTAAGGAGTGTGTCTTTAAAAGTGTTAAAATTATTAGCCACCAACATCATCTCACCTTGATGGGCTTTTTATGAGGTTCCTTAGCAAAGTAGAAAACAGATAGCACCTTTTGTTTCTGCGGCAACGGGACAGGCAGGTAGAGGAAGGGGTCAAAGGTGATGGACACCTGAGAAAGAACCAGGAGAGCTCAGGACATGAATGTTGTCATCTTACAGCATGCACATTTAATTCTTTTCTATTAGTTTTTAAAGAGGTGTGCATTACCTTGGAGCATGTAGGACACACAAGCTTAGATTTAAATTGGCCTTGAAAGAGATCCACAATAAAGGAGTCATTTCTCATCTTGTGTCTCTGCCAGGCCTCCTCTGCCACCACCTGCACCAAAATGGAGAAAAATATTTACAGATGTTATAGGAAGTATGTAATAATAAAAAAAAAAGTCAAACACATGAGGAAACCTACCTCGTCGGACCGTCCGTCAGAGTCAACAGTCTCGGTGTAAGGTTTATTCTGGATGCGGTTCAAGTCTTCGTGGAGTCCATCCAAGAGAAACGCCATGAACTCCTGTGCATCATGCTGAGCGTAACCTGTGAACTGGCTGGCTTTACTGGCCACAATCGCCTTTGAAGTTACAAACGAATGTAGAAAATTGAACAGAAACGTGAATATACTTATTTAATACAGTCATGAATAATCGTTCAATAATCATTTAAAAAGTGAAATTAAATACTTAAAAGAGAAGCAGCTATGGATGAGGAGAAACATAAAATATACATATACATTAAATGAAACTGCTGTCATACCTTGAGTTTTGAGGGTTGGAAGGCGTGGTGTGTCCCTTTCCAAAGGGCTCTGAGCAGCACAGCAAAGCCAATGGCCAGCCTGCCTCCTGTTCCCAGCGGGTTGCTGCAGTTGATTTCTGCCTCGAATGCTCGATCTGTGAGGATGCAGAAAATACAGGCATCAGAAAAAACCAGATACCATCTTGAGAGTTAACAGGAAGCTTTGAGAAGAATAGAGAGAAAAAAACACAAAGAAATCACTGTTTGTTACGGGAATGCTGCTTTCTGATGACGAGTTTTTTCAGCTAAGGTCTCGTTGCCAAAGAATGGATTTTTCCTGCAACCTTGGGCCAATTACATCACCTCCAAGATAAAGCTGATCTACATTTTGCTGTAATTATTTCAGCACTTAAAAATCTTTTAGTGCAGAATCTAGTGTTTCTGGATTATGCAGATACATCCTGTTAAAGTTACTGAGCCTTGAATAAACCTGCCCTTGTGGACTCGGTTTGTCTGTGAATTTGAGCCATAATAAAAAACACCCTGTTGTATTTCTTAGTAATAAAGCAGATAAAGACAGTTTTTGGCAGCGATACAAAAACGCACCTTCGCACCTTCTGACGACATTAAGAACTTCATTAGAACTGCAGTGAAATGTACACTTTTTTTTTTTTTATTTAAGTCAAGAGGCGAAGTAGTTACCATGAAAGTAATCCCTGAGCTCTCTGGTGTTGGACAGGGACTGAATGACGCTGTTCATGAAGCATGTGTTGCCAAGGTTGACCAATCCTGTAAAACCAGGCAGGCACACCTTCTTCTCTTCCTCTTCCTCATGCCGCTCGTTGGTGGCAGGAGGTGCATGGGTCATAGGCTGCACCATGCACGTAGGCTTAGGCTGGAAACGAGCACAGATTCACTGACTTTTGATTTCTTGTCTTTCTTGTTTACATCATCCATTTGTTTATTTTTACAACTGACAACTCTGAAATGTAAATATCTCTTCTGCTCTCATCTTTCAGCTCTTAAAACAGGTAAAACATGGCCAAAAGTTGTTGTAAAGACAACAGTATACAGTCCCTCCATTTAGGTGGGTATATAATTTTCCCACTCACCATGGTAACAGTGGGCTCTGGCTTGGTGATGGCTACGTGCTCAGAGACGGTGCGAGGAGCAACGGTATCCAGACCGCCATCCTCCACTCCTCTGGGTGAGGCCTTGGGGGCTTTTGGTGTGTCCTCCCCGACCCGCGGAGGCTCCTCCTTGGCTGGGAGGCTGTGTTGGCTGCTGCCTGGCTGGCTCGTTTCCATGCAGGCAGGGCTGGAGGGCACAGCAACCTTAGCACCACCCACTGCACCTTAAACAGGACAACGGAGCTTGTGGTTAGAAGCTGAAGGTCAGAAATGAAATTCAAGACAGGACAGTAGCATATGAACTGTAACAGTTATGAGCTTTTTGATTAACAAAGATCTACAGAAAAACAAAATAAATTCAGAATAAAAAAAAGGTTTCCCAGAAAACAATTCTGCCATTTGCTACCAGTCATGAAATAGCAGAGCTCTCATTAGGAGCAAATAAGTCAAAGATTCAGCAAATGAATAATATGAATATAAAAAATATTATAAAAATGCTAAATAAAAAAAAAAACTAAATATTCTCAAACTTAATTTAGTTACATACACTCATTATTCTCCGTAAACTAGGGCTGGGTGATATCTAGTTTATACTCGATGCATCCCGAGACGTTTTATGTAGCACATATAAAACGCTATAACGCGAACATCGAGAATAAACTTTCACAGCAGCGTTTTAAGCATCTACATTTGATTTTCTTCCCTCTGTCTGCTGGTCAGAGTGAAGCTCACTGCACAGCTTCTCCCTCTCACCTCCCCTGCCCATGCAAAAAGCTCTCCTGAGCACATGCATGTTGTTGTTTCAGAAGAGACAGGAAAAAGCATGGACACACATGGCTTTCTTTTATGGGGGGGCTGACTTAGAATAAAAAGTAGGAGAAAAATCAATCAAGTTAAATTTAGAAAAGTTTACTTAAATCCTACTGATGTCTTTTTATGCATAATTATGTTAAATTCATAGAGGATATTTAAAAGAATCTAGATATCTACTGTGTATCAGGATAAGGCAATAAAAAAAAATATTGGGATATCAGTCATAGGTCATATCGCCCAACCCTACTGTAAACTAGATGAGGTCTAAACGAGATATTTAGAGACATTTAAAACAAGGAAAATATATTTTAAAAATTATTCCTTAAAAAAACTAATAAACTCAGTTCTAATATGAAATTTTTGCATTGTTTGTTAAACCATGTGAACACGCATATGTTTGTGTAACAAAGACACATGAGTACATGTTAGAAAAATTAAAAGTCCTGCAAGTAGAAGCCTGGCAGCAGACCTTGTGTGGCTGGGGCCTCCAGACCCCCCCAGCGCTGGCTAAGCCTCTTCTTCAGAATGATGTCCAGGCGGGACGGGGTGAAGGAGTAGCTGCACTGCTCAGGTTGGATCAGGTTCCTGAAACACAGGAGGCACAGACATGTACTCCGGTCAGGATCAAGGACAACGTGTAGCGCAGCGAAGACATTGATCCCAATGCAGCTCGATGACAGAGGGTATTAAACAAGTGATGCTTTATAAATATCTCACTTTCAGATATGATGAAACTATATCAATATAGAACAGTTATGTGCTCCACAACTCACACTTAACTAGGACATTACTGGCAGACCAAGAGTGATTCAGGTACTACTTTATTAGTTTGTGTTTGACCTGGTTTAGCTGTCATGCTTTGTCGAACAGCTTTTCATGACCACCAGTTCTAAATAGATAACTTGTGTGGAACAAAAATATGGACTTTGCTTAAACTGCAAATGTAGAGTGTTTGTTTTGGGTGTACGTATGTGGACAAAACTAATCCCAATCAGCACAGTTACCTGAGTTTAACTTGCCACTTAAAGACCGTGTTTGGTCCACAGTCTGAATGAAGTCGAAGAAAGTTTGGATCGCTGTGAAAGGATAAAACAAGATGATCAATTGCTGCTTCTTTGATGAAAACATCAAACGTAACTTTATTAGCAGCATGTTTATATTTACAACCTTGTCTGGAAGATGAGGGTGAAGTCCTGCTCCCTGAAGATGACCCTAGCCGTGTCCCTGCAGATTCCCTTCATATAAACGTTAACCACCATCAGATCTGTGCCCTTCTCGTACGAGTCATTCTTTACAAACTGCAGGTTGACCATCGGCTCTGGGGCTGCAAGGAGTTAAGAGACAAATAAATCATGAATAAAATCAGTGATGTCTGTCAAACAGCTCAGGGAAGGGTTTGCGCATCCCGAAGGTGCGTGTCAGAAACTTTCCAGAGGCGCCTTGTTGCGGCTCTCCGCTAAACATACGCACTTGATTTTTGACAGAACATGCAAAAAAAAAAAAAAAATCCTTACTAGTTCTGATAGGGCTAGACAGGAAATCAGACACAGGCGCAGTGTAAAATCTTCCAGTAATTTTCCACAATAAAAGCCCTCATGCAAATTTGCTGAACTGTGTAAATAATTTCAAAATGCTTTTTGTAGCTTTAAAACAGTCTCAGCAGGTGACACTGAAGAACATTAGATAGGCATACAGGCGTATATTTAATATCAAAAATCTCAGAAAGTGTGGGTTTGAACGCTGCTCACTGCACACATCCCCCAATGACCAACATGACACTGCACACTCCCTCCCTCACTGGCGCCATGGAAGCACCTCAATTTGCTACCTGGTCTGTGGGAAACACTGCAATGAGACCTGGAGGGATGCGACTGGGAGGAACGGCGCCCCGATCTAAATCCAAGCGTTTTTTTCATTGTTGGACTTCTGTGTTCATCATAGGTTGTCCAACACAAACCCCGTGTCTACACATGCACTTGACACCAGGATACTCTAGGCCCCAGTTCAACGATCAACTTTGTAGTTGTTTCAATGAGACTTGCAGCTAGGCCTGTCACGATAAGCAATAAGTCAATTAACTGCACGATAGGAAAAAATGAGTGCGACAAGTTTGCCGGCTGCAATAATTTTCGTTTTGTTTGTTTTTTTTCTATCTTACTTTACCATAGACTCTGTATAACAACAGGTTTCGCTATGGAGTATCTTGACTGAACGCTCTCGTTTCTTGCGGAGAGATCGCTCTCCTGTCATACTTGACAGCAGCATGTTGCAGCACGAGACCGTGGTGAACCACTTACCCTGTGCAGGCATGCCGCATTTGTTTTACAGGGCTGCCAACTCTCACGCATTGGCCATGACACTCGTGCATTTGAGTGGTTTCTCGCGCTAAACCTCCGATTTCTCACACTGAAATACACATTAAGAGCAATGCCAGCTAATTGAGGGTCGAAAGGATTTCCAGTGGGCTGCATTACTTTTGGGCCAGTGTGTTACAGCCCCTGTCTGTTCCTGACAGGTGTGGCCATTTGTGTTTAATTAGGAGTTGCAGAGCGCTGCCCGGAGTTGCCAGGGCCAGCGCCTTTGTCCCCGCCCCTTTTGTGATTGGCACCCCTCTGGACCAGTCAGGCTGCAGTCTGCGGAGAAGCTCAGGCTGAAAAGGCTGCAGCCGGGGCAGGTCTGGAGGGGGAGATGCCAGAAAGGCTTCGGCCACTCTCCCCCTCATATTGTGCACCGGGTGTGTGTGTCGCGACCACCTCCTTTTTACAATGGGTGTTTAAGTGTTTAGTTGAGTTAAGTTTACTTTGTGGTTGTTTTAGGGCTGGGCTAGGTTAGCGTTTTATTGTGTTGTGA